>CM062813.1:886287498-886856404 GCA_031772625.1 Pinus tabuliformis
ATGCAGGGTCCCGCCCATCTTCCCAGCCGGCGGTGCCATTTTTGGCCCCGTTGATGATGAGAATGTCTCCCGTGGGGAGAATGAGCATGTCACCCATTACTCTAGGGCCGGGCATGTCTTCCATTTGCCATTGCGGTTTCTGAGACGTGATCTCCATTCTTCCGCAGCTCCTCAAGGCCTCTACGTATTCGTGTTTTTGTTGGGCTTCAGTGAAAGCTCCATAGGGAGCTCCACCGCAGATGAGAATTTCCAGCTTTTTGAAATTATTGGCGGACTCGAGCGGAAGCATGGCGGAAGAAGCGGAGGAGGGATAGTTCCGGGCGCCGTCGCCTGGCATGGTGGGGAACGTTGTGATGACTTTGTTTCTGTTGTAGTCCAAGAGTATAGAATCCTTGTTAGCGAAGATGAAGAGATTGCCGTCGGGAACCAAATACAGAAACGGATACAGATTGTTCTCCTCTCCCACAGTGTTGGTCTTCACCAGGAATGGTAACTTGAAGGCCTCACGGTCCCTAGGGTTTCTAGGTATGAATTCGTAATTAAACGATCTCCGCCCGCCTACTACTATCACCCGGCCGTCCGGCAAGATCTGGTTGGAAGCGTACCACCTCCTGGAAAGCAGTGGCGTCTTGCTTTCGATCCAGTCGCAGGTTGAGTCGACGCAGGGCTTCAAGTAGCGGACCACTTTTTCTCCGTCCAGCCACCCGCCCGTTCCGACCAACGTCCCGTTGCTGAGAAACGCGCCCGACGAACAAAAGGTGTTCGTCGACGATTGCAGCTGCCTCACCTCATTCTTCACGATGTCGTACTCCACCGAATGTGCCCAGCAACGACCTTCTTGCGGCATGGGCCTCCCCACGTCCCTTTTTGGGCACCCGTTTCTTGTCTGATCGTACATAATAACATTACCAGCGTGCGTTAGCGTCATATGCATTGCAGACAGCCCCGCGTTTTGCAGAATAAGCTCCCATCGCCCGACCCGCGCCTCCTCAGCAACTTGCTGCCCTGCAACGTTGGCGATCGCGTTTACGCACGTAACAATGATCAGCACCCACGTCGATATTGTATAACATTTCTGCATTTTATTGGATCACGTTAAACTTTAAACTAAATACTTCAAAGTTGAAGTACCCAACGATTCCAGACACACAGAACTTGAGGTTTAGTTTTTTAATGGATCCTTAACCGAAAAATCCAGATATGTTCTTCGGCTAAGGTATCCACTACGAGAAATAAGAAAAAGGACGATACGCTTATATAATCGCAAAAAGCAATGTGTTCTGCAAAATCGGAAATTCAATGTTCAATGTTACAACCGTCACTCGAAATTCCCTAATGTCTTAAGGCGATAATTAGGCTCTATATATCTAGTTAAGCGCTCCATGTGACGGTATTGACGTCAACCATGTGATTATCAGTTGCAACAAACTAACCATTTCCAATAAGGCAAACGAGGACCACTCTCATGGGAGTAACCTAACTCTCTCATTACGTTATTTTTTGGAATATGGGTTACAAAATTTTAATTTAACTAATGATTGTATGGTTTTAATTTTAGTGAAATAAATGTAAAATAGTTTTTATAATATTTACAATTATATATTTTAAGGTAATGAGGTGTATTTTTGCTAATAGTAAATAGTGGTATATGAAATGAATTATTGTTGTTTTTTTTGGGGAATTATGGTTTTTTTGGGAATGTGATATTGATGAATTTTGATATTATAACAAAGTTTATCTACAAAATAAAAATAATTGTTATCAAATGGTGTCTATTTCTATGATTAAAAATATTGTTAAATTCTGTTTTAAATTTATATATTTTTTTATTTATATATGAGTTATTTTTATAATTAATAATAATAATAACAATTTAAAATAGCCCTAAGAAAGTTTATTAGATAAGTCTTTAAAAATATAAAGTAAATGTGAGTCTAAAAGGCTCAAGTTCAAATCTTGGAGATAGAACCTTTTGCCTTGTACCAGGAAGGCTTAAGCATTGATTCCCCTAAATACAAAAAATAATAATAACAATTAAAAGTAAAGTTATAATTTAGTTAATTTTTATGATAAATAAGTATGTGTTTTGATGCTTATTACAATATTTTGATACCTATCATATTTGTGAGCCATTTAGTTTATATGGTTGCCTTAATAAATAGTGAAAGTGAAAGGATCTCTTTTGTGAAATTTCTATGTATAATAATTATGAAAACAGCAAAATTTATATGTATAATAACTATCAAATAACTATTTTGAGATGCATTCAAATATGTGTTTATATATATAATTTGCGTTAAACATTAAATTTTACATAAAGTATTTTTAAAATTTTGTAAAATAGTAGTTTCAAGTAAAATAATAATTTATTTAAAATTTTGTAAAATAATAATTTCAATTAAGTGTTTTTATATTCATCCACATTTATTAGCTATTTAATTTACATAATTAAACTAATTCAAATAAATCACTTTAATTTCTTTCCTAATAAAATTGAAATCTTATTTTAATAAAATATTGACTTGACTCTATCAATAACAATAACATTTATAATAAAACAATATATGATATGGATTTGGAGAGCAGATATATTTTTAATAAAATGAAATACAAGTAATACAATAAATTATTTGAATAATAAAAGCTAATGATATATTACATTTATATAGTTTAACAATGATGTTGATTTGTGATGATTTTATTAAAAACATTATTAAGATTATTTTCAAAAATGGCATTTAAAAACTTATTTCCATTAAAAAAAATTAAATAGAAAAGGTGTTTAGAGAATAGTATTTCGCTTTAATCACATTGTAAGGATTGGGTTAAAGTAAAGACATTAAAATGAAGTTTTGGAGACGCTTCATAAAAGATCCTTTGATAATTTCATTTTTGTTAACTTTATGGCTGTGCCATCCAAAAGTTATAATTTGGTGATTTTTTTAATTATCATCGAACTCTCTCAAAGATTATGAAATTTTCAATATATGTGTAAATATATTTTGAATATTTTATGAAAAACATTTTTAAAAATCATTTCTTAGTTAGAATTTTGTAAAACAATATGCAAATTATATATAGAAAATATTAAAAAATATATTAAATATATTTATTTATTTATTTTGTGAAGTTAAGAATTTTGTATTAATGAAGAAAACTAAAATACATAAAATATTTTTGGGCACATAAGGAGTTCTAATAATTTGATCTTGATCTTTGTTGCTTATACTAATTGATACTAATTACATGCATATAAAATTTGTATTTTTTTACCTCTTTAAGCCTAGAAACCCTCCAAACAAGGAAGAATTACAACTTAGATTGAGGTCACGCCAAAAACACCGAGATGAACACCACTGTCACTACTTCTTACTCATCCACAAGCGCCCAACCAAATGCCACAAGGTAACGTCCCCAAGGGAATCATTGTCGCCATCACACCGCTAAAGCGTGAACACCACCGTCAACCTATGACACAGTATCCACCAACACCAGACCCCTCCACTGAGAGGACTTGAGAAATATAAACCCCACACTAAACAAGATGCATTAGAGTCCAGAAATAAAAAAACCATATCCAAACCAAAAAATCCATGGTCACGACTCTATTAGGAAAGAAGGCCATCACACGCCAACGAGAAACAAAAAACAAGTACTTGAGGAGGGATCCAAAAGCCCCCACCCACCACCCAATATCATTACTCATTATTTGAACAAGAAATGTTTGTATGAACACGAACACTTGAGCCATGAGGGTCTCTGATATCTCCTCCGTTTGGCTCACAAGGAACACCCTCCAAGAGGTTGAAGAGCAGGCAGTTTCTACATCAAATGTGAAAACTCAACTTGCACAAGAAAACTCAGAAAAAAGAGGAAGGGAAGAACAGACTTCTCCTACAACTGAAGCATCAATCCAAGGTTTTAGAATAGTGCAGAGAAAGAAGATACCAAGGATCTCTGTGATTGTTGGTGCAACAAATGAACCTTAGAAGACAACATTAGATGGACTTGGAGATACTATGCTTTATACACAATCTCGTGGACAATCTACACAGTCCATAACTCATTCTACTACTTCTCATGAACAACAGGTAATTTAGACTAGTGGAGACATTCTAAAGGATAAGGAGGAAGACATTTTCCATGTCTTCAGTGAGCTTAAAAAGAGGAATGAAGAATTGAAGCTCAACACTTATACCCAATTCTAGAAGCATTATTCCAGCTCTCAAGCGAGGCTTCTCTCAGCCTTTGACTCTGAGAAGGGAAAGATGCAGATGGCTTTCTTACAAGCCCAAATTCCATAGCCTAGGACTGCTGCTCACTATCAAAAGAAGACTTCTTTTAAGTTCAAAGTTAAGGATGTGCTCCATAGTGAAACGGTTCGTTGGTCAGTTCCTAAAACACCATGGCATCGAGGATGAAAATCACTTCCTCTCAGAGTGCCCCGCATACAACCACATGAGATCTCAGTGTCAAAATCTTTGTTGCAACACTGACCTTCCTAGCCTTTTACATTGTCAAAATTACAGTGAGCTTGGGAGGCTTCCCTCCAAACTTTTTGAGCATAGGAATAAAATCTTAAATCAAACTAAATAATTCGTTTCTTTAGGTCCAATAGACCAAAGTTTGGTGTCACTAGACATTAACCATCATCATCGAATTGTTAATTTTAGTGTGATGAGTAATGAACCATCATCATCGAATTGTTAATTTTAGTGTGATGAGTAATGAAATGAAACCATACTCAACTAAAGCAAACATAAATAAGACCGTAGTGAACGAAAGCAAACATGCACCTAGTATAATTCGTTCACAATTTTTATCTATATATTCCGCAATATAACTTACTCCGCCGCAATATAACTTACTCCGCTCTTAAAAATCCCAGTAACAATCTGTTACAAGATTGGTTCAAACTTTTACTCACTGTAACACCTACCTTATTATACAAAATATCAATTTATTATTGTTCAAACGTAACAATTTCTCTACACATAAGACATACTCATGAAATCCTCATATTGAAATGAATCTTAAAAACATTAATATTTTAAATCGAATACGATGCTTAGAAAACCTAATTCCCTAATACCTACACCATGGAAGCAAATCGAAAACTCTAGTGGAATTGGCTTTACTCAAAGATACAGAGCTGATCGAACAACACTACGGGGAGACATTCGTACGGGGTGACCACGAATGCAGATCAATGTTTCATTACCTCAAGTGCCACTTGATGTGCGATCAGCCTGTCTGTCATTTCGATTTTACCCTTTAAATTCCAATAAAATTTGATAAATATTATTTTATTAAATTATATAGCTAGCAAAATTTCATTAATAAGTTTTTAATTAAAGATAGAAATCCTAATGAATTTTTAATAAATTAAAAATAAAAATAAATAAATAAAAACTAACAAACTATCTATATAAAAAAACTATTCCAAGATCAAATGTTAGTCAATCATAATTCGAAATTTTTACAAGCACACTTCTGACATTAAAAAATATTCCAAGATCATATGTTAGTCATTCATAATTTGAAATTTTTACAAGCACAATTCTAAACATTAACGAGTCTTTGAGTTAACAAATTATTTTATTTACTAACAACAAAGACCATGCATAGATCACATCGTTCAACTTTTTAATGAAAGACTCTTCGTAACATGATTAAACTTTTGGCCAGTCATATTACGGAGGTCTTTTAAAGTGGAGATTGTCAATAGGTAATAGATATTATATTATCATAAATATGGTATATATTTTGTACACTATGTGATCAATATGGTATATATTTTGTACACTGTGTGATTTGATCGTAAGTTTATTTCAGTGAAGCTTGGGAGACCGCAGTTTAAATCTCATGTGGTGATAGTTATAAAGACATATTTTTTGGATCTCCCATAGATTAAAACTCACTATTATTCACAATGTGGTTATATATATATCTATATATATATATATATATATATATAAACTTATTTACTCAATTTTAATTAGTTTATTTTTTAAATATAATTAAATAAATTGTATATAATTATTTTAATATAAATTTATAGTAAAAAAATTTAATTAATTTTAAATTTTTATAATTAAATATAATAAATTATATATGGTAAATAGACTTGGTATTCTTAAAATATATATAATTTACCATACTATTCATGGAATGGCGTCCAATATGATCGTATGGGCCGAGTAGTGTCTCTAAATCTCTCTTCAATGGGTTTTTTAGGTCCATTCCCCACTCAGCTCACAAATCTGGTACCGCTCCGTTTGATCGAAGTCTAACTCCCTCAATGGAAGCCTCCCCTCCAACATATCAAAATTAAGGAACCTCGAGGTACTTGATGTCTCCGATAACTCCCTCACTAGAAGCCTCCCCTCCAACATATTGTCCTCATGATCTCTCACAACAAATTGTCAGGGGCATTGCGGCTCAGGATATTTAACCTGGGATTTAATTACTTCTCGAGCAGCATTCCTCGTGAGTATGGGAAGCTAAAAAATGTGGAATCTCTTAGGTTGATCGGAAATAATTTGAGTGGAAGAATACCCACAGAGCTTGGCAATCTTGTGAACTTAGAATCCATGTTTCTAGATTCTAATAATCTCTCCAGCAAAATACCCGTGGAACTTGCCGCGTTGAAAATGTTGAGAGAATTGGGTCTGTCTCGCAACAGACTGCATGGTGAGATTTCGTCTTTCATTGTGGACTTCAAAGTTGGAGTTTTTATCTATTTCGGGGAACAATTTCACAGCTTTCCTTCCCTAGCAACTCGGCAATGGTGGAGAGCTAGTGGAAGTGTTTGCCTCTAACAACAAACTCACTGGTCCCATCCCTCCGAATCTCTGCAAGTGCGGAAGGCTCTCGACCCTTTTAAACATGAAGAGTAGTTTATTCTCTAGCCCCATCCCTGAATCTCTGGGAACATGCAATTTATGGCTTTGGGGCATAACTATTGGAAAGGTTTATTACTCCATGGAGGGGGTTTTAACACAATATTTGAGTCAATTGTCTTAACTTAAAACAAAAAGAAACTTTTGTATTGTCTTAAATATTGTCTTTAAGCGATTGTCTCAAAATTTAGTGTCTCAAAAATTTGTTTCTATAAAGACAATATAGAACACATATTATTATTATCTCTATAAAGACAAGAATTATTGTCTATTAAGAAACAATTTCATTTGTGCCGCTACAAACAATTTCATTTGTCTTTGTAGAGACACTTTCATTTTTGTCTCTTTAGAAACAATTATATTTGTCTCTTAAATCTTTGTTGTTTATGGATACCAACAGAATAAAAAAAAATAAAAAAGTCCATTATTTTTAAAGCTAATAGCAAAGTAATATTAAATTTAAATGAAAAAAAAATTCTCGAAAGCAACATTGAAAATAATAAAGAAACACACTTATATTTTTTGAAAATGCATTCATGTCATTTGAACATGCAGGATCGTGAGTTGGAACTTCATTTTAAGACATATTATGAGGCAAAAAAAAGTGTTCTAGATTTCTCCATCCTACAAGAGGGTTTACTCTCTAACATAGAAATTCAAAGCTTCAATCACATTAAATGGTGGAAATTAAATTCATATCCAGTAGTTAAACCACAATTTCAAGACCCTTGTATAATTGGAATTGCCTTCCTTGATAACAAAGAATTGTAATAATGTACATGCATTTGAATTTACAACAGATTGGAAATTTTGTCTTCATGAATGTTTTACAAAAGATGCAAAATTGACACAGGCCGAACATGATATAGGCCAATTCTCAATCTATTGGTGACCTACATAATTATCTTCTCCACTACTGGCTTTCACAATTCGAGTTGGCTCCATCTCTTGTTTGAAGCCCGAAAATTGTGTAATCGATATCCAAATTGGTGGTGATCTAGTTCCCGAGGAAGCTTCATATCCAATGAATCTAATTCAGGTAATGAACTATTATGATCAACTTCATAGCAAGCTGAAGTTACAGAGAACTCTCCATCATTAGTTTTTTTTTCTGGGCAGTTAATTGTTTCTTGGAGGCACACCAAACCACCCATCCTTCTCCTATTAAGAATAAAATAATAAATTCCTGTAAGGCATGTTTTATACCATTGCTCAACCATTTCCAAGAGAGCTACTTACTAAAATAAAATAAAATAAGTGTAGTGTGTACCTGAAATAGAAATGTGTGCACTTTTAATATTTCTTCATTATCACTTGCCTTGCCTTGCTTGATTCTCCAGAGCACCTGCAAATGCAATAGTAGAGTCATTTTAATTTTTTTATAATAAAAACCCCTACCATCTTTATAATAATTAATAATTGAAATAAAATTAAAATTCTGCAAACTTATTAAACTCTTAATATAAAAATGGCTCAAAAACAAAATCAATATACTTTTTAATATAAACATAAATTTTAATGATGATACCATCTCTATTTTTGGTTGGTAGCACTGTTTGTTCCCATTCAAAGCCCAAAAATGTCATGAATACTAGTGAAAATACAAGGTAAGTTTCAAACCCTTTTAAAATGAAAGTACATCACCTATTTTTCTCTGCAGTGGGATGGAAAGTATTTGAAAACTCTTATTAGAAGAGTGAACAGAATCTCTGACTAAAACTTGCAGAATCTCAATCAACATTAATACTCAACAAGCATATGGGATTTTCCCTAAATGAGGAGATAGGGGAGAGAGAAGTGAAGTCTTCCACCTAGCCAGAAGACGTGAGATCAAGTGGTGATGGAACTAGAAAACATCAAACAGAGAAGAGGCAAGTTGGTTCAAAACATAATAAATGTCCTCCTTCCCAGCAAACTACTCAACTGGATGGTACTCTGGCTATTGCAGTAAATCACAGAGAGAACTCTCCCACAAATGCCATTACTTATTACAATAATGAGTTGGGAAGCATGAGAAAACGAGTTCAATGAAGAGAGGTTGAGCAAAATGAATCTTCATTCAAAAGGGTTGGTGGTTTGCATTCCCCTAGAGTGTTGGTAGTGGCGAGTATCACCAATCTAGTCTATTATGTTAAACACCATGGATTACAATAATGAGTTGGGAAGCATGAGAAAACGAGTTCAATGAAGAGAGGCTGAGAAAAATGAATCTTCATTCAAAAGGGTTGGTGGTTTGCATTCCCCTAGAGTGTTGGTAGTGCCGAGTATCACCAATCTAGTCTATTATGTTAAACACGATGGATTACAGTATTACCAAAACTGGTAGCCTGGTTAACAAAGCCCAAAACATGAGGATTATACTGTATAGTGGCTAGCTAAGGATTAGACTGTATGACTTTAATGTCGGTACATTCATATATTCAGTTGACCATGGAGGGAAGAATAGAGTTGGATTTATTGGTCAAACAATGCTGATACAAGGAATTATTGAGGTGGGGGAGTCTAGATTTTCTTCTAGTCGAAAGCCTCTTTAGGTGGATCACTCTTGTTGTTATCAGTCGGAAATTTTTTGGCTATGAAAGAAAATTACCAAGGTAACATGAAACTAATATTTCAGATTATAAGTTAGCCCTTCCAACCTAGAGAGGCACTACAACAACTAGTTTTTAATAAATACAAGGGCTAGATCTTCTAGTTTAAAAATATGGTGGTAGGGGAGCATGTGAATCCATTGGGAATGGAATCAATATTTAAGGATATCAATTAAAATTTTCAAAGACTCGTTGATATGAACAAGTGTTTTCAAAGGCAGGATAGTTAGCGATCTATCGAACATTAAATTGTTATAGTATGATGGTGGGAAGATAAATACAACTCAATTATAACAAAACATCTAACACAGGACAAATTTTGTCATAATATCATAAACATTGGTGCAAATATTTGAATCCAAAAATATAGAGCATCGATTGTTGAATTCCATATATGTAACTGTGCAGCCAAATATAGAATATCAACACATCATGATTAACAAAGAAATGAATCATTCACTAAGAAACAAAATGAAGATGGCCAAAACGAGAATATTTTAAACAAATATTCCAGTACTTTTGCTTGAAAATATTTCATTTACATCAAGGGATTATAAAAAATACTCAAATATTTACTTATATTCCAACCCTCAATCCTTATTTTACATCTACTAATAGAAAAATTATACAATCTTTAGATCCATAATATCGAGAAAAAACAATTTACGAAGTATTAAAATATATATATATAGCTACCTAGCTGGTAGCCTAGTTCACAAAGCCCCAAACATGAGGATTCATTATCACCTATTTTTCTCTGCAGTGGGATGGAAATTCTTTGAAAACTCTTCTTAGAAGAGTGAACAGAATCTCTGACTAAAACTTGTAGAATCTCAATCAACATTAATACTCAACAAGCATATGGGATTTTCCCTAAATGAGGAGATACGGGAGAGAGAAGTGAATTCTTCCACCTACCCAGAAGACGTGAGATCAAGTGGTGATGGAACTGGAAAACATCAAACAGATAAGAGGAAAGTTTGTTCAAAACATAATAAATGTACGTAAATGAATTTTGAAAAATACAAAACAAAAATACTCTAGTACTTTTAACTCGGTAATTTTGCAGCAGAAATACTCTAAAAAATTTCAAGCAAACAACAAAGATTTTACCCTCCAAAAATCAATACAATGAATACCTCTGCCAGATGCAGCACTCTAGACATGTGACCTGTAAAGCTCTCTTATCTTAACCATATATGGATATTTCCATAAGGTCAGCTGGTTCTGGCTAAATCAATGTGAGCAGATAATACCCATGTGCTCATTCCTAAAGGAGGAAAATATGCTTAATGGATATGCATGAGATACATGTTAAAAGTACTAGTCGCATCTTTACTCTTTCTCCTATTTAAGGTATCAGGAGCTCTAAAGACTTTCCAAAACCTAAGAGTCTCATCTCCTGTAGCCAATGCAACAGTACCCATCTAGACTATGAAAATACAAAACAAAAGAAATATTGTCAACACAAACCCATTTAGCGATAGATCAATAGAATGAATACCTCTGCCTATTTGAATTGCAAGGAATGTAACAATTTATTCCTACAACAAAATCACTATGGTACATATTATATTAGCTACTCTTACCTGAGAAGATTACCCTTTCCATGTCACGCTTGTACATGTCCAAAACGACATCTCCATGTACAAATCAAAAACCTCTTGATACACTAAAAATGAATTCTTGAATGGTTAGAGAAATGGTATAAAGAAGGAAAAAAAATATTTTAAACAAGAGAGGCTTACAGTATCTTATTTATGTATAATATTTTGAATGTAAGAAATTATTCTTATACCGTAGATAATACCCATGTGCCCATACCTGAAGCAGAAAATTTTCTTAACGAATCTGCTTGAAATACATGTTTAAAGAACCATCCACATCTTTACTCTTGGTACTATTTAAGGTATCAAGAGCTCCAAAGACTTACCAAATACAAAGGAAAGGTTGTCATTGTGTCAACACAAAAACAAAGGAAAGACTGTCAGCACAAAACAAAGACTTTCAACACAAAATCCATTTAGCGTTAGATCAATACAATGAATACCTCTGCGAGATGCAGCACTCTAGATGTGTGACCTGTATAGCTCTCTTATCTTAACCATATATGGATAATTCCATAAGGTCAGCTCATTTTGGCTAAATCCATGTGATCAGATAATACCCTTGTGCTCATTCCTGAAGGAGGAAAATCTGCTTAACAGATATGCGTGAGATAAATGTTAAAAGCACCATCAACATATTTACTCTTTTTCCTCTTTAAGGTATCAGGAGCTCCAAAGACTTTCCAAAAGCTAAGAGTCTCATCTCATGCAGCCAAT
This sequence comes from Pinus tabuliformis, assembly GCA_031772625.1. Taxonomy (NCBI): domain Eukaryota; kingdom Viridiplantae; phylum Streptophyta; class Pinopsida; order Pinales; family Pinaceae; genus Pinus; species Pinus tabuliformis. The sequence goes on from CM062813.1 coordinate 886,299,316, forward strand.
GCAACAGTGTACCCATCTGGACTCTAAAAATACAAAACAAAGGAAACACTGTCAGCAAAAAGGCTAAGACTATCAGCACAAACCCATTTAGTGATAGATCAATAGAATGAATACCTCTGCCTATTTGAATTGCAAGGAATGTAACAATTTATTCCTACAAAAAAATCACTATGGTACATAGTATATTCACTACTCTTACCTGAGAATATTACCCTTTCCATGTCAGACATGTACATGTCTAGAACGACATCTCCATGTACAAATCACAAACCTCTTGATACACTAAAAATGAATTCATGAATGGTTAGAGAAATGGTATAAAGAAGGAAAAATATTTATGTTAAACAAGAGAGGCTTACAATATCTTCTTTATTTATAATATTTTGAATGCAAGAAATTATTCTTATACCATAGATAATACCCATGTGCTCATACCTGAAGCAAAAAATTTGCTTAACGAATCTACTTGAAATACATGTTTAAGCACCAGTTGATATGTAGTATGCTTTCCAACCAGAATGCAATAAAATTGCTAGAAAGTACTGAATATCTATGTCATCTTACATACTTAAACCGATTCCCCAAAATATTCAGATGAATACAATTTGTCTAAAGTTGTCCCTAGTGCATACAAAAGGCTAGGAAATCTTGACCAGACTTTACTTGAAGCAAACAATTTTTGGATGTCTAGAATAGTATGTTAAAATTCACTACATGGCAAAGAGACATGCAAAATTAATGAACTATCAAAACTACTTCTGTGTGCTAGATATGAAATCTCAAATGCTAACTGAAAACTGATAGAAAAACAAAACAATTTACAGCATTTAGAAAATCATCTCTATTTGTCTTTATTAGCTTGGGAAAGGAAAAATAGTGCACACACTCTCTGGTAAACTAAATGGAGAACAAAAACAACAGGGACACCTTAACTATTGCATCCTAATCAAGCCTTAATTCTACTCTAGGGAAATGTACCCAGGTTACATGCACTAGAAGCTTATAATATATCACCTCATCGATGGAATAGTGTGCCCTAGCTAAGCCTGATCCACATGGAATTCTAGTTTTAGAACTTTGGTAAACTAAATGAATAAAAAAAGTAGTAGGGACACCTTAATTAGTGCATCTTAATCAAACTGTCATTCTACTCTAGGGAAGTGTACACAGGCTACATGCAGCAGATGCTTATAATAGATCACCTCACCTGTGGAATAGTGTGCCCTAGCTAAGTCTAATCCACATGGAATTCTAATTTTTGAACTGAACTGGACAAAAAAAACACATCTAAGGCTGGCACATGCATTTTTCAGCAGATTTGTAGCAACCTCAGCTCAACCATATATTAGCAGCCAAGCTGGACACTAAATTAGTGTCTGATCCCCCCTTGTTTGTGAGATAAGGGATCTCATCCACACATCAATTTTACTGCTAAAGTCTACCATAAATGTTAGGGAACCTATCTACTTTTTGTACAGTGACGAATCAACCAAATCTGAATCTGAATCTACTGAAAACTTCAAAATATTTATCATAAAAGTAGCCTAGGGTTTATTGTCCATTATTCTAAACTTCTTCAAAATCTAAATTGCTTACTTACCCATGTTAGAGGACTAGCTCACCTCATCTCAGCCAAACCTCCAAGACTAAGAAATAACTCACGAGGTTGATATCCTTCATGTCAACTTCACTTTCCAGTTTCTTCTTGCACCATGGGATAAAGTTTTTTAAACTAACTGTTAGGACTAGGTCATCTACATACAACACAAATATAATCATATCAAATTTATCATAATCAAACAAATAATACAAGTTAGGACCTGCAACAGTCTTAGTGATGCCCATAATCTGTAAGTACTCATCAATCCATGAGTACCAAGCACATGGAGGCTACTTTAGCCCAGAAAGGGCCTTCTTCAACTTGCACACATGGGTATCCCATCCTAACAAAGATATTATATCTAAACCCAAGCTGAAACAAAACCATGAATCACTCTTCCTACCGCCTGCATCTCTAGCCCAGTCAAAATCCACTGAAGCATGCAATAGCTCAAAGCACTATGCTAATATGCCCTTTAAGTACCTCGCATACCTCAGACCATGGAGAAGATTTGCAGCGACCTCAGCTCAACCATATATTAGTAGCCAAGATGGACACTAAATTGATGTCTGATCCCCCCTTGTTTGTGAGACAAGGGTTCTCATCCACACAACAATTTGACTGCTAAAGTCTACTAGACATGTTAGGGAACCTATATACTTTTTGTACACTGACGAATCAACCAAATCTGAATCTGAATCTACTGATAACTTCAAAATATGTATCATAAAAGTAGCCTAGGGTTTATTTTCCATTATCCGAAACTTATTTAGAATCTCAATTGCTTACTTACCCCTATTTCAGGACCAGCTCACCTCAACTCAGCCAAACCTCCAAGACCAAGAAATAATGCATGAGGTTGATGTCCTTCATGTCAACTTCACTTGCCAGTTTCTTCTTGCACCATGGGATAGAGTTTTTTAAACTAACTGTTAGGACCAAGTCATCTACATACAACACAAATATAAGCATATCAAATTGATCATAATCAAACAAATAATACAAGTTAGGACCTGCAACAGTCTTAGTGATGCCCATAATTTGTAAGTACTCATAAAAAATACAAAGTATCTTCAAAATTTGTTTTGTTGCACACAGAATTAGTTTATGTTTGGACCCTCACAACCTAGTGCACTCCTTAGAAGCTAGAGCGATGCACGTTCAAGTTATTAAAATTTAACACATATCAATCCTTTTTGTCCTCTTTTTGGGAGGCGCTACATTAATTGTGGGTGTGGAATGCTCATCACATTGAACACCCTCCTCATTATTTCTGTCTCTCATTCATTGAAATTCAACAATGGTTTCCTGCCAAGGTTCAGGAATGACAATTGAATGATTGTGTGCAACAAATGAATCATCATGTGCTTTTATCTCCTCCTCATGCTCACTCCCAGATGTTTCACCTGATTCCTATAGAAAACACACTTTAACTTGTTAGAATAACATTATACCTCCAATTGATTTATTGCATTATTCATAAAATATTATAAACAACTAACCTTAGATCCATAACCAGAAATTAATTTCTCCCCTTGTTTTATCATGTGTTGGTGAAGACCTTGGGAACCATGTAATAAAGCATATTTTAAGTGTTCCTCTAAAGCTTCCTTTCGAAACTGGTGAACCTACATTAATAAAGATAATCATATTTATAAGGTAAAATAGCTAATAAGATACAATTAACTCAACGTGACCATGGTTACTTTGCCTAAAATAGAAAATATAATATATGGAAATATCACGTAGCATGCCACGACGAATACTATTATATCCACCACAACTTAATTTGTGAGAGCCAATATTTGACACCCTAGCTTAGGTTGCTTTTCTTGTATTTCAGAGGTGTCTCTTAGATCCTCCTTGTGTAGATGGCATATAGTTTAGATTTTTGAGGACTTTCCTCTTAAACTTGACATCTTTCATAAGTTCATCCCATGTCACTTGGTCTCTGATCCAAGATGAACGTTGATACATCAAGTGTTTTGTCAACTTTGACCTTAAATTAGACCTCTTTGAGTGCATGTATTTACTTGCAATCTCTAAAATAAGGTCCTTATCAATTCCAAGATTACCAAATGCTATTACTACATCTTTAAATCGTTCCTCTTTTTTTGCATTGGCTTGTTTCCTCCAGTCCATTTGGATGGTATTTCCAAATAATTGTTTTGCACGACGAAAAATAAAGTGATAAAATTTCAGCCCCATTTCATCCTTCAAGACATTTCTTTTGAAGTGAGCAAGATTGTAACTTCTTGCATTCCTTTTGTGGTCACTGATGATATTGTTGTAGTCTTGGGGATTGAGGAAGATGCCCTTATAGGTACATTAGGCACTTTGTCACTTACTTCCTGCATTTACAATGAAATTGTGGAGCTGTTAAGAACCCAACCAAAATATGAAACTATTTTTCATTTCTAAAATAATTATCCTAAACATAAAAAATGAAATTATAAAAATATAAAATAATTTTACCTGTTGATCTCTTGCAGGAGCTACACTCTCCAACAATGACATTTCCCATAACTGAAGTTGTTCAATTATTTCTTGTCTGATTTGAACATTTGCAGGAATATCTGGTAGGAGCCTTAACATTCTTGTTTGTGAGTCTATAAGACCCAAAGAAACTTGTTCCAGTCCTAGTGGGAGAATGCTGACTGGACCCACATTTGATGTAAATGGCATGTTATGGGGTTTTCGTCTAGGTGTAGATGGCAGAACGTGACCCTCTATTCCAACAAATCGTATACTTCTTGGAGTCACCCTAGAAACATCCTGCAAGGCACAAATATAAATAATAATATGGAATAATAGATGAATAATGTTTAAATATGTAACTAGGTTCAGTCTTCATAATGACATACATAATCACAATTCTATGTAATTTATGTTAAAAAAGGAAAAAAAGAAGATTATTTTATTATGCTTGAGGCATGAGTTTCATGAACACATGAAGAAGCAAGTCCCATTATAGAATGACAATATCTCAGAAGACTCATTAAAGTAAGGTCATGAATATGGCAAATGATCAATGCAATGTATAGTACCATTGCAAAGAATCATGGCAACCAAAATAATAAGCACTACAGATAGGTGTCCATGAGGTATGTATAATATTTTTCCTTTAAAGGGTCCATCATAAGATGCAGTAGGGTTGAATTTATGGGTTTATATTTTAAGAAATACCCTATTATTTATAAACCTTAATCTTAAGGTATTTGTTCCCTATGATTTGATTTCTAGGGCATGGGATAAACTCTAGAATGACATAAAGGGAAAAGAGTATGATCTAAGGTTTGAATTTAAGAAACCATGAAATGAACTCTTGATTACATAAAAACCCTAGAAAAGTAACTTGACATCATGTTTTGGAATAATATATTGCTTGGGTTACTTGCTAAAATAGTATTGCAAGTACAAGAAGAAAAAACTGATGGGGTTATCCATTGAAAGGCATGATGTAGCTCTTTGTAACCTCATAAATCATGGATTTGTTGTGCAAAAACTTTATTAAATATATGCCCTAGATTTCTCAACAAATAACATAATCAAACTCACACAAATATATGGTTGAATCTTACATTTTTCATAACATTAGATGCATATGGGGGAATTAATGATCCCTGCATGCCAACATTGGGTGTATTGAGAGGCATAAATGAATCCTGCATGCCAACAAAATGTGCGCTTAGTAAAAACACAAATATTAATAAATAGATATAGTGAAATAAGTTAACTAAATGCACAAAAATATTGATCAAGTTTTACCACTACCATTACCTTAGATGTATTATAAGGTGTTATAGGGGTTGGAATGACTTTAACGATTACCTGCATTCCGCAAACATAAATTAGCATAATATAATAAGGAACATAAGATAATTGAACCTATAAAAGACAATATTCAAGCTTACCTCATGCATCATCATAGCATCATCTTGCCCTCGTGCATTTGTTAACATTTCCATAAAAGTAGTGAAGATCATTAAATCCCCTATAGTAGCATCAGTAACACCCATGAGTACATTCTTAAAAAAACACATAATAACATAAAAATAAGAAAACCTTGATAAAAAACCGATAAGAAAATAGAATTGGTAACACAAAATATATATGTCTTTCAAGTAAAACCTTAAACATTCAAATTACTTGATGTTCATTAAAATTAAAAACTCATTACTTAACTTGTAAAGAAAATTTATATTGTAGTGAATCCTTACAACCATCATAAAGTAAACATAGTGACCAAAAAATGTCATCCTCAGAAGTAAAACAATAAACATTCAAATTACTTAATGATCATTACAATTAAAAACTCAATGCTTAACTTGTAAAGAAAAAATATATTGTAGTGAATCCTTAAAACTATATTAAAGTATACATAGTGATCAAAAAATGTCATCCTCGGATGAAATCTCCTCATCTGATCACATATATACCCCATATTTAATAGACCCTAAATCCACAAATAAATTAATACCATCATTTTCATAGTCTTCATCACCTTCAACTACAGGTAAACCAAAATCAATGAATTCATCATCTTCATGGATTTGATGCCCATGTGGTTTCTCATGTCCTTCAGACACTTCAGTAAACTCATCCTGGTCTTCTTCTTGGTCATATGCGTCATTGACAATAAATTCTTCATCATCTCCATCTTGGCATCTATGTCTTCAGGGAGAACTTCTGCATGTTCAAGTAAATCATGGTCCTCTACATCTTGAAAAAATGTTACTCTTCATCCTCTTGGATCATAATTAATCAAAAATGACCAACCAGGTTGTTCTAAATTTGGAATGAGAAAATTTTGGTCCCATTGACTTGGAAACACATAAGGTTCAGAAGTGGCTTCAAACCTAGATGTATTGATCATATAGAATCCATTATTATGGAGCAAGATAGTTTTTTCTTCTCCCACTTCAATAAGCTTGTACCATTCGACACGAAAAATAACTTTCTTGAAAGACAAAAAATAAAGCTCTATAATTTCCTCCAACACTCCATAGCAGCGAAGTGTTCTTGTGATTGGTTGTCTATCATTTGCATGTGAACGACATTCCACCTTAAATGATGCTGAAACTCCACAATCATAAGTTTTTCTCTTTTCATCAACTTTTCTGATGTGAAAATGATGACCAAAATTCCACATTCCTTTGTAATATCTTACCTAAATTCATATAAATATCAACTAATTAGATTCAAGGATATGAAATCTAACAAAAACTTTATTAAATATATGAAATATATTAATATATATCACCTCCCCATTTATAGATCCTTTAATGAAATTCAATTGTTGTTGTGTTACTCTATCATTCCTTTTTGTTGCCTCGTGTTCAATATTGGTCTTTAGACAATTCCACGAGCATCTCTCTAGTCACATTCTTTTATGGCTTGCAGGCAATCCTCGAGTAGTGTTTTCAACATGTCTATTATATATATATATATATATATATATATATATATATATATATATATATATATATATATATATATATATATATATATATATATATATATATATATATATATATATATCGGCCCATGCCTTTTCATCTTCTAATTTCTTTTCTTCAGCGTACTTCTCCATCCATTCCAACATAAAGTCAGAATTGTATGCAATATACAAATGTAATGCCTCTCACTCCTTATCATCTACAATGAAAAAGGTATTTGTTCAATGAATTAATAATTATTTAAAGCCATGTAATATAAAACTTAAGATAAAAATAACTCCTAACATTTTTTATACCTTTTATCCTATTTGAAGCCCCTTCACCCTCTATTTTTTCTCCTTCAAATGATTGAGATTGGTTATAATTCCATAATCACGGAGGTTCAAGATGAAATTGAGGTAATTACTCACTCAAATGAACCATGGTCTGGAAAACCATGTACCCCTCAACTATGGACCTTTCTCGTCGAGCCTTTTGCCTCACAAATTGTTTTAAGACATTCATATATCTCTTCACGAGCCACATTGTTTGAGTATGAATAGGACCACACTGTTCAGACTCTTCTACTAGATGTATAAGGTAGTGCTCTTAAGAATTAAAGAAGCTTGGAGGGAAGCACATTTGAATATCACACATCAAAAGTGAAATATTCCTCTTCCAATACTTCAATTCATCATGACGTATCTCTTTAAATGAGACCCACCTACAAGTACTAGAATAAAGACTTGTTATTTCTTGTAAACTAAAAGTAGAAATTCATATAAAGGCATAACCAATGATGCACTTAAAATGATAAGAGTAATGGAAGAGTATGCATGATGGATTGAAAAATACCTCAGATATTTACATAATTTGTAAATAGTGAAAGTGACGTTGTGGTCAAAAGTACTTGGTATTGCTGCAGGCAACACATACTGCATGACCATTAACAAATAACCATGTTCAAATATGCATGAACTGATTTTATCACTATACTAGCATGACTACTAACAAATATCCATGTTCAAATATGCATGCACTGATATTATCACTAAGATATATAATTTTCTAATTAAGTTTCGAACAAATATAACATGTGACAACGTTACCTTTATCTAATTGTGCCAATCATGTGTTTTTAAGCCTCAGAAATCTGATACATCTCTTGTGAATAAGTTTTTTAATGTCACACTAAAGCCAAAAGGAAATCTTATGCTTTTCATAGTATAAATGATGTTTTCTTTCTCATTTGACATAAATGTCCATGGAGCATGAACATATGAGTTGTCTTTGTGAAACCACATGTTCGGAATGATATTGGCAACTCAAAGGTCCTTTCTTAACTTTATGTGTTCTTAAATGTTATTTCCATTTCGATGTTTCCACAAGCACTCTGCCACATTTTTCCCGATGTGCATAGTATCAAATAGGTGAGCTATTGGCAAGCTCTCATAATATTCTAATTTGTAGAAAATAGAAAGTCCTTTCATTCCTAGGGGAAAACATGTCCCTTCCTTTTTGTCATACATCACTTTCCACCTATCAGGGTTCATCTTTATTGGCTTCCTCATTTCCACTTCCTTTCCATTGAACTTATGTTTATCACACACTCGGTAGCGATGATTTTGTGGTAATAATTGTCGATACTCATCATAGATAGTTTTATTGAGATCCCTTGACCGCCTATGCAACAATTTTAGCCCACATGATGGACATCCATGTTTCCCTTTGTTTGTACTCCTAAAATAAGATTGGAACCCATATTTAGTAAATGCTAAATGAACATAATAATTATAAATGTAATTTATATTATATTACCACAACAAATAGAGATCCCCGGGGCATCATGAATTTTCCAGATAAGAATCACATGAAATAGGAAGTTTCTATCATTGATAGGTCTTGATACATCAAACATATTTACACCATCCCATAATTCACTAAGCTCATCAATGAGGGGCTCCATGTATACATCCATATCCTTTACGTGATATTTCCCTAAGTGAACAAAGAGTTCTTTATTAGGATTAACTGAATTGAAATATTTTTATATAATCTTCAAGAAAGCATTGCATTCACATGTTCTAGTACCTGGTATGATAAGAGTTAAAATTGCATGTTCCTTTTTCATTTCCATCCAAGGGGGGAGATCGTTGTTTATAATTAACAATGGCCAAACAGATATGTTGTTCTAATATCTCCAAAAGGATTCATGTCATCCAGTGCTAGAGAAATTCTTGCATTCCTTGGATCATTTCTTAAATGTGGCCATTTTAACTCAATATCTTTCCAATATTTATTATCCGCAACAATACGGATGACACCATCTTGGATCCTCCCTTGTGCATGATGATCCATATATTTTGCCAACTCCTTGAATTTGAATATTCTCTCAAACCTTTGCTTTAGTGGAATGTGTCGTAATACTTTATAAGGAACCTTCTTGGATAATTCATCTTGACAATGCCTATTTGTGTGACACTTTGGGCATTGTTGTCAATTTGCATTATTTCCAAAGTACAATATATGATCATTTGGACATGCATCATATGTCTTGTACTCCATTCCAACATCTTTCATTATTGAAGATACTTCTCTATGAGAATGAGGCAACTTATTGTCCTTTGGAAGTATTTTGTTTGCTAAAAGTTTGCATAGTGCAACAAATGATTTTTATAAGTATACACAATATTCAAAAACTTTTAAGACATCTAGAGCATTAATTTATAGGAATATCAATCCAACCTTAATATATCAGTAAAGCACGTGTTTTTCAATCCATGTGTAACCTTCAAGCTCAACAACAACATAAGTGTCGCCAATATAGAAGATTCAACATTTGCATAAAGAGGTTTCCTAGCCAAATGAGCTAGGGGTGAATCGACAACCTCTTGAAAAGATGTGTAGAAGTCTTGGATAAATTCATTGATACAAACCTCATTTATTTGTGAAGTGGCTTCATCCATAAATGTGTCTTGTCCTTCATCTTGAGAGTCGCTATTATCAATATCATTCGTTGGTTTTTTAGGAATATTAGGAACTAGAAGCAGATTTTCATAAATAAAAAAATCAAATGAAATGATCAATAATAATGTATTAAATAATGTGTATATTATTTATTATAAGAATAAAAATTTGTTAATTATAATGTATCTCTTCTATATAAACTCCATGGTCCAATCTATGGATACCAACAAGCCTTCGCTTCTTTAGTTTCCTATTTTGGCACATTTTGCAACTGCAATATATCATTTCATTGAAGTATTCATCTGAACGTGGAGTAGGTCTTGTTGCCCGTTCACCTGAATATTCAGATGATGGTGTGATATTTCCCCAAATGCACCATGTTTTTTAAACAATAAGATTGCAATTTTTAACTTGGGTATTACTTCTTTTTCAAGAGAACATGACCAATGAATAAACCTAGGGAGTGAATCTATGAATGTGTAATTTTTCAGTGTATTTTTTGGCTCTTTGATCACTTGATTGTTTGTAATTTTTTTTTCCTTTTTTTTTTTTCTTTTCAAGGTAGTGTTTAGTGCTTTTGTAGGAATTAGATATGAAAAAAATTGAGATATGGGTTCAAAACCCTGAACAAGACTCTACCAATGTGTTGAGTGAGCATTGAAGATCTGTCCAACACTTTGAGGCAAGCTTATCAAAGTGTTCCAACATGCATCTAGCTAGTCACAAACAAACTTTTGAAGCATAGTTTTAAAGTTATTTCTAAAAATAAATCCAACCTCTAACTAAATCAACAACATAAATAATACAAATACCAAAAGCAACATAAATACCTGGTCTATCATTTTACATAGAATAATGTAATAGAAATCTGCGAAGAAAAGTTTGTGGACACTAGTTAGGATCATTAGATAAATAAATGTTGAAATATATGACAACGTGTAAAAACATCATATTATTTTAAAATATGTTGGTTTAAACTTTTATGCATGTAATACTAATTTCATTGAGGAAGTTTTGTGATTAAAATGCATGTAGTGAATGTAGACCAATTCAAACTTTACAAGCTACTAAATTCACATGATGTAGTCTTACTAAATTTACTAACATCTCTATAATATTTCTTAGAAACTTATATATATAAATACATTCTTTATTTTATATATATAAGAGCATCATTTAGAGTTGAGTGGTGGAGACCTAGAAAATCTTCCATTTCACTCTGAAGAAAACATAAGTGTATTTGAAGACTCATTAATTACTATACAAAAATGTAAAAAAATGTTATAAGATGAAGATTTGGATGGGGAATGACTTTCCTCCAATATACCACTGAATAAATCTCATTTTAGATAAGTTTGAGAGTTTTGATATTTGCCATATTAAAAAGGATACCAATCGATTAGAAGATGAACGGGCCAATATTGGAGGTAACTTGGCACAAGGAATGATTGTGGAAGACCAAAATAATCTATCTGTGTGCCATCTCCCATGGCTGCACCCCTTCAAGGGAGGACTAGAGTTGCTTTAGTTGGAGTAATCCTTGTGGGGTTTTTGGTGTGGCTAGCTGTCTTCTTGAGTAGCCCAGGTGCATGTTTGACGCTGCCTTTTAATCATGCTCTTGAATATGCCTTTGATGGCAAGGGCTATATGCTCCCTAGCTTTACAAAAGAAGGGGGCATACTAAAGGCCCGGAAGACAGAGTAACACCTATCCCTCAACGTTTATGATAGTTGTAACTGTGCAGCCATGGATGTAGCATCCATCGAGAAGGGTAGTTTCCACTGTGACAACATATGGATCAGTACATCTTCTTTCTATTGTAAATTATGAGATGCTTTAGAAGAAGGGTTTACGTTTATTGTCAGAATCACGCCACCCCACCCAACCCATCCAAACCCAACCCAACCCAACCCACCATATATTCACACTAGTGAAACCAACGAGGTTGCATATATGGTGCTCAACAAACAAGCAGTCTTACTAACAAACAAGCATCATTTTGTATATAAATTATTTAAATAAATATTCATCAGTTTATATTAAACTGTGAAATCAACATTTGAAAAGCAATGATGGAGTTAACTTGGCACAAGGAAAGATTGTGGAAGACCAAAATAATATACATGTATGCCATATCCCATGATTTCATCCCTTCAAGGGAGGATAGTCCCAATGAACCTCATTTAGAAGAAATTAAGTTATGACAATCCATATAAAGATGTTTTTAATTCCAAGAAACAGAGTCTCGAGGATCGTCAATTTTGGATGAAGGAGCCAACTAATTAGGAAACTAGATGGAAACACACGAGGAGTATGGAGAGGTATCATGAAAAGTGGAGAAACAATGATAAAATATTAACTTCCTGTATCAGGGTGGGACCTGATAGTACTGTTTCAGAGTTGGATTGGTCACCTTTGTTCACGTGTGCTCTCAAATTGTTTGTTTTAGCAATGGATCTTCAAATTCATTCTGAGGGAGGACATGACGTAAGCATTGAATGTGAGCAGAGCTCCTTTGCAGTGGTTTCAAGCCTAGACAAATATATAAAGGGTTGGATACGAAATTTAAAAGTGCAGTTGATTATTATTAGAAGGTGAAGGGTAGACAATATGGTCTCAGCTTCTGGGAATTGTATTGATAAATCCCTAAACAAGAAAATCGACATGATGAAAAAGGAAGCCTTAGATTTGATATCTAATATAGGAGAGAAGCTAACCAACAAGAGTCGTTCCCACTTCCCACTTTCTTTTGATTTAAAGTCAACTTTGTGATCTAAAAAAATATGTTGAATGCCTGCATGAAATAGTGGATTTGATAATCACTAAAATGGAGAAGTTGGAATACAAGGTAGAAAATTTTGAAGCCAAAGTGGAAACAACCATAATTAAAGTTTTGAAGGAGGTTTTTGGTCTCAGCGAACAACAAAATGTCTCAAACAAAGAGCATCATCTGGAGCTTAGTGGTGGAGACCTAGGAAATCCACCATTGCACTCTGAACAAAACATGCACCTGTATTAAGATGTCTCCCAGAATAATACAAACTAATATATCTGGTTGGTTGATTCTCTGCAATTATGGATTGAAAATATTACACAACTGAGATCCATATTTAAAAGAGAATTAATAATGCCCAATGCACTGAGTGAAATGAAGATTGGGAGGACTAGAGTTGCTTTAACTGGAGTCATCCTTATGGGATTTTTGGTGGTGCTAGATGTATTCTTGATTAGCCCTGGTACATGATTGACTCTGCCTTATAATCATGCTCTTGAATATGCCTTTGATGGCAAGGGTTAGATGCTTCCTAGCTTTACAAAATAAGAGGTCATACTAAAGGCCTTGAAGACAGAGCAACACCTATCCCTCAGCATTTATGACAACCCTATAAATACTACTGGCGAGGGAAGGAAGAGTCACACTGATATAATGTTGAGAACATAGATAGAATATCTGTAGTGATCTCTTCATCAAACTCTAATACAATCATGTAGAAACTCTTCAGATTTACTACGAAATTTAAGGAAACAACAATATTAATTATAGAAAAATAGCACGAGAGAGAAAAAAAGGGAATTGTACTTGGGTAAATATGGAATTGGATCGAATATCAGTGAATATGTTGTGCAAATGAGTGTACATGAATTTATTCACATCCTTCTAGGGTTGGGCACTAGTGTCAAGAGGGTGACTAGGCCAACCTAGTCATAAATAATAAAGTGGGTGACTTTGCCATATGTAAGCAAATTAAAGCACTCAATACATCAGGTAGTGGGTCGCCATGTGGTCTTAAGTGGAGATTACTCATACTCTAACAATTAATCGATGCTCAAGCACTGATTTTGTATCAGTGGAATTCTTGAATCATGAAGGCTTTTATGTTATAGAAATAGTGTTATACACATCAACACTGGCTATCAAGATGAGTGTGGTGCTCAACAAACAAGCATTGTTCCTAACAAACAAGCATCATTTTGTGTATAAATTATTTAAATAAATTCTCATCAGTTTATATTAAACTGTGAAATCAGCATTTGAAAAGCAATGCAATGTTTACATTTTAAGGAATCCTCCTAAACTATCCAGTAATGATGTATATAAGAATAATATTATTCAGCTATTAAGGAATAAAATTCTGCTAAAACAATTCAAAGTAAAAATCAATGTGTTTGGACCTGCTACTCAAGTAGTTGCACTTAATATCTTTCACTGATGAATATATAATCCTATCTCCATTTTGGAGTTATCAAAATAGGGTTGGAACCCCTTTTCCGAGGAGGAATTAATACTCCATGCATGGTTGAACTGTTTGATATCTGTCATAAGGAATATGAACATGCAAGAATAGGTACAATCATGGGAAATTTAGCTACTAGTTGTCCATATGGTACTATATATCCAAACTATGTTGTTAGCTTAACAAATAAGCATATTAAGCATGCATGGAAACTACTAATCGAAGTCCAAGGAATTATTATGGTAGATGAAGCGATATGGTGTGTTGCATTAGAAGAGAACCAATATGAAATAAAGAACCCTCAAATTTTCTAGGAAAACAAAAAGACATAAAATAATGAAGAGTATTGGTGGTAGAGAGGGTAGAAAAACCCAGAATTCTATTTGTGCTCCCCAGAAAATGGTTGAAAACCATATTTTTCAGACCTAAGAGAACCCTGTAAATACTATTGGCCACGGCAGGAAGAGTCACACTGATATAATGTTGAGAACATGGATAAAATATCTATAGTGATCTTTTCATCAAACTATAATACAATCATGTAGAAATGCTTCTGATTTATTACGGCATTTAACAAAACTGGATCTAAATAATCAATGAATATGTTGTACAAATTAGTGTGCATGAATTTATTCACATCCTTCTAGCGAAGGGTTGTACAAATGAGTGTGCATGTTATTAGCTTAACAAATAAGCATATTAAGAATGCATTGAAAGTATGAATCAGAGTCCAAGTAATTATTATGGTAGATGAAGCGATATAGTGTGATACCTTAGAAGAAAACCAATATGCAATAAATAACCCTCCAATTTGTTGGGAAAATGAAAAGAGATAAAATAATGGAGAGTACTAGTGGCAGAGAGGGTAGAGAAACACATAATTATGTTTAACCCTCCAATATAGTTAACCACCCATGGAATAAGTTAATTCCAATGAATTCCAATGCAGTGAATGCCCATGACCTATGGTTTCATCAATTCATGAGTAAATGTTGGTGTGGGATTAAACCAATCCACTCGTCAAGCCCTTGTGAACCATGCCGATGTGTTTTACATAACATATGAAGGTTTCACAACCTCTATGGTAGGTTATGCTCCTACATGGATGCATAGGTTACAAATTTATCTCATGAACTAACCCATAATGTCAATTTCATGCCTCATACTTCTCAAAGGCCCAAGCTACAAATATCATAGCTTGGTATTATACCTATGCACAAATTTGTGGATATTTGAGATGTTCAGAGGAGAATCAATCATATTTCCATAACACCCCTCTAGAACCAAGGATTGTTGTGAAGTGTACCCGTGAACCTAGGGATAATAAAGGGCACTATAGATTAAGGAAACTTATATAATCAATGCTAGAGCTACGACCATTCCCTCTATATGTTATTTTCTCTTGCTGGTAAAAGCAAGTTGTGTGTGATATGGACCTATTTCATGCTAAAGAATTAGAGTCTAGTGCCAAACACATGACTACATTTCCAAGCAAAAGATCATCCTAGTGCATCTCCTAGAATGGTAGATATCAAGTGATGCGATGTGGCCATTTATTGCAAATAAGTTGAATTATATAGCAATGAGCCAATGGGGCATGCATTTTCATGAAAGGTTGACCTCATTTCTCAAAACACACCCAAAGGAACTAGGATTGTTACAAGGTTGTATGTTCGGTTAGGGTGCAACACTAGCATGTTATAAGACACAATTGCATATAAAAGGTTATACTCCATTATTAATTTAATTGTGACGCTAATTTACAACTAATGATTGAATTTTTTGCATTACAACACTAAAAAGAAAATATAATTGAGTAAAAAAAGTGTAAGCAACATCACAAGAAAAACCCAATATGGCACAATGTCCTCTTGAAGAAACCACCCATGTCAAATGTGAGGAATATCAAGAGAGGATGAATGTAGAGAAACCCCTAAATATTGCAGAAATGGTGAGGATACTAAAGTAGAAAGACTCCTAAATCTTGCAGAAATAGTGACGATCCTAAAAGAAATACTTTAAAGCTACATGATAGATAATGAAAGGATAATCCAAGAGAGAGAAAGACATTTAGAATTCAATGCATTGTTTCTAGAAAATAATTTGAAATTCAAAAGCAATTGAAACAAAGACCTAATGCTACCAATGATGATTTTCAAAGATAATGATTCGTTGAGAGGTTAAAAACACATATTACCTACAAATAAAATGAGGAAAATTACCTCCATAAAAAGACACCATGCTAAAAGGATAGATACATCTAGTAAAAAATCATTATTTGATTCGTCTAAGGTTGGGATAGTCAATTCATATGAGCTTCTAGGAAATGGTTCCAAGAGTGAATTACATAAGAAAAATAAAAATAAGCATTCTTGAACTATGTTGCATGTATATTTCAAAAAGGCCAGCCCACCCACCTTCTATGGTGAATAAATAAATGAAAAAAGACAAATGTTTGATTATTGAGATTAAAGAAATACTTTCTTGTGTATGAACATTAGAGAAATATGAATGCCATAGTGAAAATATTCCACAGAACAATAAGGGCTTCCATACAATGGGAAGACACATTATAAAATGAATTTGTGAGAGGAATATCACTTGGAAGAAAGTTCCTATAAGTTTTGGAATTACTATCACTATGTGCCATATATTAGGGATGAGAAAGTGAAGATTACACATTTTCTCAATGAACTATCTCAGTCCTACCAAGATCAGATAAAATTTGATGAGTTCGAGGTTATAAATGATACGAAAAAAAATTCCAAGTAATACTGTGAAAAATATTTGTAGAAGCCATGGAAGAAGAAATACAAAACTTCCTTGAAGGAGAATAGATTCAAATCACAATAATGCAAGACTTTTGGAAAGGGTACCATGATGAGTTGCTTAGCCAAGATAAAACTATAATAGAATTAACCTATGCAAAGTGGATCTACACTTATAAAAAGCTCAAAATAAAATGCATATTGGATTTTAATCACAATAGAAAGATATAAGTGTGAAAAAATACTAGATAGTTACTTGTAAAACAAGAAACAAGAGAGAATAAAACCACTAAGAAATTGACTAATGAATGAGAGAGGCAATTCAAATTTCTAATAAAATCTAATAATATGTTATTGATGAACATGAATGCAATGTATAGACTCTGATAGAGACCAATTAATTCAAATTAGGTTGTGGTTCCATGTGCATGCACTTAGTATAATTCACAAGTACTTTCCTAGTTGGAAAACACGTTAAATTCTACTCACAAACCCAAAATTAGAAAAATATCCTAAAATGGAGTGAATGAAAATTAGTGGAGTTACAAATCATCTATAATTGAATAATAACTCTCGCATGCATAATACTAACTAGTTACATTTAGTTAAACTCCAAAATAGGACTAAAATTCAACTAACAAGGGGAGGAGAGAGAAAAAATGACCAGTAACTAATACAAAGTAGCCACTAAGTTCACACTCACTCTAGGAATACCTATGCATGAGGTAGCATGAATTTATGGATTGGAATTATCCATTTCATCCTACAACTAATTTCAAGTCATGGCCACATGTAATCAACACTCAGTAAAAATATAAAACTGTAAAAATTATAAAATGTTCGAAATGATATGGAATGCGTAGTAGTGAATTAAAACTGGCAATATGTTTCCATAATAATATTTAGAATAAGGTATAATTATGACCAAATTATAGGTCCTAATGAACTAGTGAGTGCAATGTACCCCAACATCCCCTTGAATCCCAAGTAGGGAGTATGCTAGTGGATGAGTAATAGGGAGTTTGCTAGGGAGTATATAAATTATTTAAATAAATTAACATCAGTTTATACTAAACTATGAAATCAAAATTTGAAAAGCAATGCATATTAAGCATATTAAGCAGGCATTGAAAGTACGAATCGGAGTCCAAGTAATTATTATGGTAGATGAAGCGATATGGTGTGTTGCGTTAGAAGAGCACCAATATGCAATAAAGAAACCTCAAATTTTCTAGGAAAATGAAAAGATATAAAATAATGGAGAGTACTAGTGGCAGAGAGGGTAGAAAAACCCAGAATTATGTTTAACCCTCCAATATAGTTAACCACCCATGGAATAAGTGAATTCCAATGAATTCCAATGCAGTGAATGCCCATGAACTCTAGTTTCATCAATTCATGAGTAAATGTTGGTGTGGGATTAAACCAATCCACTCATCAAGCCCTTGTGAACCATTCCAAGGTGTTTTACATAACATATGAAGGTTTCACAAACTCTATGGTAGGTTATGATCATACATGGATGAATAGGTTACAAATTTGTCTCGTGACCTAACCCATAACGCCAATTTCATGCCTCATACTTCTCAAAGTCCCAAGCTACAAATATCATGGGTTGGTATTATACCTATGCATAGATTTGTGGAGATTTGAGATGTTCAGAGGAGAATCAATCATATTTCCATAACACCCCTCTAGAACCAAGGATTAAAATGCCACAGTTTATATTGGGAAGTGTACCCATGAACCTGGGGATAATAAAGGGCACTAGATTAAGGAAACTTATATAGGAAATGCTAGAGATAGGACCATTCCCTATATTATTGAGAAAGATAATTTCCATATTGTATGTGATTTTCTCTTGCTGGTAAAAGCGAGTTGTGTGTGATATGGACCTATTTCATGGTAAAGAATTAGAGTCTAGTGCTAAACACATGATCACATTTCCAAGCGAAAGATCATCCCAGTGCATCTCCTAGAATGGTAGAGATCAAGTGATACAATGTGGTCATTTATTGCACAAAAGTTGAATTATATAGCAATGAGCCAATGGGGCATGCATTTTCATAAAAGGATGACCTCATTTCTCAAAACAAACCCAAAGGAACTAGGATTGTTACAATGTTGTACGTTGGGTTAGGGTGCAACACTAGCATGTTATAAGACACAATTTCATATAAAAGGTTATATTCTATTATTAATTTTAATTGTGATGCTAATTTACAACTAATGATTAAATTTTTGCATTATAACACTAAAAATAAAATACAATTGAGTGAAAAAAGTGTAAGAAACATCACAATAAAAACCCAATATGGTATAATGTCCTCTTGAAGAAACCACTCATGTCAAATGTGAGGAATATCAAGAGAGGATGAATGTAGAAAAACCCCTAAATCTTGCAGAAATGGTGAGTATCCTAAAGTAGAAACACTCCTAAATCTTGCAGAAATAGTGAGAATCCTAAAAGAAATACCCTAAAGCTACATGATAGATAATGAAAGGATAATCCAAGAGAGAGAAAGACAATTAGAATTGAATGCATTGTTGCTAGAAAATCTATCTGAAATTCAGAAGCAATTGCAACAAAGACCTAATGCTATCAATGATGATTTTCAAAGATAAAGATTCATTGAGAGGTTAAAAAACACATATTATCTACAAATAAAATGAGGAAAATCACCTCCATAAAAAGACAATATGCTAAAAGGATAGATACATCTAGTAAAAATCATTATTTGATTCGTCTAAGGTTGGGATAGTCAATTCATCTGAGCTTTGAGGAAATGCTTCCAAGAGTGAATTACATAAGAAAAATAAAAATAAGCATTCTTGAACTATGTTGCATGTATATTTCAAAACGGCCAGGCCACCCACCTTCTATGGTGAATAAAGAAATGCAAAAAGACAAATGTTTGATTATTGAGATTAAAGAAATACTTTCTTGTGTAAGAAAATTAGAGGAATACGAATGCCATAGTGAAAATATTCCACATAACTAGAAGGGATTCCATACAGTGGGAAGACACATCATAAAATGATTTTGTGAGAGGAATATCAGTTGGAAGAAATTTCTTATAAGTTTTGGAATTTCTATCACTATGTGCCATATATTAGGGATGATAAAGTGAAAACTAAACATTTTCTCAATGAACTATCTCAGTCCTACCAAGATCAGATAAAATTTGATGAGTTCAAGGTTATAGATGATACGAAAAAAATTCCAAGTACTATTATCAATAATATAGGAGTAAAAAATATTTGTAGAAGCCATGGAAGAAGAAATACAAAACTTCCTTGAAGGAGAATAGATTCAAATCACAATCATGCAAGACTTTAGGAAAGGGTACCAAGATGAGTTTCTTAACCAAGATACAACTATAAGAGAATTACCCTATGCAAAGTGGATCTACACTTATAAAAGGATCAAAATAAAATGAATATTGGATTTTAATCTACACTTACCCTTTGCTGTATTCCTTGAAACTTCTAGCTCAGCTTCTAGTTCCTTTGCAAAGTAAAAATGAAAGCCCCAACATATAGAAACTAAAACAATTTGGTGCCAAAATGATTTTTAGGCTCTACACCAAAAACAATTCAGTGGTTTCAGCTGGCTTGTTTCCATTTTAAGCCAGCCTGTTTCCATTTTAAGCCGGCCTAGCCCGCTGTTTCCTGTTGTTTTGCACTCAGCTGGCGCCCATGTCTCCCACTTTTCCTAAGAATTAGGGTATTAATATCTATCTCCTGCCACACACGAATAAACAATTATGTGCTCTGTTGCCCTGAATGCTAGTAATGTGTATAACCGTTGGGCCTCATGCCCTTAATGCTCATCACAGAAACCCTCATCTTGTGGCTCTCAAAACCTAAGCGGCTCTCAAACACTCGTCTCGTGGCTCTCAAACATTGGTGTTTGTCTCTCCATTTTCTCGACAAACCCTCCATTGCAATGGGGCTAATGAGGCCCTCCTTCTCCTCATAAATTCTGATACTCCTGATACAGGCCACCACCATTCGATGTGCATATTTACATAATGCTAGAATACTATAGAGAGGGAATTCAGTCCGACACAGGCTTAGCATCACTAACTAGCATCACCGACTTGAGAAAACTACACTCCAAGAGAATATTACGCACAATCAACATGCTCAATGGCACTGTCACCTATCACCTACAAACATTTCTCAAGCTTTCCCAAGAGAAAATTCCTTTGTTCCTTGAAACCCTTTCTCAAACTCTCCAAATCGTTATAATTATTGATCAAAGAACTCTGATTTTTCCTTAGAGTCCAAGCTGTGGGTGCTCTCACAGGAAAACCACAGGTTAAACGCTGCTCTCAAATACAACTGTAAACATTTCTCAAGCTTTTTTGAGAGAAAATTCCTTTGTTCCTTGAAACCCTCTCTCAAACTCTCCAACTCGTTATACTTATTGATCAGAGAACTCCGTTTTTTCCTCAGAGTCGAAGACGTGGGTGCTCTCACAAAAAACCATAGGTTAAACACTGCTGTCACATGAAAACCACATCTTCGACCGTCAATTTTGTATCGTGCCCTATTCGATTACAAATTACAAATTCATAAACCCCATATGATTACAAATTCATAAAATGAGTAGTTACAAAAGGATCACATACTTATGATTTTAAATCAATCTGCAATAAAATATTATGAATTTACACTTGGGATGGGGAGCAAGTAAAAGGAGATAGACTTTGGAACTGAAGTTTTTAAATTTGAGTTGTGTCGAGTTATAATAATTTTAATATCCCTTATTAAAATATTCATTGTTTCCTTTAAAGAAGAACTAATTGTTCAAGGAAGGATTAAATACTTCGTTTGTCATTACAACATATAAGGACTAACCAATTTAACATTGTAAACAAGCATATAGTGGCTATGATCCCTATTAGAAAAAGATCCAATTATCACATAGATGGGGTAAATCAAACATTCGAAGTACTATAAAAATGTGAGTACTAGAATGAACTACTATAATATGTATGGAAACTATAATATAAGAAAAAAATATATGTATATATATAGATAACTGGGAATTATAGCCATGCACGTTGTAGGAATGACATGATATATAATGAATAATGATAGAAATTTCCATTAACTTCATCTCATGTAAAGTATTAAAAGGAAAACAATACAAAAACAATTTGCTTCCATAAAAAATTACAATGACTCTATGTAGTCAATAATTGTGAAGGAAAAGAAAAGGGTCAATACAAATAATTAAGAGAGACTAAACGAGGAAGCCATTATAGGATTTAAGTACCTCGGTGCAAACAACTATTCAAATCTTGGTAGGAATGAAATTACAACAAAAAACCTAGAATTTTTTGGTGAACCAAGAAATGTATGTGATCATCCATAGCTATTCTCAGTAAAATAAGGAGTTTTGACCTTTTTTTTTTTGAGAGTGGTTCACGGACACCCTGGTCAATGGGTGGCGCTACGACCACAGAATAATCTGGGCTGACGCCCCTTGGCCTACTGCAAGACCTGACCCCAAGGGCTTCGGGGAGAATGGACCCTATGACCTCTTGATGGCGAGGCACTGATTTTGACCAAATGAGCTAACCCTTGGGGTTAAGGAGGAGTTTTGACCTAAAAGGTAGAAAATTTGTTTTATTTATTGAAGTCATCATAAAGTTAGAAATTATATTTCATCGTACAAGAAAAATTCAACAAAAATTCATACCTATCATGAAATCATAAATGGAACTAGAAATGAATTCTTTAGTGGTTTGTTTTCTTAACGAGAAGGTAGTAGCATAGTAGTTCACTAATCAAAGATTTCTCCACCATCACCTTCAAGTCAATGGGACAGTCGATAGGTCTCATCACATCAGAACTTGCGTGACCATTACAACCCTTATTCTGGCCGAGTGGATCCTCCATCTGGAATAGGGCTAATTACAACTGGGCACTAAATGAGGACCATGGTTTTTGGGAGATCATAAATGGCAGTAAACCTATATTTGGGGAGGAGGCCTCGATGCAGCACTCCAAACTTAATCTAGAGGAAATTATATGCGATATTGAAACCTTTACCACCCATCTAGGTGCGAAGAATGTTAGATAGCTTTGGTAAGACTCCAATGCATTGACGAAGTGGATATTTTGGATATCTCTGAATCATTGGCTAGTGTGGGACTGGCCCCTAGATTGGGAAAACCTCACCCTGATTCTGCGTAAGAATCCTATTCTGAACAAAGGCAAACCAGACAAGCTTTAGTTGGGGCACCTTTAAAAATGTATGTTCTCTCTTAAATAATCTTATTCGATGCTTTCTACCTCATCTAACCAACTTCCTGACCCATTATGGAAACACATCTGGTACTCAAAGTTGTGGAACATGATTTCATCTTTTCATTGTCTTATCAGGCATGAAAATATCCTTACATGGGATAAAATTGGGAAAAAGGGCTTCTGCAGCCACTTTAAGATCCCCTATTTCATCTTGTGCAGTTTCAGTTCAGGTCTGGTGGGAACTAGTTTTTTCTGGAACAAATGAGTAGTAGTGTTCCTCTTCGGTCCATTTATAGGCTTCTTTGTCGTTGGGTGGAGCCATTGGAGAGAAAATATTAAGCTCTAGTTAATGCAGCTCACGGGTGGCCACTTTAGGTGAGGTGCATATTTTTGGCTCATGGCATGTGGTTGTTTTTTCTGTATTTCATGTACTTGGCACCGTGGGGAATGGAGGTTCAGTCGGGGCTGGTGGTGTCTCCTTTTGTGTGGGAAGTTCGAGAAGTATCGGGAGGGTGTTATTTTGTGCATTCTAGTGGATTTTCAAAAGCCATCCATGCACCTTGTTCTTGTTGGGTCCCTATAATACTAGTGATTACCCCATTACTATTGTAGTTATACCCCTTATTTATATTTGTGTGCCCCTATTACCCACATATTGTTATTTCTGTGCCCCATAGAATCCCTCTATTGTTATTTTTGTGGCTTTATATTATTATTGTTAGGTCGGCTGGATTATATTGTGACTCCTTAGACTACTATATATAGAAAGGAGGTTTTGTCATTTGTATCATCCAAGAATTGTTCATTTATGTAATGTAAAGGAGGTTTCCCCCTCGAAGAGGTTGAATTCTAAGGCGTTGATCTATCTTTTCTATCTTTTCTTGAGCTGGTTTCATAACATTTGGTATCAGAGCTTTGGATTCTAGGGTTTCGCTGCTCCAAACAGGTCATCGTGGAATTTTCGCTATAACGTTGTTTCTGTGACGTTTGCAGACTCCTGAATTACATTCAAAACAGGTGAGCTGGGGAAAATCATCATAACTCTCTCTCTGAGGATCGGATTGAAATTTCGTAAAAAGGTAAAGAACGAGGACGGAATGTAGTTTCTTGTGCGTGTGTTTCAGATTCAAATGTTGAAACAGTGACTCGTGGCACGTCGTACAAGTTCGCTCTACTGAACCAGTCTAGAAGGAAGTCACTGTGGGAGATTTCACATAACTCTTCCTTGGAGAATCCAATTTGGCTCAGACTTGTGGCATTGGAAAGAGGACGCAGAAGGCTACTACATGTAGTAATTTTAGAATTGGATGATTCGAAATAACAAAGATACATCAGATTCAATATCAGGCTTCTATAAAGTGAAAAAAGGTGTGTAGTTTTTTTTTAAATTTTTGTGTAAGCTTGGTTTAACAGAATTCAAAGGGCATAGTAAAGCATTATTATCGGTAACTGATGCCCCGAGAAAAGAAAATGCAAACACCTAGTAAGGAACCTGAAAGCTCTAGCATGAGTCATGAAGAAGAAGAAGAAACGCTACATGATATATCAAAATTACAAGAACAAGTGCAACAAATGTCACGCTCACAAAAGGTAACAGAATCTAAGATAAGTGGCGTGGAATATAAGATAAAGGGAATGGAAGCTACGATGGATGATTCGAAGACAGATTTGAAGAGAGACATGGCAGATTTGAAGATAGATTTGAAGACAGATATGGAAGAATTGAAGAAGTTGCTACAAGAAAGGGTCACTAATGGTGAAAAGGTAGTCAAGGAAACTCATGATGAGAACAAAAGAAATGTTAATCATGATACCATAGACGCTAATGTTGGACTGAAGAATCAACATATTCCAAAAATCGATATGAGGAAGTTTGATGGCAAGGATCCCGCTACATGGATATTACAGATGGAGCAATTCTTCGATCTCAATAATGTGCAAAATGCACAAAAGGTACGTATGGAAACTGTATATTTGGAACCAAATCAGTTTGTATGGTATCAATGGCTTTGCTCTCGTAAACAATTTATCACTTAGGCAATTTTTACGGAAGAATTGATAGCACATTATGAAGATACAAAAAGCAACACTTTTTTTAGCCAATTGATAAGTCTCAAACAAAAGGGTTCAGTAATGGAGCACATTGAGGAGTTCCAAAAATTGAACATAAGGGTAAAAGATATTCCAGAGGAGCATAGGATTGATGTGTTCATAGGGTCTTTAAAGGATAATATCCAACATGATGTTCGCCTTTGGGAACCTGATTCATTAGAGAAGGCATTCAGGTTAGCAAGAAAAATGGAAAGCAAAATTATGGCAACCAGGAAGCATACCACTCACAACTATAAAGACGGAAGTGTTGTTTCCCCTAGTCTTCCACAACCTATAAGGTTGACACCACAACAATTGGAAGAAAAAAGAGCAAAAGGGCTTTGTTACAGTTGTGATAGCAAATACACTAAAGGTCATAAGTGTGCTGAGAAGAAATTATTTTACATAGATTGTGAAGAGGAGAAGAAAAGGAGCAAGAAAGGTCAAAAGAAGAAGATATACTCCAGGAACAAAGCCTAGATGAAGAACAAATAAATCCGACCATATCTTGTAATGCATTGGCGAGAATTACCACTCCTCAAACCATCAAGATAGAAGGACAAATCAAGAAGAAAAAGGTAATAGTGTTGATTGATTCAGGAAGCACCCACAATTTTATTCATTGTAGGGTAGCAAAAGAATTGAATTGCTTCCTATATCCAGCACCAGAGTGTCAAGTGATGATTGCAAATGGAGGAACAATAAATTGCTCTGGAAAGTGCCATAATATCAAGCTATCCATGGGAGAATATGTATTGACTAGCCCAATGCTTTCCATTCCAATGGGAGGTGCGGATGTTGTACTAGGTGTCCAATGGCTACAATCCTTGGGTACAATAGCTTTTAATTTTCAAGAACTTTTCATCAAATATTTTTTGGAAGGAAAGTAACTTGAATTAAGGGGTATTGCAGGGAAACCAGGAAAGATAATTGGCTCTCATGGTATGACAAAGCTTCTAAAAAAGGAGCAAAGAGGTGTAATTGCACAATTATGTTCGCTAGATGTTTCCACATTGGAATCATCTATTTCTCCAGATCTCCAAAAAGTCTTGGACAATCATTCCAAGGTATTTGAGACTCCCAAGGTCTCCCACCTATGCATGATCATGATCATGCTATTCGTCTGATTTCAGGAAGTGTTCCTCCAAACATCAGGCCGTACAGATATCCCTATGTCCAAAAAAGTGAAATTGAACGTATGGTTGCAGAAATGCTAGAGGCTGGTATAATTCAACCGAGTCAAAGTTCTTTCTCAGCTCCAGTAGTATTGGTGCACAAGAAGGATGGATCATGGCGCATGTGTCCAGATTATAGGGAGCTCAACAAGCTCACTATTAAAGATAAGTTCCCCATTCCTGTTATTGATGAATTACTGGATGAATTGCATGGATCAATTTACTTCACCAAGTTGGATCTTCGTTCGGGATATCATCAAATCAGAATGAAGATTGAAGACATTCCAAAAATGGCATTTAGAACTCATGAGGGTCATTATGAATTTTTGGTCATGCCTTTTGGCCTTACCAATGCACCTTCAACATTTCAAGGTTTGATGAATTCAATTTTCAAACCATTCCTTAGAAAATTTGTGTTAGTATTTTTTGATGATATACTAATCTACAGCAAGTCTTGGAAGGATCATGTTGAACATGTTGACAGGGTGCTACAACTATTGGAGGAGAAACAATTATATGCAAAAAGATCCAAATGTTTCTTTGGAGTCCAGGAGGTGGAATATTTGGGTCATATTGTATCTCATGAAGGAGTTAAGGTAGACCCTAGCAAAATTAAAGCCATTAAGGAATGGAAAATCCCCACATCCATAAATCTGTGAGGATTTCTTGGGTTTACAGGGTATTATCGCATGTTTGTTAAGAATTATGGGAGAATAGCAGCACCTCTAACAACATTATTGAAGAAAGATTCATTTTCATGGACTCCGGAAGCAACAAAGGCCTTTGAACATCTTAAAGAGGCAATGTGCCAAGCACCGGTCTTAGCTACACCGGACTTCACAAAAACCTTTATTGTGGAATGTGATGCTTCAAGAAATGGAATTGGTGCTGTTCTAATGCAAGATGAAAGAACCATTGCTTTTGAAAGTCGTCCAATCAAGGGAAAGTTTTTAAGCAAAGCTATTTATGAGAAGGAAATGTTGGCAATACTCCATGCACTTAAGAAATGGCGACCCTACCTAATGGGAAGACACTTCAAGGTAAAAACGGATCATGATAGCCTTAAATACTTTTTAGAACAAAGATTATCCTCTGAAGAGCAACAAAAGTGGGTCACAAAGATGTTGGGTTATGACTTTGAAATCATCTACAAAAAAGGGAAGCAAAATGTGGTGGCAGATGCACTCTCAAGAAAGGATGAGGATGTGGAAGCATTGTTGTGTGCCATTTCTATTATCCAACCAGATTGGATAAACGAAGCAAGGGAGGAATGGAAGAATGACGAAGAAGTGTGGGCACTTATTCGAAAGCTACAACAAGATTCCAGTACTTCTGATACATTTAGCTGGCAAAATGATTCGTTATGGTACAAAGATCGCTTATACCTCTGTAAGAATTCCCAGCTAAAACAAAAGATTCTTATGGAATTGCACACTTCTCCCTTAGGAGGGCACTCAGGATTTTTAAAAACTTACCACAGGGTTAAGAAGGAATTTTTTTGGGATGGCCTTAAATCATATATTCAAAAGTTTGTGGCGGAATGTTTGGTTTGCCAACAAAATAAAGTTGAAACAATTAAGACACCGGGTCTATTACAACCTTTATCCATTCCAAGCCAACGTTGGGAGGAGGTTTCAATGGATTTTATCACAGGTTTACCCAAGTCTGAGGGAAAGAGTGTCATCATGGTGGTAGTTGACAGACTTACCAAGTATGCACACTTTTGTGCATTATCACATCCATTTAAAGCCAGTACAGTTTCTACTGCATTTATGGAAACAGTTCAAAAGCTACATGGAAACCCAAAGATTATTGTAAGTGACAGAGATCCCATTTTCACTGGAAATTTTTGGACAGAATTATTTTCTTGTCTTGGTACTCAGTTAGCTCATAGCTCATCTTATCATCCTCAATCTGATGGGAAAACTGAGATAGTAAACAAATGTTTGGAAGGATATCTTTTTTGCTTTGTATCTGATAAACAAACACAATGGGTCAAATGGTTGCCTCTGGCTGAATGGTGGTATAACACTTCCTTCCATACAGCAACAAAAATGACCCCATTTATGGCACTTTATGGGTATCAACCACCATCCATCACATCATATTTAAGAGAAAATTCTAAGGTTCAAGCAGTGGAACATCACATCGAACATCAACAACAAGTCCTCCAACTCTTAAAGGATAACCTCGTGTTGGCACAAAATAGAATGAAACAACAGGCAGATCAACATCGCAGTGAAAGAAGTTTTGATGTAGGTGATTGGGTATTCCTACCGCTACAACCATATAAGAAAATGTCCCTAAAGCAAGCTAAGAAGGATAATAAATTATCACCAAAGTATTATGGTCCATACAAGGTGTTGCAAAAGATTGGTACTATGGCATACAAATTGGAGCTTCCTGCAGCTTCTCGATTGCACCCAGTCTTCCATGTTTCATGTTTAAAGAAGGTTATAGGTGACAAGCGCCCAATTCAAACAATATTGCCAGAACTTGATGAGGAAGGAAAAATTATATTGGAATCGGAAGCAGTCACAGAAACAAGAACTCGACAGCTACGAAATCGATCAATTTCAGAGTATCTTATCAAGTGGAAGAACTTATCCGCTGAAGATTCCACATGGGAGGATGAGAATTTTATGCAGAAGTATCCAGAACTATTGAAGCGTTGAGGACAACACTTTTTTAAAGGAGAGGGGTGGTGGGCTCCAGTATTGTAGCAATAATGCTACAACTCCTGGGGCTTCCTATCTCTAATTTTATCAACCCGGTAGTTCGTACAAACTTGGAAGCGACAGTGCTGTATGCACAAGTACTAGCTCTTGTCGCAGCTGTCACTTGGTCAGCTGGCACAAGTCCGCTAGGGCTCAAGCCAACTTCTATATGCTCTTAGAAGAATCTTTCTAAATGATGGACGAAGGCTATCTCAAAGGAAATTAATCTACTTTGCAAAAATGAACTGAAAGCCAACCAAAACATGGAAACCCTAGTAAACCCTAATCTGACTAGTTTAACCTCTATGGTGCAATAGTGAGAGCGCAAATGTCTACAAATGATGCCATTACTTCTAATGATGTGAAATGCATGAACTCAAACTACTTCTATGAAAAAGGACATTGTTTTTGTATTTTTGCTTAAGTGGATGGAGTGATTATGAATTTGTTTCTTATTAGGGTTTGGCTGTGCAAAGGTGGTGCGAAGGGAGAGAAAGCTTGGGAAAGGTTAGGAGGGCTAGGAGAGGTCCCAGGGGGTCCCTAGCATTAGTCCACAGAGGTCTACAACGTTCGGATGCTCGGCAACCAAGTTTGCAGGCTTCTACAGGATGTCTGCAGGGGATCCTACAGGAAACTAAAGAATTCTACAAGAAGTCTGCTAACTTCTACAGGATGTGCTGTAAGTGGAAGTTTTCGGTGATGGTGAAGTGATGGAACGGTATGGGTGGATAGGTGAGGTGGAGATGAAGCTTGTGATGACTCAGGGGCAGAGAAGCGGGATGGAGAAAGAGTGCACGGAGTTGGTTGGCGGATAGAAGGGTGGCATCAACGAAAGGTCAAGAAGATGAAGCTACGTGGCAATGGATGAGTTGGAAGGTAAATGAGATGAACAGAGGTCGAGTAGGTGGCTTGAGGAGAGATTAAGAAGAAGAAGAAGGAAGTAGAATGATATGGAGCAGTGTAAATAAAACAAATTGCTTATTTCTTGCACCAAAAACGAGAATTCATTAACCAGTGCTACCTGCGCTATTAAATCAATAAACAATGATGTAAGCCATGAAGAAAAGTCGTGCATGGAATTGCAATGATGAAGTATGGCTCAAGAGAAAAAATGCATGGAAAGATCCACGATTAAACCGACTGTGTTGCAGCTTGCATGAAAGTAGAAAAGACTGCGTTTTTTTGGTGGTTGGTATAGACTGCACCCCAATCCCTAAACAGAGATGGCAGTGGAGGCACTAACAACCTTTTCTTGGAGCTCCCACGGATTACAAACCTCTATCCTAATCTAAGTAACTGAAAGTAATTCAACCATAAGCTAATCCTACTCAATCTTATTAAAGAAATCAAATCAGCAAACTGTGCTCTTGAAATGCATATCAAAACAAGGAAACAAAGTGCTGGGAAGAAAGGTAAATAACACTACAAGAAGAGGAGATCTATTGCTCTCAGGTTGGGCCCTAACCTGAGAGCTATAGCTCCCTTAAATGCTCAGAATTAGATCCAAATCTGCTTTCCTTTATTCATAATCAAGAGTCTAATGTCATGCCAAGACTGGCTTACAAAAACAAACACCGAGCTATGCTCAAAAATTACAATATCAGTCCAAAAGTTCAAAAAGCTCCTAACAAAGGCTACGGCCTTCATATTTATACAAAATGAAGATCAAGCTGGCTTCCTCCATTCGTGGAGCTTGGCTGCCCAACTGAAAGTCAAACTGCTGTAAAACTGCTGATCCTGTAGAACGTGTTGGCTGCCTTTAAGCTCGGTGGGGAGATCAGTTAGAGCTCCGAGTTAAGGTGAAAATCACGAGGAGGGTCATCAAGACTGTGGACAACCTCCCTATGAACCCGCAATGTCACCTTTGTTGTCTCCTTGTCTCCTTTTGCGTGGTCTTTTGCTCTCTTTAATGCCAAGAACCTGAAATTATCATGTATTAGTCACATAGATATAATGCCTTCCCTTCTTCCTACAAACAACACGAATATACTAAGAAATGAATGCATAAGTGGTAAAAGATGAATGGTTGAACAAGGTAAGTAGGCCAATATGAGCCCAAATTGTACCAAAAATTGGGGCTCATCATCACCCCCCAGCTAAACTATTTGCTCATCCTTGAGCAACTTAGTCTAAATCTTCATCCTTCATTGATTTTACTGCTTCCCTCACATCCCAAGGCTCTGTGGTAGTGTTCTCTTTGTTGATATGAAACCATGCTTTCCTGTTCACCTCTTCCCATTGTTCACTGTCATCCGCCTCTGTATTGCCTTCAGTCAACCCTAGAAATAGTGGTGGGCTGAGTTTAAGGCCAATCGAGCTGGCCTGGAGGCTTTGCATGGATTTCTTGTAAAGGTCTACCCTTGCCTAAGCTTCCCTCATTCGAATTGGGGTATGGTACTCTCGGATTTTCAAGCTGTGTGCCAAGGTATTCCATCTGCGTGTACATGCTTGGGCAGACTTTCTCCTAACAATCTTTCCATGTCTTCAAAATGAGCTATGGCTTGGGCCTGTTGGTCCATAAATCTCAAGGAAGCTGTGGGATCAGTAGCCAACTATTGGTGGGCTGAGATGAGTGCAACCGGATCCTCTGGTTCTGCTCAAATGAACAGTGGCTCGCTCACTTCTCGGTTCATGACCGATTTTGCTTCAGCTGCTCTTTGATCCTCATGGTTTAACCATGAAGCAAACACCATCAATTGCATATCACCCAAGGCAGTATTGGGATCCTAGGAGACTTCATTAGGCAAAGCCAAGTTGTGGAGGTAGAACTCTGCTAATTT
Source organism: Pinus tabuliformis (assembly GCA_031772625.1). Taxonomy (NCBI): domain Eukaryota; kingdom Viridiplantae; phylum Streptophyta; class Pinopsida; order Pinales; family Pinaceae; genus Pinus; species Pinus tabuliformis. The sequence goes on from CM062813.1 coordinate 886,331,351, forward strand.
GGCTTTGTCTTCTCATGAACTAGTACTACACAATTCAGAAAATTGTTGTGAGTTTTGGATATGTGAAATGCCTCTTTGTGCCAAGGTATTTATTTGGAACTGCAGCCATTGATATTTTAAGTACAATCCATAGGATTTTGCAGGTTGTCTGCACTGTATTGCCTCCATGGCCCAACTGGCCATGCATGCCAATTGTGCTTCCTTTTGTTGTAGCTGTTCTTTTAGAGGTTGCACTTCAATTTTTGTTTGTTGTTCTATTTCCTGTAGAAGTGTCATTGGTTCTTCAAGACCGGTGGTCAGCTCCTTTTTGCCTTGTTGTTCTTTTGTGATGTCTTTGGAGGATGTTCCTGCCCCTGCCCTTAGTTCCTGTAGCTGTAATCTCAGCTTCTGATTTTCTTCCTGTAGAAGCACACGTTGGCAATCACCCACATGTTTAGCCATGGTGAATTCGCTCCTGACCTCCTTGAGTTGCTCTTGTAAAGGGCCTATGTCCGCCACACCCTTTGACTTGGCGATTTGCATCGATGTGTGGGAACGGACTCTTTCCTCCTCTAATGCAAAAAATAAGGGTACAGTAAATTTCTGCGGTATGATTTTGCCCGCCTCTAAAAAGGTGTAGTAGGAACTCAGACTAGGCTGAGGGCTGGGCTCTGGTATATGTACTTCTTCCGCCTCTTTAGGTGGCTCTACCTCACCCTCCCTTTGTGGTGATGAGTGTCCTTCTCCTTCCCTCTTCTCTGTTTCCTGTAGCTGGGCCAGAGTGTCTTGTAGAACATTTTCAGCTTTCTGTAGCCGAGTTTTTTCAGTCAACAGGTCTAACCTTTCTTGCCACGTATTTTTCTTTGGACTCCCCTTCTCGTAGGTGACTGTGATCCTGGAAGGTGACTTTTCCTTGGGAGAAGCAGGGGTATCTTCAATGACAATCAGGCTGCTGGACGAAGGCTGTGGCTTGCCCGTCTTTATCCTAACACTTCTTCGAGCTTTAAAGTATAGAGGGGTCTCCCTCTTCCTCTTTTCTTTTGGCTTAGGTGGCGTGCTGAGGCCAGCTAATACAGCTGCTACCTCCCATGCCAGAATATCCACCTTCTTCTCTTTGGGTTTCACCTTTTCGGGGCTTCCTGTAGAAGCCCTTGTTTTGGTAATTTTCGGGCTTCCTGTAGAAGACCCTTTTGCCAATTTTGGGCTTCCTGTAGAAGCCTGTTTCTGCTTTCCTGTAGACACGGGTGTCACCACCTTTTCTTGCTTTGCTGCATGGGTTTTTCTTTTTGCTTTGGTTGCAGGTGCTGATGAGGTACTTGGGCTGATGTGGACTACCTCAGCTTTGTCTGTTCTGCTCTTCAACCTCTTTTCTCTTGCTGACAAGATGGGTGTGCCACCTTTTACTTTGTCATCCTTTTCCTCATGCTTCTTCTTTTGTTCTTTCTTCTGCACTGTGGTCGGGGTCTTCTGGCCTTTTTCTCTCTTTCCCTCGGCCACTGCTTCTTGTTCCTCACTACTGGAGGAACCTGTTTCTTCAATCAACATTTTTATGTCTCCATCTCTTGTCAAATTCCGGAATGATTCCCATGAGAGGGGAACCTTATATGAATGAAGCGCATCCTCCACAAGAAGTTTGATCAACCCATGGTGGGCTATCTGATCTGGTATGCCCTCTTTTAACTTTGTGGCACACTCAATTAGAGACTGCAACAGGAAATAAGGAATGCTCAGTTTTTGTTCTACAGGAAGATCAATCCGGTGCCTCAATTCAGTGAGCAATCGAAAGTGATATGCATACACGATGCTAAAACGGCCTTCACAGGTTATATACTTCATGATTTGCAGGCTGACTTCATTCCATGGTGGCAGCAAGCTGGTTCTTCGCATCCCATTTTTGTCCTCCGAAAATTCCTCCTCAGGTGGAAAGAATTCTTTCTTGGCTTGTTGGCTCAACTTTCTTTCTTCCTTATCCCATGGCAAACCCATCGAAAGTTCAGTAATCCGACTGATATATTGCGGGGTGAGCTTGAGGCTTAGACCTCTGAAGTTCATCGTGGCCAGTGTCTTGGATTTCGGCTTCAGAGCCTGCAAAAATTATTCTGCCACTTCATCATCGTACCCCTGCAATTTGTCACAAAAAGATATCCATTGAACCCGTGTGAAGAGCTCTAACACTTCCTGGTTTTCCCTTAATTTGGTTGAATCAGTGGGTTCTCGTCTTATAAACCCACCCGGCATGATAAAACAGTTTTCTTAACCAGAGGTGGTGATTGTGGAAGAGATTTTGGTTTACTGAGACAGAGCGTAGAATGTCATGCACATAACCCACAAAACTTATCCTTGAGGAACTTGACACAGTTTAATTACTCGACATCCTGTAGAATGACAGTATAGGCACAACAGACAACAATTTGACCGTTTTCCTATGACCAGACTGTGGACGACAATTCTGCCACCTTTAATAACCAGTTGCATGAAGAGTTCAGGGTTACCTCTTTAATTGGGCACCTTTTTACGTGAGGCACCTGCTTTCCTGTAGAAAACTGCGTTCCTGTAGGATGACAACGTTCCTGTAGAATTCAGCATTCTTGTAGAATGACAACGCTCCTGTAGAATGCAGCGTGCGATTTTTGGGAAAGACTGCAGTCGGTCTGCGCCTTGGGTGTGCTTCTCAATCGCTCTGATAGCCAAAGGCTCGGCGTATCACACTGCAGAAGGATCAGGATAGCCGCTCGAGTTCAAACCGGTGGTTGATACATGCATGAATGCAATATAGCCGATTAGATTTTGAATTTGGCGGAATCCGTGGTGCGGGGGTGAGCTGTCCCTGCCGGACCATTGGGTGACGTCACCCCATCATTCAACTGTGCGTTCACTTGCTGCCGCATCAATTCCCGCAGATCTGCCACCGCCTCTTCGGTTAAACTCGTTTTCTCGACGGGATTTCCCTCACGTGCGAGCTGCTATTCTTTTTGTCATGGTTGCCACCCTCTTATCCAACTAGACCATTAACTGGCCGACGTGGCCGGCCAAATGGCCATACGGCTGCTCAACCCATTCACCTTTACACTTAGCAATCAATCAAAGTAACATTCATGCAGTATGATGGAAGGAAGGGTCGAGACACTTACCTACGCGGCTGCACACGATGTTTCGGCTCTTTGGACGCTGATGAGTCGATTTACCTGCTGCTGGCGAACTTACACAGGCCCAAAGGTCCATGTTCACAAGCGGCCGTCGATGGATGGGATGCTTCAGTTGCATGCGCCCACGTTTCACTTCATATGGCCTGCGCGGTGAATGGTATCCACTCTAGCAGGATTAACTGTTACAGGATTCCCGCGGGATGTCTTGGAACAGTTCTTCCTCCTTGGGTGCATGTTGCACGACGATGGATGGCCTCACGATCATGCTCTCGGAGCTTCGGGCTGACTGTGATGAATAGGGTGTGAGATCTCTAGCGCTTTTTCCATTTACATTTTGCTTTTTCTCGAGACTCATCAATCTACTTTGCTGGTGCAGGTACTTTGTTGCATGTCGACAAGGATGGTGGAACAAGATAACAACAATGTGCATGGTTGACAATAGTGACATGCATGCGTCCAAACCGATCCTTAGCCATTAGATCTCCTTATGAAATGAATTCTGGCCCGTTCTGAGCTTCTACAGGAAGCTTCCTGTAGAAATACAGCACTTCCTGTAGAAAGGATGCGTTCCTGTAGAGAGTCTATACCTTCCTGTAGAAGATCTGCATCTTCCTGTAGAAACTCTACATTTTCCTGTAGAAAATCTGCGTCTTCCTGTAGAAGACGCAAGCTGTAAGAAAATTGCACATACCTTGGAGAAAATGAGGATTCTTGGAGGAGGTGCTGGTGAGGTGTCCTGGCTGCATGATGAGGACCCTTGGCTTTGAGTTGAGAGGCTTCCTCTCCTCCATAGAACACATGCATGCAATTTTACATAATGAATCTGTTGACCTTGTTTTTCTTTTGTTTTTTTTCTTCTTTTTTTTTTTTTTTTCTCTTTTTTTTGAAAGATAACAGGGGCGCCTCATTGAGGTTTTCACCCTTGCCATCTGCCTTAAGCGCCTCAAAGAGGTTTTCACTCAAGGATCTTTTCCAATCTCTTTTTTACTGAAAAGACAATAGGGGCGCCTCAATGAGGTTTTCACCCCTACTACCTGCCTTGGGTGCCTTAGAAAGGTTTTCACCCAAGGATCTTTATTATTTTTTTATTTTTTTAGTTTTTTTTTTTTTTAAGATTCTTCAGGGTACGCCCAAAGCAGAGGCAGAACCCTTCTCTATGACCAACACTGCCTTATCCATAGTTTTGATGAACTCTTGTCTTGAGGGACGCTTCCTGTAGATCTTCAATCGATGCCCATTGACAAGCATGGGGATGGCTTCCTCATCAATGGTCTGAATAAGCACAGATCCATTGTCATGACATTTTTCCACTGAATATGGCCCTAGCCATCTGGTTCTCAGCTTCCCCTTGAAATATTTGTATCTGGAGTCATACAACAAAGCCCAATCTCCCGGCTGAAATTGCTTGTCATGGAGATGTTGGTCATGCCACACCTTTCTCTAAAGTTGAACCACTTCTAAGTGAAGGAGGGCTTGCATTCGGTGCTCATCCAGTCCATTCAGCTGCAATAGCCTTTCTTGTTGTGCATGGCTGAGATCTAGGTCCAGCTGTGCTGCCATCCTCAAAGTGTTGTATTCAAACTCAATGGACAGCAAAGCTTTCTTCCCATAGACCAGCTCATAAGGTGTGAAGCCGGTGGTGGTCTTCCAAGTGGTGTTGTAAGCCCATGTGGCTTCAACCAGGCGATCTGCCCAGTCCTTTCTGCTGCTGCTCACCACCTTAGTCAAGATCCCTTCTAATGCTCTATTGGTGACTTCCACCTGCCCATTTGCTTGAGGGTGATAGGGGGTGGAAGTCCTATGCTTGATCTTGTGATGAGCTAGTAGATCTTCAACCAGGTTGGAGGTGAACTGGCTCCCTTGATCGGTGACCAGCTCTCTTGGATAGCCAAACTTATAGAAGATGTTTTCTCTTAAGAACTCGGCCACCTTTTCTTCTGTTGCTACTTTGATTGCTTTGGTCTCTGCCCACTTTGTTAGGTAGTCAGTGCACACAATGATGTAAGACCTTTGCCTCGAAGGAGGGTTGATTGGGCCCACAAAGTCCATACCCCACTTCTCAAATGGCTCAAGAGTCACCTGAGGTTGGAGAGGCATCTCATCCCTTTGGGTCAGTTTCCCCATTCTTTGGCATTGGTCACACTAGCTGACATATCTTCTGACATCTTGATGAATTGTGGGCCAATAGTAGCCTGCCTGCAGGATCTTGAAGGCAGTTCTATTTGCTCCAAAATGTCCTCCACAAGGCCCATCATGACAAGTGAGGAGGATATCAAAGGCTTCCTCCTCCCTTACACAACGCCTTAGGATCTGATCGGGGCCAAGCTTGAATAGATTGCCCCCAATCCAAGTAAATGAGGCACTTTTTCTGATGATTCTGCTCTTCTCTCTGGAGGATAGGTGCGGAGGGAACTGTGCTGAAACAAGGTAGTTTGCTATATCAGTAAACCAGGGAGAGAGTACTGAAATAGCAAACAGATGTTCATCGGGCATTTGGTCATCCACCGTTCCATCCTCATCTGTAGACAAATCCAATCTAGATAAAAAATCAGCGACAACATTTTCTCTACCTGGTTTGTCAACAATGGTCAAATCAAACTGCTGCAATAAAAGTAACCATCTAATAATACGAGCATTCACATTTGGTTTATTCATTAAATATCTAATTGTAGCATGGTCTGTATGTACAAAGGTTTGATAGCCAGTAATATAATGTCTGAACTTGTTCGGTCCATGGACCACAGCCAAGAATTCTTTCTCGGTTACAGTGTAATTCAGCTCAGCTTTGGACAAGTTTTTGCTAACAAAGTAAATGGAATATGGAAGTTTTTGCTCAACTTGTCCTAAAGCTGCACCTATGGCTTTGTTCGAGGCATCAGTGTGGATGTGGAAAGGTAGGGCCCAGTTTGGACCTCTCAGGATTGGGGCTGACACCAACTTGTCCTTCAATTCATTTAAAGCCCTCTGACAATCGTTAGTCCATTTAAACTCCACATCTTTTGCCAACAGGCCAAACAATGGTGAGGCTAGCTTGCTGAAATCTTTAATGAATCTCCGGTAGTATCCTGCTAATCCCAAGAAACTCCGAACATCCCTTACCTTTTGAGGAGGTGGAACCTTCTTGATGAGAGCAATTTTGTTAGGATCCACCTGCAACCCTTGGCAAGAAATGGTATGGCCTAGCACGGTCCCTTCATTCATTAGGAATTCACATTTTTCAGGACTAAGGGACAAGTTCATCTCAATGCATTTGGTTAGGACTTTTCCCAGGTTGGACAATGCTTCCTGAAAGTTGGCCCCATAAGGAGTGAAGTCATCCATATAGATTTCCACTGCATCATGGACCAGCTCCGAGAAGATGCTTAAGATAGCCCTCTTGAAGGTAGCACGAGCATTGCATAGCCCAAAGGGAAGGACTCGGTAGGCAAAGGTACCCCAAGGGCAAGTGAAGGTGGTCTTATCTTGGTCTTCTGGGCTGATTTAGATTTGGTTGTACCCGCTAAACCCATCCAGGAAAGAGAAGAACTTCTTTCCTGCCAATCCATCCAATACTTGATCTATGAAAGGTAGAGGGAAATGGTCTTTCTTGGTAGCTTTGTTCAGTTCTCGGTAGTCCACACAGATTCTCCATTTCCCATTTTTCTTGGGAACCAACACCAGAGGGGACACCCATTCACTATCTGAGATGGGGTAGATGAATCCAGCATCCAACAGTTTTTGCAATTCTTCCTTGACAATTTCCTTCAGAGCTGGATTCATTCTCCACTGGGGTTGCCTAACCAGCTTACAATCCTCTTTGATGTATATGTGATGGGTACAAACCAAAGGATGGACTCCTTTCATCTCCTTATAGCTCCAAGCAAAAGAATCTAGGTGACTGGCCAACAGGCTACACAGCTCCTTTTCCTGGGAAGGAGATAGGGAGGAGCTGATCTTCAACGTTCTCTCAGGGCCGAACTCCACATTCTTGACTCTGGGAGTGACAGGGTTGGTTGTACAAATATCCACTAAGGTGCTAGCTTGGGAATCCTCCACCAATTTCTCTAAGGATAGTGCACTGGAAGTTGAATTCTGGATCAAGGTCTCAATCAAGTCATCCTCGGTTGGGGGGTCTCTTCTAGTGGTCTCTAAGGTGCACAAAGGTGCTGAGTACACCTCGTCTTCCTCTTCTTCTTCTAACCAAAGTGGTAACTCATGCTCTAAGGAGGGTTGGGAAGGAGGGTATAGGACTAGCTGTTTGGACATAGGACCATTTTTGATGGTCATATTTCCTGCACTGCAACTTATGTAAGCATCTACAGTGGCTAACCAAGGCCTTCCCAAAATGAGAGGATATCCAGTAAGCTTTTCCTTGGGTTGCAGAACCAAGAAATCTGTAGGGTATTCCCGAGAGTCGATAAAGACCAAGACATCCTCCACAATCCCTTCGGGAGTCACAGTGGAGCGATCTGCTAATTGCAGTACTGTCGGGGTTTTCCTCAAGGAACCCTGAAGATTGAGTTTGAGCATGGTATCCCTGGTCATCACATTAATGGCAGCCCCCAAATCAATCAAGGTGTGAGGTATGATGGTGCCATTGATGTGGACATCTACTACAGGACTTCCAGGATCTAGGTACTTTGGGCAGATGACTTGTCCTAACATAAGGTCAGACAGTTGTCCTATGACATTGATGGTTGAAGCATCTTTCTTCCGCCTGCCTGGGTGTTTGAAACACTTTTCCTTAACCAGTTTGTTGTATATTGGTACATCCTTGATGGCTTGGAGAAGTGGTATTTTTACACACAACTGCTTGAGCTCACCCAGAAGCTCATCCTCTTCTGGGTTGGGTTGTGTGGTGGCTGTCAGTCTCTCAGGAAAGGGTGGAATAGCCTTCGGTTCACTTTCCTGTTTATCTTCCTCATCCTCTGGGGGAGGAGGTTGGCGATCTGGTAGAGTCTTTCCAGATCGAAGATTGATCTCCTGGATCTCCACAGCATAGGTAGGGAATGAGGTTTCCCCAGTGTATACCTGTTGGGCCTGTCTATTGTTGGGGTTCGGGTTCGGTTGAGTAGGCATTTGAGGTTGCCTTGGAGGAGCAGGAGGTAATGGCTGAGGTTGAACTGGTGGTGGAGGCAAAATTGCGGGAGGAGTATTGTACTGGGGCCTCCACCCCGACTGAGGTGCATTCCACTGAGGCTATGGCTGGGCATGTGAATGATATGAATGAGAAGTAGGTTGAGTAGGGTACTGAGGTGGATAAGACCATGGAGGAGTCATGAACCAGGAAGGATGAGCAGGGGGACCCCAGGAAGGCATAGGAGTCGATTGGTTGGGGCTGTAATAAGCTTGAGGTGCCCCTTGTATTCCCTGCTGATAAGGTCTAGATCCTTGCGGCCTCCTTTGGTTGAGGTAATAGAGAGGTTCAGTGGGGGCTTTTGTCCCTTGATACATGGCTTTAAACCCAGGTAAGGTTGGACACTGATTTTTGGGATGGTCCTCCTCACAAACGAAACATACTTCAACCGAATGCAATGGGCATTTGTTCTTAGGGTGTCTCCTTGTGCACCTAGGGCAGAACACAGCCAAGGCTCTCTCAGCTTCTTCTTTCTTCTATTAGATCCTGAATGTGTCCAGCTACATGGCAATGGTCTGTCTCACCTCACTCTTGAGATCTTCTAATTGATTTGCAAGCTCATGTTTGGAGAAAGGGACACTAGTTGAGAGGAGGTTTCCCCTACCTCATTTCCGAGCTGCCCTGGAGTGGTTTCTAAACACAGTCTTGATGTCCTCATAAGGCAGTTGGTAAATGTGCCCCCCAGCTAACATGTGAACGGTATCTAAGAGGTCTTCAGGGACTCCTCGGAGCAGGACCAACTTGAGGGATTCAGGGTCAAGTGTACACCTGGCCCGCTTATAGCTAAGTTGGAACCTCTCCTCATAATCCTCTAAGGACTCATCATTTCCCATGGCGATCCGAAAGATTTCTCCCTTGGTTTCCTTAGACCTACAATAATCCCTGTACTTGGTATTGAAAGCTTGCTGCATCTGAGCCCAAGTGGTGATACTATTCCCAGGTAAACCCATGAACCAACGTAATGTTGCATCCTTAAGAGTTGAAGGGAAGAGTTTCAACTTTTTTTCATCTTCAGTATAGTCATAGGTTCTACAAAGGACAGCAAACTCAAACAGGAAGGTATCAGGATCTTCAGTAGTCAGTCCATGGAATTGAGGTAAGGTTGAGGGGCTAATGTTCTTCATTTTCATCTCTCCATTGGTCTCTCGGATGGGGAAGGCACCTTCTATTCTCTCATCTTCTCTTCTATTGTCAGCCATAGCTTCTGATGGAGTGGTCTCTAAATCTTCTTCTACTATAGGATCTTTGTATATCTTGGGATGTTCACCTATAGGTTCTTCTGGGTCACTGTCACCAAAGAAGAGAGAAGGGTGACTCAGTGATGTGGTGGGGGTGTTGGGTAGGAATTTGCCTAATTTATCTCGGTTCCTACGAGGCATGAAATGGAAAAGACTTTCTTTCTTTATTTTTTTTGTTTTTTTTTTCCTTTTGTACCTGCAAAACTGAAACAGATTGATCTACAACTAACTATAAAGATGCAGAATTAAACTGAAAGCAGGAAAGAACTAATCTACTTTGCTCAAATGAAATTGCAGGAATGGAAATGCTAGTCTACGCTTGCAGAAATGAAAGGCTAATCTATGGAAGCAGGAAATGCTAATCTATGAAAGCAGGAAATGCTGATCTATGAAAGCAGGAAATGCTAATCTATGAAAGTAGGAAATGTCTATGCTACTTTTGCAGAATGGAAATGAAATAAACTACTTAGCAGAAGGCAAAAGTAAGAAAATAGAAGAAAAGCAGCAATTACTAATACTCTGACGCTTCCCCGGAAATGGCGCCAAAAAGATGGTGGGCTCCAGTATTGTAGCAATAATGCTACAACTCCTGGGGCTTCCTATCTCTAATTTTATCAACCCGGTAGTTCGTACACACTTGGAAGCAACGGTGCTGTATGCACAAGTACTAGCTCTTGTCGCAGCTGTCACTTGGTCAGCTGGCACAAGTCCGCTAGGGCTCAAGCCAACTTCTATATGCTCTCAGAAGAAGCTTTCTAAATGATGGACGAAGGCTATCTCAAAGGAAATTAATCTACTTTGCAAAAATGAACTGAAAGCCAACCAAAACATGGAAACCCTAGTAAACCCTAATCTGACTAGTTTAACCTCTATGGTGCAATAGTGAGAGTGCAAATGTCTACAAATGATGCCATTACTTCTAATGATGTGAAATGCATGAACTCAAACTACTTCTATGAAAAAGGACATTGTTTTTGTATTTTTGCTTAAGTGGATGGAGTGATTATGAATTTGTTTCTTATTAGGGTTTGGCTGTGCAGAGGTGGTGCGAAGGGAGAGAAAGCTTGGGAAAGGTCAGGAGGGCTAGGAGAGGTCCCAAGGGGTCCCTAGCATTAGTCCACAGAGGTCTACAACGTTCGGATGCTCGGCAACCAAGTTTGCAGGCTTCTACAGGATGTCTGCAGGGGATCCTACAGGAAACTAAAGAATTCTACAAGAAGTCTGCTAACTTCTACAGGATGTGCTGTAAGTGGAAGTTTTCGGTGATGGTGAAGTGATGGAATGGTATGGGTGGATAGGTGAGGTGGAGATGAAGCTTCTGATGACTCAGGGGCAGAGAAACAGGATGGAGAAAGAGTGCACGGAGTTGGTTGGTGGATAGAAGGGTGGCAGCAACGAAAGGTCAAGAAGATGAAGCTACGTGGCAATGGATGAGTTGGAAGGTAAACGAGCTGAACATAGGCCGAGTAGGTGGCTTGAGGAGAGGTTAAGAAGAAGAAGAAGGAAGTAGAATGATATGGAGCAGTGTAAATAAAACAAATTGCTTATGTCTTGCACCAAAAACGAGAATTCATTAACTAGTGCTACCTGTGCTATTAAATCAATAAACAGTGATGTAAATCATGAAGAAAAGTCGTGCATGGAATTGCAATGACGAAGTATGGATCAAGAGCAAAAATTCATGGAAAAATTCACGATTAAACCGACTGTGTTGCAGCTTGCATGAAAGTAGAAAAGACTGCGTTTTTTTGGTGGTTGGTATAGACTGCACCCCAATCCCTAAACAGAGATGGCAGTGGAGGCACTAACAACCTTTTCTTGGAGCTCCCGTGGATTACAAACCTCTATCCTAATCTAAGTAACTGAAAGTAATTCAACCATAAGCTAATCCTACTCAATCTTATTAAAGAAATCAAATCAGCAAACTGTGTTCTTGAAATGCATATCAAAACAAGGAAACAAAGTGCTGGAAAGAAAGGTAAATAACACTACAAGAAGAGGAGATATATTGCTCTCAGGTTGGGCCCTAACCTGAGAGCTATAGCACCCTTAAAAGCTCAGAATTAGATCCAAATCTACTTGCCTTTATTCATAATCAAGAGTCTAATGTCATGCCAAAACTGGCTTACAAAAACAAACACCGAGCTATGCTAGAAAATTACAATATCAGTCCAAAAGTTCAAAAAGCTCCTAACAAAGGCTACGACCTTCATATTTATACAAAATGAAGATCAAGCTGGCTTCCTCCATTCGTGGAGCTTGGCTGCCCAACTGAAACTCAAAATGCTGTAAAACTGCTGATCCTGTAGAACGTGTTGGCTACCTTTAAGCTCGGTGGGGAGAGCAGTTAGAGCTCGGAGTTAAGGTGAAAATCACGAGGAGGGTCATCAAGACTGTGGACAACCTCCCTATGAACCCGCAATGTCACCTTTGATGTCTCCTTGTCTCCTTTTGCGTGGTCTTTTGCTCTCTTTAATGCCAAGAACCTGAAATTATCATGTATTAGTCACATAGATATAATGCCTGCCCTTCTTCCTACAAACAACACGAATATACTAAGAAATGAATGCATAAGTGGTAAAAGATGAATGGTTGAACAAGGTAAGTAGGCCAATATGAGCCCAAATTTTACCAAAAATTGGGGCTCATCAAGGGGCATGTTGGGTCCCTATAATACTAGTGATTACCCCATTACTATTGTAGTTATACCCCTTATTTATATTGTTTTTCCCCTATTACCCCCATATTGTTATTTCTGTGCCCCATAGAATCCCTCTATTGTTATTTTTGTGGCTTTATATTATTATTGTTAGGTCGGCTGGATTATATTGTGACTCCTTAGACTCCTATATATAGAAAGGAGGTTTTGTCATTTGTATCATCCAAGAATTGTTCATTTATGTAATGTAAAGGAGGTTGCCCCCTCAAAGAGGCTGAATTCTAAGGCGTTGATCTATCTTTTATACATTTTCTTGAGCTGGTTTCATAACATTTCTTCACTCGAGGTATAAATGTTTCCTTCAATGTTGATAATGAAGTAATCCAAGAAAGGATTACTAATATTATATCCTAGGTAAAAGTGTGCATGTTGGGTCCCGACTAATCACAAATGAAATTGATGAATAGACATGAGGATTTTGTTAAATATTAGCACCATGTTCAGATGGATCCAAACATATTTCCACCAAGATACTATGTCATCCATAACCAAAATATCATCCACATAGATACACAAGGTTAGTTATTGATATGGATTTATGTACTCTATGGTATGTACAAGTATTATTACATCAGAATATCACGACTAATCATTAATGGAGTTATTTTACCAAGGTCCCTTAAGATTGTGGTAAAAACTTAGCAGGCATAATTAAATTGGAACTTCAAAGTTTAATTTTGTGTTATGTGACTAGGTTAGGTAGGAGGCGCCATCTGATATCCTGACTGCAATATCAATAGATTTTACCAAACAACTATCTATTTCACCAGGTTTCTCAATTTAGGCCTTAAATTTCGTCGAGGCCTACTCAAATTGCTTAGAAGAACATAATATGCCATCCTCAAAATCCTCCACCTCCTCAAGTTAAAAATTATTATTGGGGGAAGGAAAAATTATTTTGAATCCTAACACACAAATAGGTTTTTGCTACTTGTTTTATCAAGAAATATAATTCTATTAACGAAACAAGATGACTATGTAATCAACAAATGTTAACATTCAAAATACTTTTGTGAAAAAATTCCATCACCTTAGGAGAACATATAGATGAAGGAGAACCAAAGATGAGGCTCCCATAATAGGTACAATAATCCTAACACACAAAAGGATTTTTGCTACTTGTTTTATCAAGAAATATAATTCTATTAATGAAACAAGATGACTAGGTAATCAACAAATGTTAACGTTCAAAATAGTTTTGTGAAACATTTCCATCACCTAAGGAGAACATATAGATGAAGGGGATACTAAAGATGAGGCTCCCATAATAGGTACAACTTAACCTCCACCCATCAATATCCCATTCTATTAGTTTGTGTTAATTTGATTGTCCCTGTTTAATGCATCCATCACTACAACAAATGAACGCTTGAAGCCTAATATTTTCATATATTGAAAAGTCTTGGTTGATGCAATCCCTCTACTCTAGTACTTCTCACATGGATAAGTTGTCAATATATTGTGTGTAAAGTTAAGATAATTTGTGATCCCATTTTTAGTATCATGAATTAAATATTCCCATCCATTCTCTACTTTATTTTGTACAAACATGAGAAGGAGACATGAAAACTTGACTTACTAGTGACGTGACTTCTAAATAATCCACAACATCATAAGATGATCCATAGAAACATCACTAAAAGTCAACCCATAATAAATAGTTATCAATTTAATAATTCATTATATAGTTTAATATACGTTATTTTCTAAATAAACCATGTTTGATAATAATTTGTTAGCAATAACAATTATTATATGTTTGTGTTTCTTCATTAGCGAAAGCAAAGTTGAGCATATTTCTATTCGATTTGAAAAAAATACACATAGTAGATACTTATAGCATTCACAAGGAATTGAGGTCATTATATTATCGTTACAAATTTCTATCTCAATATTTAAAATTCCAGCAAAACTATTAAGAAGCCCATAACCCTTTATAAAATTGATTGTAAACATCTAGTATTTTAAATATTTATAATTAAATTATGCCGTGATAAAAGTTTAATTACCTCCAATAAGGAAATTATGTACTCTATCGTCACCTAGAATAGGTTACTCTCTCAAAGGTCTATGTAGATATGACATTCTATTCACTCAAGATTGATTATTGCAAAAAATATTTGGAGTTCTACTCTTCACCTAGCCATGGACCTTATTGCTACAGATATTTCAAAAACAAGTCAGGAATGAGCCATCAATCCACTACTATGTTGTCTCTTCTTAGCCTTGTCCTCAATTACACAAGAAAAAGTGATGCCATCTTCTCCTTCTTCTCCCTCCTTATATAGAATACATTGATGGTAAGGAACCCAAACCCTATGGTCCACCTATCATTATATAATTATTCCTTTGTCTTAACATTTTCCATTCACATAAACCTACATTATATATTATTCTTCCTTCATCTTTAATTTTTTAATTATCAATATAATAATTAATTAGTAAAATTTATACTTGCTACAAATTTCAAATTTATGAATGGAATGTCAAGAAAAGGTATCATGTAGATATTGAACATTACATGTCTTAAATCGTTATAGAATTTTCATATATTTAAAAATTGCACCACTAAAAGTTGCACCAATGCTCGTTTTGCACATACCAAACAAGATTCTAGAAGGAGACCAAAAGGCGAGATGAACACCACCATCATAGAACTTTAACTTGAAAATCCCAAAATGCCAACTTTCCCATTAAATAAGAAAACGATAGATAGGAAATGTAGGTGAAAATGTTGAAAAGCATAACCACTTGGTTCTTTCTCTTATAACTTTTCTTGATGAATGAAAATAGTGTAATCCTTTGTAGAAAGTATGACCTCTGAAATGTTCCATGATAATTGCATATTCTTGGGGCTTGGTTTTCAAGGCAAAGTCCAACGTTCACTCTAAACCAACTATGATCATCAATAACCGTTTGTCGAATGCTAGTAGTCAACCAGTAAACCAACCACACTAGAATTTGAAACCGAATACGTAAAAATGAAAATTAAGTATGTTAACATAATAGTTCAATAAGAACTTGTATTTGGTTACTGTTGGACACCTAATCCTTAATGGGTTACTGTGGAAGCCGAATGGACAAAAGGAGTCCAAGAGACCTTGGGATGTTAAACCCAACGGTCACATAATGTACTATAAATATATATCATTTGTCAATAAAAATTGTACTGCATGTTTTATCTTTCATATTTTCTCTTGCTGCCCATGTGTGTTTAACATGGTATTAGAGCAAGCGTATTCCTGCCCTGCATAATTTCTTTGAACCATTTGTTTTATGGTTTTTGCCATCACTTATGAATATTTTCTCAGCTAGAATTTAGCTGCCACCTCTTGCATATACCTGCGCTGCTCCTCCATATTCCTTTATCTGCGTTCTGTCTGCCTGACCAGCGCTGTCCAAGATACGCTCTGTGCGCTCTCTATAACCGTTTTCTGTCGTTACTGATGTTGCGCCACTCTGTCTACCATAATTATTTTTGGCTGATATCAATGCATGATATATCTTTTTTAATGTTTCCTGATATATCTTTTTGAACGCTCCCTGCTCTTTCAAATAATATTTGAATGCTGATATGGTAATTAGGTTTTGTACCCTGTTCTATTGGACGTTGCGGAGCAGTCGTCTAGCCAATTATTAGTTTGGAGTCCCCTTCCCATGTAATCTTGACATTTTTTAAAATGAAAATAGCGAAGTGTTCGTAAAGCTACAAATTCTGCTCTATGGTTTGAATTAGTGAGGCCATTACCAGAGTTCTATTTTTTTACAAGAAATCGTTCCAATTCCCCTTGCACAATACCGTATTTTATTGTTCTATTGAGTGCCAACCTTGTTTTCAAATCACGGTTGATAGGAGATTCCAATGTTCCTTGCACTATAGGATATTTTACTGTTCCATTGAGTGCCAACCTTGTTTTTAAATCGCGGTTGATAGGAGATTCCAATGTTGCTCGCACTATAGTATATTTTACTATTCCATTGAGTGCCAGCCTTGTTTTCAAATCATGGTTGATAAGAGATGATGATGCATAAAATTGTTGTAAAAACTATGTTGGTCTTTTAGGGAATGACTTGACATTACCTTCTTCCGCAGCAAAGCGACCGCTACCCATCTGCGTCTTAGTCATGGGCCCCGTGGGTCTTGAGGTATGACAAACCATCACAGGCATGTGCATAATAATGTTGTTATTGGTCGATATCGAATAGAATTTAGGTTTATACATATGCCTGTTGAATATTAACATTGTGTGTTTGATATGGTATCTATGTTGAATGCAAATTGTATGCGGTATATGTTGAACTGAGCTGGTATATGCGTTGAACTAACTTTGGTATTCTTTTGATTTGTCTGAGAAGAGCTTTGGTATACAGTGCTTGCATTCACTTGGTATATGCGTTGAACTAACATGGAAGGGTCTCTACGTTTGAATATATGGTATATGGCATATGGTATTTAAATCTCATTTTAAATTGATCCCACAACATCTGCATAGTAACAATTATGTGGAGTCTAGCAAAGTGTTGAATTTTTGAAGGGATGTTGTGAGAAGTTAGAACAGTAAGCACTGGAGAATTCAATGTATGATAGTGTTGAATGCTGAGTTGATAATGCGTGTTGTGAGTTTGAATAAGGAGAGGTAAGTTTATTGTGTTTGTATTCGATTTTAATCAGAGTCTGGTTGAAATCGATAAGTGTTTTAAACTGATCTGCATTTTCCAGAGTCTTGAATCGATTCAATTTGTGTTGAGTTTGGAGGATAAAATGTTGATTTAAAACATTCACATGGTTGGATAGTATAATAAGCATGGGCATTTGATTTTATGAGCTTGATAAGCAGATTGGGAAAAGGCGCATTTTTTAATATTTGGTGCAGAAATAATGAGCCAGAAGGCGCAGTCCAGAGATTGATTCAAACAAGTAAGATATGATGGTGGTTGCATAAAGTTATAATCCATGTAAATGATATATGATCATATTAAATTGCCAGACTCAGTATTAATGCATAGGGCATTTGTTTGGTTGAAATTTGATTGTGAAATGAAATCTGATCTTAAAAGGCGCATGTACAAGATTGAACTTTGGATTGAATGATGTTTATCTGATATGAAAGCATGTAAACAGGGATTGGAAATGCAGATTTTAATTTGGGATGATGTGTATAAACACATGTGAATGTTGGTGTTTAAAGAATGAAGGAATTAAGACATGGGTATGAATAAAGAAAGTATTAATAATTTTGATGCTTGAGACAATAAACATAAAGGAATATCGTAAATTTTTATATTGAGGGAATCTTTCCAACCAGTTGAGCAAGAAGGTGTGTGAATCTTCAGCAGTCCGTTTGTCTCCTGACTTGGATATATCTGAAGAAATGTTGGTGTAGGTACTTCAAATAATTATTTTATTAATTTCGATACTTGCATTCGAAAGGAAGATCATCCATAAGGGTATTGCCTTTTGATAGCCATCATTTCTGCTTTGAAAGTGATTATGCTAGGGGGTTTTGGGAATGATAGAGTTCAATGTTCATAAGAATTGGGGACTGTTTATATTCTTTAAAGTTGCAGAATTTGGCATTATTTAGGAGTTCAGTGGAAATTGTTTCAAGCCAAGAATATCCTTTGTAGATCGAATTGGTGTATTTTCTTAAAGGTTGTTCATATTAGAGATTGTTATTGAACTAGATTAAATTTGTTGCCAGGACAAGTTCCCTTGGATTCAAGGCTGGTATAGGAAAATATCTTTTTGAGGCCTAAATTGCTTGTAGCTTTGCTGGAAGTTAAATTCTCACGTGAATTGAAGAAAATTCATTTTTGAATAAGGAGTTTGTTTTTTGGATATCACCATTCTTTGTGTGTTGAATCTATTGCAAGCTGATTGATTTGAAGTTGTTGCCATAAGTTTATATAAAAGAGCAATTGGTGTCCATCTTTTCCTCATTGTTTTAATATTTTTTGAGGTTAAAAATGGCTCCAATTGGTGAAATATTAGAGTTAGTGGACAATCTAATACTCTCTACTATGGATAATACAGTCAAAATCAGCAAGGATTTTCTCTCAGAAATTCAGACATGTCTACAAAATGCACAGGAAAAGATTGATTTTTTGCAGCTTGAATCACATCTACAGCAAGAAGAGCTACATCAAAATAGACATCATTCTGAACCTAT
This sequence comes from Pinus tabuliformis, assembly GCA_031772625.1. Lineage (NCBI taxonomy): Eukaryota > Viridiplantae > Streptophyta > Pinopsida > Pinales > Pinaceae > Pinus > Pinus tabuliformis. Next base: position 886,349,719 of record CM062813.1, read on the forward strand.
TTTTGTTCATAACATTGAGACAACCACCCATCAGCAGCAAGTCAATAATGTTACAGTTCATTCAAATAAAGTAGCAGTTGTACATGCAGATGCAAAAACTCAATCTGCACTTCCCAAGCCCATCATCAGACCTTGGGAACAACTTGTCCACAACAAGCACATAACTGGTCTTGGATATGAGAAGGACTTATCCTTTCATATTCCAGACTACACCAAGCCCATTCAGTTTCAGAGTGCTAGATTCATTCATGACAGTTCACCATCTCTTCATGACAGTTCACCTCGAGCTATTCCAGATTCTTCCCCTCTTCCACAGCAACAACAACAACAACAAAAACAACAAATCATGAAATGCCAACACTATGACCGAGTTGGCCATATGAAAGATCACTGTTTTGATCTTCATCCATGTAAGCTCTGCCACAAAACCAATCATTCTTCAAACAGATGCTTCAGAAACAAACACTTTGCAAGAACAAAGATTCATCTTGGATGGATCGCTTCTTGGAAATGGGCATCACTAGCCAAGAAGATATTCCAAACACATGTCAAAACTTGTTCTAGAGTATTGAAAAGTCTTTCAGTTGATTTTTCTCCATCATCTCACCTTGTATCTGACAGGGGAGGAAATGATGGTCATCTACAAGCTTCAAAGCCACATCAAGCGAGCCTGAGCCACAACCTGCCACACCAGTTTCAGAGTTGTAGCCAGAGACAAAGATGCCCCTGAGCATGCCTTCAGTTGGAAATCTGGGACACTTCCTCTAGCAGAAGACTTCAGCTTCTTTACAGTTTTGGAAGAATTCTAGCAACAAAATTGAGAACACTTCCTCTAGCAGAAGACTCCAGCTTCTTGCCAGTTTTGGAAGAGTTCCAGGAATTGCATTAAGCATTCCAGAGTTGTTGGTCATCCTTAAACCATCACATTTTGAGACTTCCCATTTTAGGTTGAAGTTCTCCCTTTTATGCGGGGTGAGACCTCCCTTTCATGGTTGAAGGTTTCCCTCTTCAAAACAATAGGATCACTTCATCTAGCAGAAGACTTCAGTTTCTTGCCAGTTTTGGAAGAGTTCTGGGAATTGCACTAAGCGTTCCAGTGTTGGTGGTCATCCTTAAACCACCGCCCTTTATACCAACATTTCAGAGAGCACATTTAGCCTAGTGCTGCCATGCATATTTGCACATTTTGTATTACAGCTCTCTTCTTGGACTCATACATAACCCTTCAGATTAAGGGGGGGAATGTTGGACACCTAATCCTGAATGGATTATTGTGGAAGCCGAATGGACAAAAGGAGTCCAAGAGACCTTGGGATGTTAAACCCAACAATCACATAATGTACTATAAATATATATCATTTCTCAATAAAAATTGTACTGCATGTTTTATCTTTCAAATTTTCTCTTTCTGCCCATGTGTGTTTAACAGATACTCGTGCCTACTAGGGAGATATTTCCATTAAAGAAAATCATAACACAATCAACAATACAACAAAGTATAAGTGATCTGAATGATGATGTTACCAAAGATGTAGGTCACAGAGGACTGGGAAATTTATGGTGATGATGGGAATGATAGATCTCGAAGACAACATGATGATGTTGTTGGAGAGGGACATATCATTGTGGAGGGATGGATTTAGTTTCTAAAAGGGTCTCAACTCAATCTACCCAATTGGATGGGTTGCTTATCTCAGATACAGTGAGATTGGTTAAATTTAGCTTATCAGGTTCATGACGGTAGGAGAGGGAGGTGAAATACGGATGGGAAGCTTAATAGTCCTCCCCAAGGAAAATAAATGCTTGGATGCCAAGGTAAAGGGAATGCTAGGGGGATAATTTGATGCAAAGAAAGGGTAAATTATGCCTCTTTGAATGCACATCATGAGACTGTGTTTAAGGTTCACCATTCTGAAGTTGCGAGAAGACTAAAGTGTAAGCACAAGAGAGAAGCTAAACATATTGTGGGTTGAGAAGAGGGTCAAGAAGGCACTTTTTGGTTCTTCCTCTTTTGTATTAGAGACACAATATTTAAGCGCTTTTATATGGTAGATAGTAAATATGAGATGGATTGTCAAGCATATGCTGGGAGGGGTGTTGTTGGATTGTCACAGTGGAAAAAATGATGTAATGGATAAAATGAATGCCCGCTTCCAATGAAAAATTCAATGTTGGGGAGAAACTTGGGAGGGGTAGTCGATAGTTCCGTAAGGTATGTCAAGTGCTTGCAATGGATTAAAGATCAACTTTTGCTGCAAAGTCCTACAAGGAATATGATTACACAATAAATGCACATGAAAATTGGAAGTCAAAGTCTAGGACTCATGACAAAGAAGCGGTTCAAACAGTCACCACTAAGTTTTGAATGGGATCTAAAATCTGACTTTCTCAAAATTGAATGATGTTGGAACCACTTTGAAACAACCCTAAACAATTAATGTTAGTATTCAAAATTTAAGTAAAAGTTGACATTATCATTTTCTTTCCTTTTCAAAAAGGAAAAATAAGGAGAATGTCAACTTTTACTTTAACTTTAAAAATTAAATATTGCCATTAATTACTTGGGTTAGGTTGTGTAGGGCCCTGGGGTTAAGATATTTTTTTTCCTTTTAAGTATTTTTTATTAAAAAATTAATATTTGGTGGTCATTAGCTATGTTGTGCTACATTCTTTAGAATTGGTTAGTTTGGTAGAGAACTAGTCACTTTCGTGTTTTAAGGTCGTTTCAATACAAGACCAGCATTAGCCAATCAGAACCACCAAACTAGACTAGTACAACTATAAAACCATTGGGACCAACCAATTTCACTAGTTCTAGGCTAGTACCAATAAGAGTGTGCCCTCCTCATCTTCCTCTCAAGTCGTTTTGTTGGATCCTTTCAGGAATGGTGATTTGGAGAGTGCCATAAAATGTCGGACTGTTGTGATGTTGGGTCCCTATAATACTAGTGATTACCCCATTACTATTGTAGTTATACCCATTATTAATATTTTTGTGCCCCTATTGCCCCCATATTGTTATTATTGTGCCCCATAGAATCCCTCTATTGTTATTTTTGTGGCTTTATATTATTATTGTTAGGTCGGCTCGATTATATTGTGACTCCTTAGACTCCTATATATAGAAAGGAGGTTTTGTCATTTGAATCATACAAGAATTGTTAATTTATGTAATGTAAAGGAGGTTTCCCCCTTGAAGAGGCTAAATTCTAAGGCGTTGATCTATCTTTTCTATATTTTCTTGAGCTGGTTTCATAACATTTGGTATCAGAGCTTTGGATTCTAGGGTTTCGCTGCTCCAAACAGGTCATCGTGGCATTTTCGCTATAACCTTTTTTTTGTGACGCTTCAGAAGTCACAAAAAAAACACATTTGAGAAGAAATTGCGCTGAACCTTGGATCCGAATTTCAGAACCTTTCGCGTGATATTTGCGGAGATATGATCTGAGGAAGTTGGTCTTTTTGCAGGTTCGTGAATTACATTAAAAATAGGTGACCTGGGGAAAATCGTCATAAATTTATCTCTGGGGATGAGATTGAAATTTCGTAAGAAGGTACAGAAAGAGGACAAACTGCAGTTTCTTGTATGTGTTGTTCAGATCCAAAGGTTGAAACAGTGACTCGTGGCATGTCGTACAAGTTCGCTCTACTGAAGTAGTCTATAATCAAGTCACTGTGGGAGATTTCACATAACTCTTCCTTGGAGAATCCAATTTGGGTCAGACTTGTGGCATTCGAAAGAGGACATAGAGGGCTACTGCAGGTCACAAATTCAAAACTAGATGATCAAAAAGTACAGAGATACATCAGAGGCAATATCGAGCTCCTACAAAGTGAAAAAGGTGTGTAGCTTTTCTTAAATTTTTGCTTAAGCTTGGTTTGAAAATTTATTTTGAAGGAATTCAAGGGGCATAATAGAGCATTATTATCGGTAAGTGATTCCCCGAGGAAGGAAAATGCAAACACCTAGTAAGGAACCTGAAAGCTCTAGCATGACTCATGAAGATGAAGAAGAAATGCTATATGATATATCAAAATTACAAGAACAAGTGCAACGAGTGTCACTTGCACAAAAAGAAACAGAATATAAAATGGATGGTTTAAGGAAAGATGTAGAAGCTAAGATGGATGGTTTAAAGAAAGGTGTAGAAGCTAAGATGGATGGCATGGAAGCTAAGGTGAATGGCATGGATGCTAAAATTGATGGCATGGATGATAAGATGGAAGAATTGAAGATAAATATGAATAAGTTGCTACAAGAAATGGTCACTAAGGGTGAAATGGTACTAAAGGAAACTCATGATGAGAACAAAAGAAATTTTAATCATGATTCCATAGACTCTAATGTTGGATCAAAGACTCACCATGTTCCAAAAATCGATACATGGAAGTTTGATGGCAAGGATCCCGCCACATGGATATTACATATGGAGCAATTCTTCGATCTCAATAATGTGAAAAACACACAAAAGATACGTATGGCAACTTTATATTTGGAACCAAATCAGTTTGTATGGTATCAATGTCTTTGCTCTCGTAAACAATTTATCACTTGGGCAATTTTTACAGAAGAATTGATAGCACATTATGAGGATACAAAAAGCAACACTTTTTTTAGCCAATTGATAAGTCTCAAACAAAAGGGTTCAATAATGGAGCACATTGAGGAGTTCCAAAAATTGAACATAAGGGTAAAAGATATTCCAGAGGAGCATAGGATTGATGTGTTCATAGGGTCTTTAAAGGATAATATCCAACATGATGTTTGGCTTTGGGAACCTGATTCATTAGAGAAGGCATTCAGGTTAGCAAGAAAAATGGAAAGCAAAATTATGGCAACCAAGAAGCATACCACTCACAACTATAAAGACAGAAGTGTTGTTGCCCCTAGTCTTCCACAACCTATAAGGTTGACACCACAAAAATTGGAAGAAAAAAGAGCAAAAGGGCTTTGTTACAGTTGTGATAGCAAATACACTAAAGGTCATAAGTGTGCTGAGAAGAAATTATTCTACATAGATTGTGAAGAGGAAGAAGAAAAGGAGCAAGAAAGGTCAAAAGAAGAGGATATACTCTAGGAACAAAGCCTAGATGAAGAAAAAATAAATCCGACCATATCTTGTAATGCATTGGCAGGAATTACCACTCCTCAAACCATCAAAATAGAAGGACAAATCAAGAAGAAAAAGGTAATAGTGTTGATTGATTCAGGAAGCACCCACAATTTTATTCATTGTAAGGTAGCAAAAGAATTGAATTGCTTCCTATATCTAGCACCAGAGTGTCAAGTGATGATTGCAAATGGAGGAACAATAAATTTCTCTGGAAAGTGCCATAATATCAAGCTATCGATGGGAGAATATGTATTGACTAGCCCAATGCTTTCCATTCCAATGGGAGGTGATGATGTTGTACTAGGAGTCCAATGGCTACAATCCTTGGGTACAATAGCTTTTAATTTTCATCAAATTTTCTACGGAAGGAAAGGAAGTTGAATTAAGGGGTATTGCAGGGAAACCAGGAAAGATAATCAGCTCTAATGGTATGACAAAGCTTCTAAGAAAGGAGCAAAGAGGTGTAATTGCACAATTATGTTCACTAGATTTTTCCACATCAGAATCATCTATTTCTCCAGATCTCCAAAAAGTCCTGGACAATCATTCCAAGGTATTTGAGACTCCCAAAGGTCTCCCACCTATGCGTGATCATGATCATGCTATTCATCTGATTCCAGGAAGTGTTCCTCCAAACATCAGGTCGTACAGATATCCCTATGTCCAAAAGAGTGAAATTGAACGTATGGTTGTAGAAATGCTAGAGGCTGGTATAATTCAACCGAGTCAAAGTTCTTTCTCTGCTCTAGTAGTATTGGTGCACAAGAAGGATGGATCATGGCGCATGTGTCCAGATTATAGGGAGCTCAACAAGCTCACTATTAAAGATAAGTTCCCCATTCCTGTCATTGATGAATTACTGGATGAATTGCATGGATCAATTTACTTCACCAAGTTGGATCTTCATTCAGGATATCATCAAATCAGAATGAAGACTGAAGACATTCCGAAAACAATATTTAGAACTCATGAGGGTCATTATGAATTTTTGGTCATGCCTTTTGGCCTTACCAATGCACCTTCAACATTTCAAGGTTTGATGAATTCAATTTTCAAACCATTCCTTAGAAAATTTGTGTTAGTATTTTTTGATGATATACTAATCTACAACAAGTCTTGGAAGGATCATGTTAAACATGTTGACACGGTGCTACAACTATTGGAGGAGAAACAATTATATGCAAAAAGATCCAAATGTTTCTTTGGAGTCTAGGAGGTGGAATATCTGGGTCATATTGTATCTCATGAAGGAGTTAAGGTAGACCCTAGCAAAATTAAAGCCATTAAGGAATGGAAAATCCCCACATCCATAAGGCATCTGCGAGGATTTCTCGGGTTGACAGGGTATTATCGCAAGTTTGTTAAGAATTATGGGAGAATAGCAGCACCTCTAACAACATTATTGAAGAAAGATGCATTTTCATGGACTCCAGAAGCAACAAAGGCCTTTGAACATCTTAAAGAGGCAATGTGCCAAGCACCGGTCTTAGCTACACTGGACTTCACAAAAACCTTTATTGTGGAATGTGATGCTTCAGGAAATGGAATTGGTGCTATTCTAATGCAAGATGAAAGACCCATTGCTTTTGAAAGTCGTCCAATCAAGGGAAAGTTTTTAAGCAAAGCTATTTATGAGAAGGAAATGTTGGCAATACTCCATGCACTTAAGAAATGGTGACCCTACCTAATGGGAAGACACTTCAAGGTAAAAACGGATCATGATAGCCTTAAATACTTTTTAGAACCAAGATTATCCTCTGGAGAGCAAAACAAGTGGGTCACAAAGATGTTGGGTTATGACTTTTAAATCATCTACAAAAAAGGGAAGCAAAATGTGGTGGCAGATGCACTCTCAAGAAAGGATGAGGATGTGGAAGCATTGTTGTGCACCATTTCTATTATCCAACCAGATTGGATAAACGAAGCAAGGGAGGAATGGAAGAATGACGAAGAAGTGTGGGCACTTATTCGAAAGTTACAACAAGATTCCAGTACGTCTGATACATTTAGCTGGCAAAATGATTCGTTATGGTACAAAGATCGCTTATACCTCTGTAAGAATTCATACCTAAAACAAAAGATTCTTATGGAATTGCACACTTCCCCCTTAGGAAGGCACTCAGGATTTTTAAAAACTTACCACAGGGTTAAGGAATTTTTTTGGGATGGCCTTAAATCAGATATTCAAAAGTTTGTGGCAGAATGTTTGGTTTGCCAACAAAATAAAGTTGAAACAATTAAGACACTGGGTCTATTACAACCTTTGTCCATTCCAAGCCAACATTGGGAGGAGGTTTCAATGGATTTTATCACAAGTTTACCCAAGTCTGAGGGAAAGAGTGTCATCATGGTGGTAGTTGACAGACTTACCAAGTATGCACACTTTTGTGCATTATCACATCTATTTAAAGCCAGTACAGTTTCTACTGCATTTATGGAAACAATTCAGCTACATGGAAACCCAAAGATTATTGTAAGTGACAGAGATCCCATTTTCATTGGAAATTTTTGGACAAAATTGTTTTCTTGCCTTGGTACTCAGCTAGCTCATAGCTCATCTTATCATCCTCAATCTAATGGGCAAACTAAGATAGTAAACAAATGTTTGGAAGGTTATCTACGTTGCTTTGTATCTGATAAATAGACACAATGGGTCAAATGGTTGCCTCTGGCTGAATGGTGGTATAACACTTCCTTCCATACAGCAACAAAAATGACCCCATTTATGGCACTTTATGGGTATCAACCACCATCCATCACATCATATTTAAGAGAAAATTCTAAGGTTTAGGTAGTGGAACATCACATCGAAAATCAACAACAAGTCCTCCAACTCTTAAAGGATAACCTCGTGTTGGCACATAATAGAATGAAACAACAGGCAGATCAACATCGCAGTGAAAGAAGTTTTGATGTAGGGGATTGGGTATTCCTACGGCTACAACCATATAAGCAAATGTCCCTCAAGCAAGGCAAGAAGGATAATAAATTATCACCAAAGTATTATGGTCCGTACAAGGTGTTGCAAAAGATTGGTACTATGGCATACAAATTGGAGCTTCCTGCAGCTTCTCGATTGCACCCAGTTTTCCATGTTTCATGTTTAAAGAAGGTTATAGGCGACAAGCTCCCAGTTCAAACAATATTTCCAAAACTTGACGAGGAAGAAAAAATTATATTGGAACCGGAAGCAGTCACAGAAACAAGAACTCGACAGCTACGAAATCGATCAATTTCAGAGTATCTTATCAAGTGGAAGAACTTTTCCGCTGAAGATTCCACATGGGAGGATGACAATTTTATGCAGAAGTATCCAAAACTACTCAAGTGTTGAGGACAACACTTTTTTGAAGGAGAGGGGCATGTTGGGTCCCTATAATACTAGTGATTACCCCATTACTATTGTAGTTATACCCCTTATTGATATTGTTGTGCCCCTATTTCCCCCATATTGTTATTATTGTGCCCCATAGAATCCCTCTATTGTTATTTTTGTGGCTTTATATTATTATTGTTAGGTCGGCTGGATTATATTGTGACTCCTTAGACTCCTATATATAGAAAGGAGGTTTTTTCATTTGAATCATCCAAGAATTGTTCATTTATGTAATGTAGAGGAGGTTGCCCCTCGAAGAGGCTGAATTCTAAGGCATCGATCTATCTTTTCTATCTTTTCTTGAGCTGGTTTCATAACATGTGAGCACCTAAGATCATAAGTAGTCAAGCCTTGACAAACATAAATTTTCAAGGAACTATTACAGATCTCTCAAGATACTTAGTGAGGATGTGCATGACCAAAAAGCATAAGAAACAACTATCCACCCTCAAAAACCCTGCCAAAAACATTGAAGTGTGGTGCAAAACAAATTGATGGTAGGCTATTAATGCTACCAAAAATCATTCCCTCTCTAATTTCACAAGAATCTCCTACTCAAGCTACCTCCTCCACTATGGTTATAGTAAGTTCTTGCAACTCTGTGAGCTATAAGAAATTAAAACTACCTTGGAATCTCCACCAATATTAGGGAACTCGACTTCTCTTCATGCCCCAACAATTTTGGGTAGATTGATCAATTAACTGGATGCTCACTAAGTTTGACTGAAGTCTCACTGCGTAAATTACCTTCCACTAGTTCCTCCAAAATTTAGAGATAGTTTAACTAACAAAAACCTAAGATAATTGACCTTTATTGCTACAAATTAGCATTCGCATATGTAGAACTGAACTCTAACTCCTCCATCTCAAATTTATTGAGTAAACTAGGTGACACAAGCCATGTCACACAAGTTAACATCGTCCAAGTTGTCTGTTGTTGTGGACATTCAATTTTTTTCAATTTAATAAAGGAAAAATCAAATTGATAATTTCCTCCTACATTTTTCAACACATAGTTCAATCGAATGTATTACTTTCACTATGAACTTGGCATAGTTCACATGTTGAGTTCATAAGGTTTTTGGCTGATGTGGTTCTATGTGTTGTGTATATAAAGAATAGGTGTCCATCTCTTGCTATTAGAAACAAGACTCCCTATGAAATGTGGTATGGCCACATTCCTTCTGTGAGGCATCTCAGGGTTTTTGGTTCCTCCTGTTATGCCTTCATACCTAAGAAACAAATAAAAAACTCAGTGCAAGGAGTCACAAATGTATCTTCTTTGGGTACTCATACCTCCAAAGCATACCATCTCTATGATGAAGTGAATAAGAAGTTTATAATATCTAGAGATGTGATCTTTCTTGAGTCTTCCAAGATTGACAATGTTGTTGAGTGGCAACTTAATCGTTTGAATAGATTCAAACATGAGTTTGATAGTGATATTCCACATCTCCTTCTCTTATATCTATACTTTCTATGAACAGACTTGAAGAAATCAAGTTGATGGAAATTCCTACCCTTGCTTTGTCAGGAAAGAGCTAAGTGACTACTAGTAGCAGGTAGCCAAATTTGATAAGAAGTAAGGGTACATGCAAGATACAAAACAAGGATTAATGCAAAAGATTATTTCAAAGGAGTGTACTAACTATATACATATCATAAAACATATTTCATTCCACTTAGGATGCCTTGCATCGTGCCTAGTTAGTCATAAGATCATGCTGGTCACAACCTCTATAGCTTAAATACACAAGTGGTATTGCTCTTCATCTTCTAAGCTATGTAATAAACAAGCGAAAGGGAGCAAGACATGTAGAGGAAACACATGTAATTACTTTCAGTTATTGCAACCATGCATGTCATTGAAGACAGAATGATACGACAATGATAAGAAAACTTTTAAGTTACAGTAAGAGGTGTATTTCAAAAGATGTGCTTTGTTTTCCATACCTAGCCTCCAAAGGGTTATGCATTAGATGGAGTCTTCATGTGATCTCGATATTATATCATACCTTGGGTTCCTTGGTCTACTTATTTTTATCTTCAGCTCCTTGAGAGTCATCCATCATGTCATCTTTCTTTGTGGGCCCTGAGATACATAATTGTGTAGTTTTAGCGAGAAGTGACTGTTGTGGGATGAGGCCCTAGGAGGACACATTTACATAGTTTTAGCTAGATTAAAGGCACTACTATGGGAAGAGGCCCTTGGAGGACACATATACGCAATTTCAGGATGTAAGGCAGACTGGGTGGTTAAGGGACAAAACTGCACAGTTTCTAGAGACATTGGGTTCTAGCTGAGGGAAAGACATAGGAGGAAACCACTACGCAGTTTTGAATGCTAAGGGAGGTTGGGATTTGTGTGCGTTGCACAATTCTAATAGGCAAGGGAAAATCTTGAGGCTTACATATGTGAAGCGCGCAGTTCAAGAAAGTTGGTTGAGGCTAGGTTGATAAGGATACTCTGAAATTTGGCTAAGTGTGGGAGAAGTGGAACTGATGTGAAAAATGATAAAACTTGACTATGATCACACACTTGAAAACTTAGCGATACAATATAGACCATCCAGAACATATAACACATACTTCGCTTAATGAAACAACCTTTATGGCATCTTACGGCAAGTGCGGCTTCGATGATAGACTTTGGGAGGATGATAGACTATGTGAAATGAGTGTGACACATGTCTATGTGGTGAGGACAACCCATTCTCATAAATATTTCCCCTTCAATCAAAACAAACCTCCCTTTTCATGACAAGTGATAACCCACATGCCCAAAGATGACGCATTCTATGTAAAAATAAAAGCATGAATGACTCTTAAGATCGAAAAGGGGAGCTTGAGATCATGATCAACTTACAAATAAGTGACTAAGGAACGATCGATCACAATATCCATAGTAGGCTCCGAAATTTAAGAGCAAGCCAAAATTTTTGAGGGTGTTGTAGCCGCTACAACAGAGCCTTCTCCTTCTTGCTAACTTATTTTTCAACCAGTGCCTTGAATTCGACGAACTTGGAGAATGTCTCATCTTTCTTCCACATGAATAAGATCCAACACTTCCGTGAGAAGTCATCAATAAAAATGACAAAATATTTTTTTGTGACAGTGTAGGTTGTCGAGAAAGGTCAATAAACATCATAGTGGATCCTTTCTAGCACTGCATGTGCTTTGTTGTCCCAATCATGGAATGTAGATTTTATGTACTTCCACAATGTACATCATTTGCATACATCCTACTACTTAAGTGCTCCTTTAGGGAGGCGAGTGGTTATTTGTTGTATAATATTTGAGGTACCATTATGCAAATGACCAAGTATTTTGTGCCAAAGTTCATTGACATCGCAACCTGCACTTTCTCTGCCTTAGTGCTTAATGCAGCACAGTCTTCCACATCTAGCTTATATAGGTTCTTCACACGAACCCCGATATTCCTCACTTGTCCTGTGGCTATGTGTATCAAGAATGATTTTACTTTGTTTAATATCACTTCACAACCATGGTAAAACGACCACTTGGAGAATGCTAGTAGACAGGCCCCTAATCCTTTACCTTTACCCTTTTTTACTAGCGCCTCATATTGAAAATTTGAAGACAAAACAGTTATTTTCTCTTAAAAAATTGTCTCAAAATCCCCCTCCATGTAGCAATGCCGAATGCAATGATAAACAAGTTGTCTCTAATTGTATCATCCAATATGAAAGGGATAGAAGAGGAATTGATGTCCGAGAAATCTTGTCAGTAAAAGTTGTCGCGTTCTTCTTAGTCAATTACCCCCACAAAACAAAGAGCCCAACAAATCGTTGTCTGTATATAAGATAACGTGAATGGTAAGTAAAATAACAACCTCAGTATAGGCGCAAGACAGATGTATTTCCATACAAGCTGGCGGACTTAGGGCACACTCTTAGAGTTAATTTTGAAGTTGTTAGATAATATTGCCTTAAATTGATATGTTTGTGTCTTAATTGTTAATTGTATTAAATAGGTTTCATCTAAAGTGGCCATTATCTTAAATATAAAGTTTTATCTTAAAATATTTTTGTCTCAAATTGTTTGTCTTAAATATAAAGTTCTCCCTTAACATAATTTTGTCTTAAATTGTTTTTGTCTCAAAATAATTTTGTCTTTAAATGTTTGTTTCAAACTAATTTTGTCTTAAATATAAAATTTTGTCTCAAAATATTTTCGTCTTAAATTATTTTTGTCTTAAATATAAAGTTGTGTCTTAAAATATTTTTGTCTCAAAGTGCTTTTGTCTTAAAATATTTTGTCTTAAGCTATTATTGTTTTAAATATAAAGTCTTGTCTTAAAATATTTGTGTCTCAAACTGCTTTTGTCTTAAAATATTGTCTTAAACTATTTTTGTCTTAAATATAAAGTTTTGTCTTAAAATATTTTTGTCTCATTCTTTTTTTGTCTTCAAATTTATATTTAAAACAATTCAATTGATATTAAATTTTAATGTAAAATAACTAAAATATAAAGTGATTTTTTAAGACAAAGATTTCTTTTGTCTTAAAAAAATGTCTTAAAAGTGCCTTTGGTGTAGTAGTGGTTCAATTCCTGCGAGCTTACTATCCTAACCCATGGTGACTTAGATTGAATTGCAGAAAAACTATCTCAGTGGGATCATATCTGATAATATTAATAATGTATCCTCCACTCTATGGTGGATAAATATTTCCAATAACGGTCTTAGTGGCTCTCTTCCTTCATCCATATGTACGTCACCTTTTTTGCAATTTCTTTTCATCCATGGAAATTAATTAACAGGTAATATACCGCTAGAGATTGGCCAACTAAGTAATATTGAAAAGATCGATCTCAGCAAAAGCATACTTTCTGGAACGATCCCTACCGAGATTAATAAGTTATCTAATTTGAGCACTCTTCTGATCTATGGAAATCAATTAACAGACAATGTTCCACCATAACTTGGTTGACCGGGGAAGATTGAAGTTATGGATTTGAGCAAAAATAGGCTTTCTGTTATGATTCCTAAGGAAATTGGCAACTGTATTTCTCTGACACACATTGATGTTAGCCAGAACGAGTTTAGTGGTCCCATCCCACTGAAAATTGTCAAGATTCGGGTGCTCAACTATCTGAACGTATCCATAAATCACTTGAACGGAAGCATTCCTAGAGAATTGAAAAATATGCCTACTTTAGTTTCTATTGATTTCTGTTATAATAATTTCTCTGGCTGTATTATAAAGGGCAGTCTATTTTCACATTTCGATGGAAGCTTGTTTGCAGGGAATCCCAACTTATCCAGACCACAGTTGGGTCGTGGTGGGCCAAGGCACATCAAGCTTGGACTTTTGATAGCTCCCACGGCACCCAGACTTCTTCTCCTTTGCTCGCTTGTATTGGTAATTGTGGGAGTCAAAATTAAGATGAGACCCGTCAAGAAGGAAGGCAATGTTGTGTCCTAGAATATGACGACCTTCCACAATCTCAACTTTGGGAGTGACGATGGGTTGGATTGCATGAAAGAAGAAAACACCATAGGCAAGGGAGGAGCCAGAGTTGTGAATAGAGGTATCATGGGAGATGACTGACAAATTGCAGTGACTAAATTAATGGGTACTGCAACATATTCAAATGATCGTGGTTTCTCTGTGGAGATCAAGACACTGGGAAAAACCTGCCACTAGCACATAGTCAGATAATTGGTGGTTATCTCTAACCATGATACTAATCTTCTGGTGTATGAATACATGAGTAATGGAAACATGGGGGAGGTGCTTCATGGAAACAATGGCAGGCATATGAATTGGCACAGTAGATACAAAATCTCACTGGAAGCCGCTAATGGTTTGTGCCATCTTCATCATGATTGTTGTCTATTCATCCTTCATTGAGACGTGAAATCCAATAATATTCTTTTTGTTGGGAATTTCTGATAATTCCAAACAAAAGAATAGAGCAGAAAGTGATACTCTGTTTTTCCACAGGATAAAAAATTGAACAGAACAATTCTCTGTTTTAACATAGCGAAAACAGAAAAAAAATTGCTTTGCTGAAACTGGTGTTTCAACAACGCAGTTTCGTCAGTTGCTGATTATAGTGTTTCAGCAACGATGTTTCAGCAATGTTGAAACTCGTGTAACAACAACACTCTGTTTTGACGTCAAGACTATTTTCTGCTTACGGTGTACAACAACACTCTGTTTTGACGTCAAGACTATTTTCTGCTTACAGTGTATCAGCAACACTCTGTTTTGACGTCAAGACTATTTTCTGCTTACGATGTATCAGCAACACGCACAAATCTCGTACTCATTAATAATAAACTGACTGTTACAAAAACATCTTTCTCACATAGAGGGATTTTCACAAAAGATTATGTTGAAGAGCATCTTCCTCTTGACAGAGGGATTACAACAGGAACGCTTCAGTGCCGCAAAGCAATTTTTCATTGTCTCAGAAAATTACAGTTTTAGCACTACTGTGCATTACAAAAAAAAACTCTCTTCCTCTCTATATTTTATACACTACTATGTCTACATTTTATAGTGCGGGAAGGGGTCATAACTTATCCTTCAACCTCTTTAACTCACTGATGAAGTCTCTATTACAATCTGCTGCTCATGATGAACAAATCTCATCTTTTGTTGTATTTCTTGATTCGGTGGTGTTGAAACCCATGGCTGATAAATGCTGCGACGGATCAAGGCTGGTTCTTTCCACTTTTAGCCATTCTGCTCTTTAGTACGGTTGTTTAGAAGTAATGGCGTAGTGCTGAATCTGATCTTCTTTCTTCGGGAACACAAAAGCAATTAAAGGGTGAAAAGATGGTAATGGCGGTGGCTTTTTTTAAGTAAAGTAGCTGCTGCTATTTAACTATTCACTGCAGTTGAAATTATAATTTCAACACTTCCCTTTAATTTCAACTGCTGGGTTACCAGTCATACCCAGACATTTCCTTAAAAACTCAAAACTTTTCTGGTCCAATGGCTTGGTCAGAATATCCGCAACCTATTCCTGAGTCCTGCAATGTTTTAAAATGATTTATCCATTGTTCACCAATTCTCTAATGTAGTGAAACTTTGTGTCTATGTGTTTCGTTCTCTTGTGGAACACAGAATTCTTGGATAATGCAATAGTTGAGCTATTGTCATAAAAAATAACTGTTGCTGTTGGCTGCTCTTGGCATAGACTTCTTAACATTCTCCTCATCCAAATTGCTTGACACGCTGCTGCTATAGCTGCCACGTACTCTGCTTCTGCTGTAGACAAAGCCACAATTGGGTGTTTCTTGGAAGCCCATGAAATGGCTCCTGAACCTATGTGAAAAATGTAACTGGATGTGCTTTTCCGGTCATCTACACTTCCAGCCCAATCACTATCTGTGTATCCAACTAAATCTGAACATTCTAAAATAGTATAAAATATGCTATACCTTTTTGTACCTTTAACATACCTCATAATTCTCTTTGTTTCCTGCCAATGTGTTTATTTTGGCCTCTCCATGAATATGGAAATTAAACTGACAGCATGCATTATGTCCGGCCTAGTTGCAGTTAAATACATAAGGCTGCCAACTATGCTCTTATACACGCTAGGGTCAAAATCCTTGTTGTTGTTCCCTTTGCTGAGTTTTAGTCCCATCACTGTGGGAGTGATTGCTGCCTTTCTGTCCTGCATGTTAAATCTGCCCAACACTTCATTTACATATTTTGCCTGCAAAATGAAAATTCCATTTTTATTTTGATCTACTTCTATTCCTAAGAAGTATCTCAGCAAACCCATGTCAGTCATCTCAAATTCTTCTTTCATGACTAATTTGAAATTTTCAATGAGGTATTCATCATTACCTATAAAAATCACATCATCAACATATAACACAACAATTAAAATTTTATCGTCCTTTTCTTTGATGTAAACGGTGGGTTCTCCCTCACACTTCTCAAATCCATTCTCTAGTAGATAGGAATCTATCCTACTGTACCACGCTCTTGTCGCTTGCTTCAGCCCATAAAGAGCTTTCTTCAATATGCAAAATTTGTGCTCTTGGCCTTTCTTCTCATAGCCTAGAGGTTGCTCAACATAGACCTCTTCCATTAACACTCCATTCAAGAATGCTGACTTCACGTCCATTTGGTAAACTTTCCATTTGTTTTTTGCTGCTATGGACAACACTGGTAAACTTTCCGTTTGTTTTGTGCTGCTATGGACAACACTGCTCTCACGGTTTCCATTCTTGCAACCGCTCGAAAGTCTCCTCATAATCTCTCCCATACTACTGCTTGTATCCCTTGACAACAAGTCTTGCCTTGTGCCTTTCTATCTTGCCTTCAGAATTACTCTTGGTCTTGTAGACCCATTTAACTCCAATGACTTCTTTACCTTTTGGTAGCTCAACTAAATCCCATGTCTTGTTTCTTTCTATGGCATTCATCTCCTCATCCATAGCTTCTATCCATTTCTTATCTTTAATTGCATCTTCGAAATGAACAGGGTCATCAACATGACAATACAAAGCAAACAAAGAATTCATTCCTTCATCATAAATGTCACTTAAATTTTTTAATTTCTTACCTCTTTCATTTGGTGTGCAAGTGCTTGAAGACACACTTGAATTTCCTCCTTGTGGTGTGCTTAGAGAAGCACTTTCATTTCTCCTCAAGGGTGTATGTTGCTGTTCTGGTGTTCGAGCTACTATTTGGGGATATGTTTCAGACAACTCCTCATCATCTTCATCATGAGACAAACGGTTTTTAACATTAAATATTTTCTCTATGCTTCCATCCCAAGCTTCTTCTTCAACAAATTGAACATCTCTGCTCACAAAAAACTTCTTGGTGGATGGGATATACAACCTGTAAGCTTTGGATTCCTCACTGTATCCTATGAAAATACATTTCTCCCCTTTGCTATCCAATTTCTTCCCTAGCTGATCTGGAATGTGTGCATAAGACACACAACCAAAAACTTTCATGTGGGTGACTCCTTGCTTTCTCCCACTCCATGCTTCTTCCGGCACTTTGTTCATCACTGCTTTTGTAGGACACCTATTAAAAATATATACTGCACAGTGTACAGCTTCAGCCCAATAATCATTTGGAAAATGCTTTGCCTTCAACATGCTCCTTGCCATATCCATGATTGTTCTATTCTTCCTTTCAACAAATCCATTTTGCTGCAGGGTGTACCTTGTTGTAAATTTCTTATGAATTCCATTTTCTCTGCAAAAATGTAAAAATTCTTTGGAGATATACTCACCCCCTCTGTCAGTTCTCAAAACCTTGATACGCAACCCACTTTGATTTTCTACAAGTGCTTTGAAATTTTGAAATTTTTCAAACACTTGACTTTTATTCTTCAGGAAATAAACCCAAGTGTTTCTGGTGAAGTCAGCAATAAATGTTAGAAAATATTGGCTGCCTGCTAATGATGGGGTTTGCATCGGTCCACATAAATCTGAGTGGACAATCTCTAAGGGTGCTTTTGCCCTTATGCTTTTCCCGGTTGGAAAACTTTCTTTGTGTTCTTTCCCCAAGATACAACCTTCACAAAGGTTGTCTCGCTTCTCTATCAATGCTAATCCTCTTACCATTCCTTTTCTACTCAACAAATTAAGACCTCCAAAGTTGAGATGTCCAAATCTCAAATGCCACAACCAATTTTCATCCTTTGGTAAGCTTTGGAGAGCCTCTTGTGTCACTGCTGCAATTACTTCTTTATTTTTCAAATCTGCCCTTATTCTAAGAGGGAACATCCTGTCCCTCGTCATCTTCACTTCAGCAATACATCTTTTGCTGGGTTTTCTATCCATGATGGTGCATACATCATTCTCAAAGAAAACATTGTAACCCTTTTGAACAAGCTTTCAAATACTCAAAAGATTACACTTCATTCCGGGAACATAATAGACATCTGCTATGGTTTTCTTTTCACCTTTCTTTGTAAATATTTTAAGTTCTCCTTTTCTCATAACAGAAATTTTACTATCAGTCCCAAGTGTGACTTGTGACTACACACTCTGATCTAAAGTAGAAAACATGGCTTTGTTTCCTGTCATATGGTTGCTGCAACAAAATCTAGAAACCATGTATCTTCACTGTTTGTTTCAACCATATTACAAACTAACAACACATTATCTTGGCTGATATTTTCTCTAGTGATATTTGCACTAGATCTATTACTCATATCATGCTGCTTTTTACTACATTCATTTGCACACTGCCCATATTTTTTACGGTAATAACATTGGACATTGGATTTTTCATACCTTTTTCCTTGAGCATGATATTGTCCACTTTGTTGGGTGCTACCATGGCCTTGGTTCTGATTTGGATTGCTGCCTCTTCCTCGAACGTTTGCTGAACTGTTTCTACCACCTCTGTATTAGCTTCTGCCTCTTCCTCTCTTGTTTCCTCTACTTTGACCTCTTCCTCTTCCAAATGACTTTTGGGTCATGAAGGCTTGCTCTAGAGATGAGTTTTCATTTCTACTCAACCTCTGCTCATGTGTTATCAGTGATGCATGAAGTTCATCAACTGAAAAATTTGAGAGATCCTTTGTCTCTTCTATGGTAGTGACAATCACATCACTTTGAGGGTAGGCACCTCAATAGTTTCTCCACAATCCTCCTTTATTCAAGAGTTTTTCCATGAGACCTTATCTGTGTGACCTGACCAATTTCTTGTGTGAAGAATGAGTCAATATTGTCTGACTCCTTCATGCGCAGGTTCTCAAAATCTTTCCTCAGCAACTGTAGTTTTGTTGTCTTCACACTCTCCATGCCTTGATAGGTTGTCTTGAGAGTTTTCCATTCTTCTCTGGATGTCTTGGCTGCTACTATCCTTGGAAACACACTCTCATGCACTGCTTGATATAAAAGTACAAGGGCTTTTGAATCCTTCTTCTTATTTCTCTTCAATAGCTCTTTCTCTTCTTGAGTTAATCCATTAAACTCATCTTCATTTGTTGGCTCTTCAAATCCATATTCAACAAGTTCCCATAAATCTTGTGAGGCAAACACGGCTCTCATGGTTATTGCCCAGTAGTCATAGTTTTTCCCATTGAACTGTGGGAGTTGGGTATTAAACATACCCATGCTGGTGCTAGTGTTGGCCATTCTTTCAATACTTGTTTGTGTAAAAAAAATCACTTAATTGTCTTCAACAACTACACAAAAACTAATCTGAAAAATACCTTGACAGCATTTTCACTCTGCTAGATAATTTGCTGTAGCAAGAAACCTTCCTTCAGCTTCTTTGACGTCTTCAAAGAGCCTGAACAAGCTCTGATACCATGTTGGGAATTTCTGATAATTCCAAACAAAAGAACAGAGCAGAAAGTGATACTCTGTTTTGCCACAGGATCAAAAACTGAACAGAACAATGCTCTGTTTTAACACAGCGAAAACAAAAAAAATAAAATCGCTTTGCTGAAACTGATGTTTCAGCAACGCAGTTTCGTCAGTTGCTGATTGTAGTGTTTCAGCAACGATGTTTTAGCAATGCTGAAACTCGTGTAACAACAACACCTTGTTTTAACGTCAAGACTATTTTCTGCTTATGGTGTATCAGCAACACTCTGTTTTGACGTCAAGACTATTTTCTACTTACGGTGTATCAACAACACTCTGTTTTGACGTCAAGACTATTTTCTGCTTACGGTGTATCAACAACACGCACAAAAACTTGTACTCATTAACAACAAACTAACTGTTACAAAAACATCTTCTTCACATAGAGGGATTTTCACAAAGATTATGCTGAAGAGCATCTTCCTCTTGAAAGAGGGATTACAACAGGAATGCTTCAGTTCTGCAAACCAATTTTTCACTGTCTCAGAAAATTACAGTTTCAGCATTGTTGTGCGCTACAAAACAAAAACTCTCTTTCTCTCTATATTTTCTACACTGTTGTCTGTATTTTATAGTGCGGGAAGGGGTCATAACTTATCCTTCAACCGCTTTAACTCACTGATGAAGTCTCTAGTACAATCTGCTGCTCATGATGAACAAATCTGATCTTTTGTTGTATTTCTTGAGACGGTGGTGTTGAAACCCATGGCTGATAAATGCTGCGATGGCTCGAGGCTGGTTCTTTCCACTTTCAGCCATTCTGCTCTTTAATACGGTTGTTTAGAAGTAATGGCGCAGCGCTGAATATGATCTTCTTTCTTCGGGAACACAAAAACAATTAAAGGGTGAAAAGATGGTAATGGCGGTGTCTTTTTTTTAAGTAAAGTAGCTGCTGCTATTTAACTGTTCACTGCAGTTGAAATTATAATTTCAACACTTTTTGACTCCAACTTTGAAGCCTGTGTTGCAGATTTCGGCCTCGCCAAGATCTTGCATCATTCTGGTGCCTCAGAATGCATGTCTTCAGTGGCAGACACCTTTGGCTACATAGCTCCAGGTAAATTGCATTTCACATTTTTCCTACCTTTTAATTTTGGTGTTTCCTCTATGTTTAATTTTATTACCAGGTCATTTGAGACTTTACTGTGCATAACAGTTCAAACAACTTTCAATCTGATTTAACATTCAACTTAATTTTAATTCGTGAATTTACAGATTATGCGTACACACTGAAAGTGGATGAGAAGAGTCACGTGTATAGCTTCGAAGTGGTTATGCTTGAGTTGATTACCAAAAATAAATCAATGGATGGAAGGGAATATGAAGAGGGCATGAATATCACGGGGTGGGTGAGGAAAATAACGACTTGGAAAAGAGAAGAAGTAATGAAGATTATAGACCCCAAACTTAGCGTTGTTCCTAGGGAGGAGGTGATGCATATGTTCTTCGTAGCTATACTGTGCACACAAGAGTAGTCTGCTCAAAGACCCAACATGCACGAAATAGTGTATATGCTCACGCACTATAAACCTAGGCAATAACTTTCACTAAGGAAAAGTAAATTTATTGACGTCATTGCCACCGTGTCACCAAGTAACTCATTGGTGGGATCATCCCTCTGGAGAAACTGATAATAGGCCAGGTTAGTGTCATGCCTGTTTTTCATTTACATCTTATTATCCATACGGGAGCAGGGTTTATCACATTCTGAAGCGCGTTGACGTTTCAATTTTATTTTGTTGACTAAAAATTAATCCAACAGTCTATAATGTCGACATTACGGAAATAAATAAATAAATAAATATATTCTTTTAATTTTTAAAATTATTTATTGTTATTTTAATTATATATATTTTTAATTTATTTATTGTTATTAATTAGTGCACTGGGTGGAGTTTTATTGCACTATGAGTCTTTGATGGTGTTGGGTAACTCTACCACAATTGACAACATGCAGGTTGGAATTTCAAATCGGAATCACCCGTTAAATTTGACAGTTTGATAACTTTAACATCTATTTAATTTATTTTAATAAAAAATGTTGATAGTTTTGAAAAATATTTGACGGAAAAGTCACCCCATAACCAACAATTTACATGTTAAATTCCGTCCGTGACAACATGTTACATTCATGAGAATGAGAAGAGACCCCTTCCCCTGAAGGGAGAATAAAATTGGACAATAAGAAAGCAATCAATATTCCTTATATTTATTGTGCTTAAAACAATGTCCGACAGTGCCTGATTCCATGCTAACCATTCTATGCAGGGGTTAAATTTGACAGGTGACTCTACCTGTCAAGGAATTTTTTTATGACGTTTTTATTTTTAAACTGCCCATCATATGACTTTTAATATTTTTTTGTACAAGTTTAATCTAATTTCAAATTGTATTCATAATTGTTGCAAATTTTCTATTCTCCGTTGTACCATTCGGCTCAAGTCTCATTGCTACACTTTTTTTTTAGCCCTATTGATCAAACTTTTCTGCAAATTTTCGAGATTGTTGAAATGTTCCTAGTTTTTTTTTTTTTTTTTTTTCAGATTATGTTTTCCGTTATGAACAATATATACCAAAATGCTCCAATGGTTGGCTAAAAAGATTTTGAAAAGTGAGCAGAGATGCGTTGTGAATATATCCAATCCCTACAAAAAAGGTATGGGAGGACTGAAAAGAAGTAAAACAGGGGCTTCGAAAAGTGATAGCCAAATATTTGGCGATGATTGATGGAACAGTCAAATATGTGAGAAATCAATCATGCTCCAACTAAATAGCAGAGTTGTTTAGAAATTAGGGGATCCCAAATCAGAGCCAACATCATCGCATCACCCAAATAGTAATCTAGAAAAGCTCTTCCCCATCACTGAAAAGAAACTGCAACACCGGTTCAGAGAAAACCCCCAACTCAATCTCTTGCACAACGCTATGGAATTAGTTTTGAATATGATTATATAGAGGGAAAAGCCACAGTATCCATCACATTTTCAATGAAGCGCGTCCATTATCAATTGACCGAAGTATGGTCAATTGGGCGAAGCAGAAAATAATTGTATTTCTTGTGTTGTTGGGTCAACAGTGCAGATCAATTTGCATGAGAATCTCTGTGGTGTTAAACACTAGCCTACCAAGTTTGAAATATACCCCCTTGTCACACCTTGCTCTGCACATTATAATATTATAATTATTTCACAAACTTATTTCTACGCTTTTGGACGAGATGCTCGGCAACACAATCTCTGAAATGCCCTCATGCTTTGAATCTTCGGTTATGGGATCCTGAAAGCAGGGTATATGCCATCAACTTTTTAGAAAAGTCATTCTGACTATGAAACCTTTCAGGTATATGCCATCAACTTTTTAGAAAAGTCATTCTGACTATGAAACTATGTCACAGATATTTGAATACGAGTGTGTACACAAGTGTGAAAACCGAGACTTACAAATTTGGAAATATGCTGACCCCTGTCACTTGAATTATAGAATTATAGTATGCAATTCATAAACTTATTCCTACTCTTCCGGCTTTGCTACGAGATTTTCACGTGTTAGGTTTAGTTCGGGCCACTCAGAGACCCCAAGAGTTGTGTGTCTGTGTGTTTTTTTTAACCCACCTATGATTTTTCTGAACACATAAAGGACAAAGGGTTTCAGCAATACAATGGATATGATCAAAATTTCAAGTAGTGATATATAAAATCTGATGGACAAGCGAGCTCCACTTTCGACTCTACCGTTCGTCTTGGACCGATGGTTTCAGCGTGGAAGGTCAATGAACGCCACTGAAACAGTTTTATAAGTAGTTGTATCTCTGGATCTGGTATATTGTGAGGTTGCTAGCATAAAACGGTGAGTAATCTTCATTTTGAGTTTACATCTCTGAAAATACTAATGGTGGGTCATTGGAACACTGCAAAACCCTCATTAGGGTACAAACAGCTTCAGAAATCCACACTTGGGTTGGGATTACTGAAAAATCCGCACCTGGATATCGGTTAGATTGAATAACATCCATATAGTTTGCAGAGATATTGGAAATTCCTCATTTGAGCAGCACGAGCTTTTTAAATCCCCAATTCGGGTGTAGAGATATAGTAAGATCCCAATTTGGGTTTATCTGAATAGAAGAATCCTAAATCGGGTGCATGTGCGCTGGATTTTTTTACTATACTGCGTAATGATTCACTCTCCGGAAGGTTATATATACATATATATATATATATATATATATATATATATATATATATATATATATATATATATATATATATATATATATATATATAGATGTATATGTATAAAATTAAACTTTTAATTTTTAAATATGCCCGTCATAGTGACGTTCTTAAAAATTATTGACAAGTTACACGTGACGTGGAGATTTGGAACTATAAAGTCTTTTACTTGGTAAAAATGCCAAATATGGGTATACGAGTGTCAATTTAACCCCTGATTCTATGAAATAGAAAATCTGACTTCCCCTTTTCCGGTTCTGGGGACTCCGCCTGCGGGATGTATGCATGAATGAGAAAGAGCTAACCAGCCTGCCATAGGGCATTAAATGCCTGTATGGGGGCGGCCTCTACCATGGATGTCAAACATCTTCATGCGCGCATCCATCCTCCATACATCGTTTATCCGGCAGGCATCATTCCTTTTCTGGGAACGCGGGACCCACCACCTCCGCACCGGCACCGACCCATTTTCAAACCTGCGCTCATCCCAAAAGAGCCATTTTCATCATTCGCGCTCCCGTTTGAAGCTGCTCTGCCTATGCAACCCGTCTCGAGGAAACACCGCCCACGCTCACAGTTGCACCCACCTCGCAGTTCCGCGAATAGGTGCTCAATCCCGGCATTCTGTGCGGCATGAGGTAAATTAACCTCTCTGCTTACAAAAAATTCAGATGAAAATTGTTTTATGGATCACATGGTAGCGTAAACAATTAAATTCAAAATTCATAAATGGAGAACAACGGAACCCAATGAAGCAATCTAACTATTCTGGACTTCCAATGACCCCAATTCGAGCTTTTGGTTTTGTATACAAGGTGGATCAAAGGAGATACAATTTACATGCAAAGTTTCTTTTTTTTCATCTTCGCCATTTTCCTGTTAACAAGAATCAACATTCGAGTGGCATTAGTTACCCTGTAGTATGTTAGCAACTCGAACTTTTTTCAGTTAGGAGGAAGAATTGAATTATATGGTTTGCCTGCAAAAAAAAAAGAAGATTAGAGGTATCCGGTTCACCTGCCAAAGAAAAAATCATGAGTTCCTGGAATTGATCCATAAAACACAAACTCAAGGGAAAGAGAATCCCAACATTGGCAGAGCATCTACACCTTTATTCAAACTCACTAGGCTATAGCAGGGACCTTTATGAACAAATTTTGCAAGAATTTTGCATTATTGAAAAATTACAGGTAAATGTAAATGACTTAATGACCTGAAATATTACCTGAAAGAGAACCCCTCTGGTTACAGAAAGTAATCGAATGTGATAAAAAAAAAATTGTTTTGTGACTTGCAGTTATCAAAAGATGGAGAAGTAATATGCCGGTTAGATTTAACATTGTAAAACAATACAAAAATTAACTTTCTTTACCCCAATCAACAAAACCCTTATGTTTTCAACTGCGATTACATATATGGACACTTTTCTATTGACTACAATGTTGATATCCTCCTCAACAATATTTCAGGGGAAGTGAAAGCATAGAGCAGGTTATGATTTTGTTTCAGGACCAATATAAAATTTTATGGCTGCATATTATTTATTTTGTTCTATCTTATGAAATGTCTTTTTCCTTTGTACCAAAATTCTGGTAGAACCTGTCACATATTTGATATTTCCCACCTGAGTAGCTTGTCCAACTTGGTTCTTTATATATTCATTCTTTCTGTCAAACTATGGAAATAAAATAACTAAAGACTACCTTTCTTATAAATGATGTGTTTGAAAATCACCTAGATGCATAAGAGTTTACCAAAACCAGATAAAGAGCCTACTTTACATGCAGTAATGCTCTCTGAGGCCCTCTTATAATAACAAAAAATATGTATTGTGACCTTTGATGACCAAAGTCAAATAGATATTACATCTTATGGAGATTTAAACTAGGGAATTTATACTTACAAAGTGGAATTTCTTCATTTTGCTAGATTTGAATTATTACAAGGATCTCATGCTTCCATTTTTCCCAACAATTCATTCATTTTAGTCCCGCTCTTATGCATTGACAATATCTATCCATTGATTCAACTAGATGACATAACTCAATATCAACCAGCGACAGTTTGGTTGAATGTACATGTTTATATTTCTAATGTCAATATCTATTGTTTCATTTCACAAATGTGGAGTTTTAGTTATTTTTTTCTAGAAAGTAGAAATATTCTTTGTGGGTGTTGTTTTCAATGACTTCTCTCATGCTCTATTTTGTTTGTTTTCATCATCTTGGATACTTACATTTTTCTTGATATGTATTAGTACTCTGTTTTTTTTGAAAACCAAAACTTAATCATGTCCTCTTCTGTGATATATGTATCTAAATCATTGACTTTGAACAACATTTCTTCCACTGAGATTTAGGTTTTACAAGCCATTTTACAAAAATTTAGAAAAACAAAGACAAAGCGAATATTGTTGCTTCTTGGCAAAGATGATGTAGATCCATCAACAAATGCAACATATGGTTCCCTCGTAAAAAGCTTAGCATTTGTGACGAAATTTGTTGTTGGAATCATGGTTCCAAAGGACTACATTTTCTCGGTCGATACAAACTTGTATTTAGAAGCACCTACAAGTATTGTACAAGATGCACACTCTACAGGGCTGGAAATATTTGCTGCTAATTTTTCCAAATTATAGCTATGACCTAGTAAGGGAATATCTTCAGTTTGTGGACAACAAGAATTTCACATTTAATGGCATCCTAACCGATTCCTCTTTAACAACATCAGAGGCTATAGGTATGAATTTCTTTCTACTTAACCTCCACCAATTTTTGAAATTACTTATCCATGCACACTTGGCCAAAGAGGTATTAGTTTATTTCTTTAAACTTGCAGACAATGCAAACATCAATCATCATAATAGTTATATCAGTGCAATATTTAGCAGCCTGTGTCCAAGCCTTTTTTTTATGGTGCCAATCCATTTCTGCCATCAAAACAACGATTTAAACACTCCCATGGATTTCCCCAAAATTTTCTCACAATATTTTGTCCAGAAATTCATGGTGTGGACAAAATTTTGGGGTCATGAGACAACACCCAAAAGTTTTGAATTGCAAATTCTGGGAACATCTAGGGTGAGAAACAGCAAAGTCAAACAATTTATGTTTTGTACTGCAGATTCTGCGAACATCCAAGATGGACAGCAACCAAGCTAAACAATTTATGTTTTGGATTGCAGATTCTTCTAGCACACATGATTTGACTTCTTGGATATTGCCTCTTGTTGATGGTGACCTGGATAAGCATACGAGTGTTCTCTCTATTTGGATCCCTCCACCCTATGCAATCACTCTTTCAAGATGTGAGCAATAGCTCTGGAAAACACTAACAGTGAACTGCAATTGGAATCGTTGGATATAGCAATGTTTTTGAAAATGTAACAGGAAAAACCATTTTCTAGGGTTTCTTTAGTCAATCTTACTAAAAGATGATATTTTGAAATCCTTAGAATCCTTGATAGCATGACAAGGTTTGTCTTAAGTGATTCATTTCTTCTTGTCACGCTACATCCTCATTTTCATGAGCATGCATGCATTATTAACTC
The DNA here is from genome assembly GCA_031772625.1 of Pinus tabuliformis. Taxonomy (NCBI): domain Eukaryota; kingdom Viridiplantae; phylum Streptophyta; class Pinopsida; order Pinales; family Pinaceae; genus Pinus; species Pinus tabuliformis. The sequence continues at coordinate 886,377,324 of CM062813.1, forward strand.
TTTATGCCCAAAGGCTTATCATTGATATTTGATTTTCTATTATTTTTCAAGGATGTGCATTCAAACTTGAGGTAGCATAAAAATAATCAATTTCAATCAAGATATTTTGTCATATTAAAGTATTGTAACATGAATCTATTTTGTTGTTGTCACTATGCAGTGCTTCTAAGCTCACGGAATGGTGGAAAACTGGACACTGTGCATTGAAGTATCATGCCGCTCAAATTCGGGTCGAGCATCTTTAAAATTTGTCCTTCACAATGGGGAAAAAATGCATGTGATTTATAGAATATGGGAAGTGCGGGGAAAGACAACCAATAACGAAGCATACTACATTACACTTGTTGCAGGGTTAAAAGAGGAAAAACAGAATGGGGTGAATAACATAACAGTGCTGTAATCTGTAATCACATGGAAGGCATCTACAATGTTCGCGTAGGCAATTTGAAGCCCCTCTACAGAGAGGCAAAAATCTAGAGTGCTCGATTTAATTCTTTTACGATAAAGCACCTTGCGGAGATCCATAAAATGTCTACTGATCTAATGGTTGGAGCAATCTCAAGTGTAGATGCAGGTGCCAGAGATGATTCAAGATCATCGTTCATTCCACTGGCAAACATTGATCAACATCAATATAAGTCTCGACTATGTGTATACACCATGGTTGTCATTTTTCTTGGGATTCTCATACCATGGTTCTTTCAGTAAAGAACTTGTTAATGTACTTTTTTTTCGTTTTGTAATATCATTCACCTTAGATGTCCACTCACGTTATAACTAAATTCATGTGTCCAATTATGTAAATTATATTTGAGGTGAACTAATTATTCTTAACCTACTAGGTTCAGCGAAGATTATTGTAGCTCCATTTGAATTTAATTTTAATTTCAAGTTTCAGATGCTACCTCTTTAATACAGTCTTGATTTCTACCTGGATGGATGCCATGGGAATAAATGAAAGTAACAAAATAGGGTTATTTACATCTGGTTTTTTGGTTTTCACAACATTTAAGAAGTATAAGTCATTTCTGATGCAAACCCTAGCTATATCCACATCTATATTATGACAAGCCGGAAATAATTGATGCATGATCTAATGTGAGATGAAGAATTTCATACCATGAAACCCTCCTAGGAACATTGATGCATAATAATGACAAACTCTAAATTACTATGAAGTGAATTTTCTTAGGTACATGGTTTTCCCCAGAATGATGCAACGTACGCATATATAAATGAAGCCCTACATGCCCATGATGCCTTTGAAGATGCCATAATCTTAATAAATAAAGAACACAAGTGAAGAAACACTCATCTTTCAAAATTGCCTAAAAGATTAAAAATATGGAGTCCTAAACTTTGTCAAAATCATAATGATAAATTCTGCTTCAAAAAGCTTAATCCCCCATTTTCTTGACATTTGTTTTTCTTGACATGTCCCTTGTTCGTCACACCCACACTAATCTTCCAACTAGGACACGTTTCTTAGAAGCACAAGAAATGCTCTAGAGTCTAGTGTCCGATGTTTCCACGACCGGAACCAAAAACTAAGGCTTTGGAATTTGCAAGAATGACACCAACAATAGCAACTAGAAAGTTAAAGCGTAATGCTCCATAATATTGGCCATCTCGTTACCACAGGTCTAACTCAGCTAATGGTCATAGCTCATCATCTAATCAAGAACACTCACTATTGACGTTACACTAGAATCAACGGTGATGTGCGACCATAAAAAGTATGCCATAAACCATAACAGGGAAGTACATCATCACCATCCATATTCATCAAAGTGTAACGAAGAAAGATGTAACAAAATACCATGCTTATTAACATATACACAACAACTACAAGAATCCTGATGGAACAGAGTATGTTATCAAACATTTAGAAAAATTCTCCATTCAGTATCCACACAATATGGCAAGAACCCTTCAATAGCATGCCAAAAATAATCAATGTTACCACTTGTAACAACCCAAAACTAGCAACAACCCTAAACTGTTCAGAGCTCAAGTACTTGTACACCACTACCTCCTCAATGGCAATTTAGGTAACCTTTACAGCATTCTGTTACCCTGATGTACATGCATCTTTCACATCCAAACTAGTAAGTAAAGCAGAGTCGTTTTCAAAGAAACGTTACAATGAGTTTGAAGCTCTCTTAAAATTCCAAGTTTAAAATGAATATCACTTTACATTTGACCAAGTCAAATAATATATCTAAAAGGAGGATTACTCGCTGTACCATATAATTCATCTTTAGATACTGTGTAATGCATAAAGAGGTGGAATACTATGTTATGGAGCCCATGTACTATTATCGCAAGCATCACTTTCACTGATATCAAGGTGTCAAGGTTATTTCTATATTATATGTTAATTAGAGTATAGCAGTGAGCAGCTTGATTAATTCATATATCCTGAAGCCTTATGAATAATTGTATAGTTATGTTTTCATAGAGATGTAAAATTGGTTGTGTGAATGGTAGAGATGGCCTGTGCTCATGGTTTTTTGGAGCCAAGGCTAGTTTACATATGACATCACTATGTTTTCACAGTCATAACAGATTATATCAGTTCATTTACTAAATGAACTAAATTATGGTGCATCCAGAAACCAGATTAGTGTGATATTAGAAATTTTATTCATTAGATTTTAAATCCAGAATGTTTCAATGTAATGCCTTCTGGACCTATTTTCACAATCATAACAGATTAAATCAGTTCATTTACTAAATGAATTAAATTATGGTGCACCCAGAGACCAGATTAGTATGATATTAGAGCTTTTGTTCATTAGGTTTAAATCCAGTGTAATGCCTTCTGGACCCTCTTTGGTATATGAGTCGTTATCTATGTAATGTCCATAATAATTGCAACTTTTACAATAATATTGTCTTTCCTCGTCCTCACTAATTGAATAAGAAGGATCCACTAAGCTGCCAATATCCTACACAGACAAGATAACTGCTTAGTTGTATAGCTAGTTACACATATCAAACTAGTAAGTAAAGCAGAGTTGTTTTCAAAGAAACGTTACAATGAGTTCGAAGCTCTCTTAAAACTTCCAAGTTTAAAATGAATATCACTTTACATTTGACCAAGTCAAATAATATATCTAAAATGGGGGTTAATAACTCACCTACCAAGTCAAATAATATATCTAAAAGGAGCATTACTCGTTGTACCGTATAATTCATCTTTAGATCCTGTTTAATGCATAAAGAGGTGTAATGCTATGTTATGGAGCCCATGTACTATTATCACAAGCATCACTTTCATTTATCAAGGTGTCAAGGTTATCTCTATATTATATGTTAATTAGAGTGTAGCAGTGAGAAGCTTGATTAATTCATATATCTTGAAGCCTTATGAATAATTGTATAGCTATGTTTCTATAGAGATGTAAAATTGGTTGTGTGAATGGCCTAGAGATGGCTTGTGCTCATGCTTTTTTGGAGCCAAGGCTAGTTTACATATGACATCACCATGTTTTCACAATCATAATAGATTATATCAGTTCATTTACTAAATGAACTAAATTATGGTGCATCCAGAAACCAGATTAGTGTGATATTAGAAATTTTATTCATTATATTTTAAATCCAGAATGTTCAGTGTAATGCCTTCTGGACCTATTTTCACAATCATAACAGATTAAATCAGTTCATTTAATAAATGAATTAAATTATGCTGCACCCAGAGACCAGATTAGCATGATATTAGAGATTTTGTTCATTAGATTTAAATCCAATGTAATGCCTTCTCAACCCACTTTGGTATATGGGTTGTTATCTATGTAATGTCCGTAAAAATTGCAACTTTTACAATAATATTGTCTTTCCTCATCCTCTCTGATTGAAGAACAAGGATCCATTACGCTGCCAATATCCACCATAGACAAGATAACCGCTTAGCCGTATAGCTAGTTACACAGATCAAACTTTACAAAAAAAACTCGTTGAAAAACCATGGTCCTTTACAGGCCTTATCTTCCCAAGCAGATACTAAAAGATTACAATTTTGTATAAATATAGTGAAATATGCTACAAATTACAATGACATTTGAAAAACTCCATCACTAACTCTGCTTTCCAAAGCAATGGGTGTCTCACTTGGAGGAGGCTCACAACACAAATAGCCATGGAACTACTATTATAGCTATGTTCCGAAGAATAGATAACTCTTGATACATAATATAGCCGAAAAGGTATAACAGTAACCAGATCGTTCTTCAGGAAAGTGATCTAAGGTTAGACTTCACATATGAAAAACAAATCTAATATATTCTTAGTGTGAACAAGACTTTATTATTTATGACTTCCACCTGTTGCACCTTGTCACCATCCTGTATGAACCAGTTGACTCCCTGATCAGAGAATCTGTGAGATGGCTTTCCAAACAAATTTGGAAAGGCTGATTTTATTCAATTTCATGGACATCAAAAGACAACTACAAGTTCAAGGAGATGATGTTTCTGCCATAAAAAATTAATAATCAGCTCAAGATTGCAGTCGATTGCCACGCAAATTGCTAGGTGATGCCTGGCGATTAAGTTCCTGGAAACATGAAACACAAAACAGTTTAGAGAATTGATATTGTAGCATGTACTCTTTGCTTGAGTTTAAGTGTTTTTTGAGAATTCTAGGGGGTAGCTGCAAACTTTCAAAATTTTGAGTGCATTCTTTAACTCAAAAATTCAAGAACAGAAAAAGCCCAAAGCAGAAAAATATCAAGGTTAAATGTCACAATATGGAATGAGCTTGATTAGCATACCTCTGAAAAACGTAGGTGTCCAAGTTGTGTATAGGTTGACTTCACAATGGTTTCCCATAGTAAGCCAGTCTATTCTGCTCTCACAAAATTCAATATCTTTCCAGCATAGCTCTTGAAATTAAATCCCTACGGTCTCTAATACTATACAATGAGACCCTGTTTGTTTAAAAGAGTAGCTGATCATTTCATGCCGACATCACTATGAAAGAAATCCTCAGAGGTGTTTTGCTGCAACTATAAAACCAACTAGACCTACTAAAGAATATCCCAAAAGTCATATCATGAGGAAGCAAAGCAATAAAACCCCAAAATGAAACACTTTGAATACACTGACCAAAAGAAATGAGAAAACCATAGCAAGAAACAGGTAATTGCAATTGTTTGATTCCTCCCCTGAAAGGAAGGCTATGAAGGATTTTAGTTGCAATAACAAACATGAAATCATAAATCATATTTCAAAGCAGCACTATCCAATCCTAGCATGGCTCAAAACAATTTGTAAGGCGAGATCAGTTTCAACTGTCACTGAATTTTTCCATAACTTCAATATGGAATCCCAAGATACCTATATTTCACCCTGCCAATGAAACTGAGTATTGAATCCTCAGTACAATTTGAACTTTTATCTCAAAACATCGAACTATGTTGTCCCAAGAACTACCTTTTGAAGAAGTGAATTCCAAATACTTTCTTAATGTCATTTCTTGTTTTCGAAAAAATCTAGTCAAGAAGGCCATTGAGGATATTTAGCACTTGACATGCCCAATTCGAGGGTTTTATATATAATGTTTAGCATTTATTTTTCAATTCAACTTAAATGTATGGTTATATACTTAATTAGAATAATATCTTGTAAACTTGATAAACAACAGTGAAGTCAACTCATTCTTATCACTCAAATTTCTGCAATATTTCAAAATGTGAAATCTAATTTCTAATTAAATTCAAGCTACATGTACTTCAGAATATTTCTGTTAAATCTCTATTGTATATTGTCTCAATCTCCTTAATAATGGTGTGACGTGCTGGTTTGAAATTCTACCTTCCCAGATTGAGGAAAATGATGAGAAGTAGGGTCTGGTTTAATGGAGAAGCAGATAGCCTCTCAAAGGAAGGTTGCAGGCCAGATCCGAACAAGATTTTTTTTAAATATTTTGTCTCTGGTTCATTTCCATGATTAGGACACATTCTAATTTAATTGAATGCACCTGCAAATGATTTAAATAAAAATTATCTAATACTACATATTAAAGCAATGATTAATCAACATAGTAACTAGTTTTTAGAGCAGTATTTAATCAAGAATAAAATTGTTTTTGGTTAAACACAAAGGCCAACTAATTGTTTTTGGTTAAACACAGAGGCCAACCAATGGGATCCTTATCCCCTCTTTTATTGTACTTTCTATTTTCTATTAATTTGAAAGCGTTTTTTTGTTTTGGAAAACGACAAGGTCTGGTTTCTTTAGCAATAACTCTGGGCAGCCTTGATTCTTAATATTTCAGTGGAGATGCACCCGATTCTGTAAGTTCACTGGATATCAATCTTAACAATTTGTAGAGAATTTGCGCTAGTTGATTTGCATTCTTAATTAAAGCTGATGAACTTGCGCTAGTTGTTACTGTATTTTTAATTTACCTCACGTCGCACAGAATCCTGGGATTGAGCACTGATTCGCGGAACTGCGAGGTGGGTGCAACTGTGAGCGCGGGCAGTGTTTCCTCGAGACGGGTTGCAGACGCAGAGTAGTTTCGAACGGGAGCACGAATGATGAAAATGGCTCTTTTGGCATGAGGGTAGGTTTAAAAATGGGCTGGTGCCGACTCGGAGGTGGTGGGTCCTGCGTTCCCGGAAAAGGAATGATGCGTGCTGGATAAACGATGTATGGAGGATGGATGCGCGCATGAAGAGGTTTGACATCCATGGTAGAGGCCGCCTCCATACGGGCATTTAATGCCCTATGGTAGGCTGGTTAGCTCTTTCCTGCATGAATGAGTCCATTTCGTACTCCTTGAATGGCGGATAATGGTGAAAGGGCATGATTAATGCGATGGGATGGATGAACTATTAACGACGTATTTAGTTGCATGGATCGTAATCCAGCCAAGCGACATTAATATTATTCATTTCATGAATTTATTTGAATTTGAATTTAAGTGCCCAAGTTTCAGCGCTAAGTTTATTTCTTCAAATACATTTAGATGAATTTGAGGGATTCACGTCGTTTACTTAACAAACCCCACCACGTATTACCTCTTCTTTTCTCTTTCCGGCCTGTAGTTTCTCGTATGGGAGACTATAAAAAGGGCACTCGCAGTGAGCACAACTACAAAATTTACAGAGAGAAGGATGAATTTTTGTCAGACTAACAGCAACGCGAATATCTCATTGAAGCCAAGTTGGATGGCGATCACCACGAATTCCATCATTCAAAGAGGGTCCACGTCAGGGGTTTCAGATGGGAGTTGGGCGGCGACTTAGTGGCTATGTTACCAGAAACGGGACGGGAGCTTTCGTTTCCAGAAAAAAACATACACAAAACAGTACAGCATGGAAAAAAATGTTTTTTACGGCCGTTTTCGTTTCTCGGTCCAAGAAACTGTTTCTCCAGAAATGGATACAGTTTTCTGAGAAACGTTGTTCTGGTTCTTTTGTGATGTACCGAGGTTGGTTTTGGAATGCAGTTCCATAGTTTCCAAAACGCTATTCTGGTTCTTTTGTGATGTACTGAGGTTGGTTTTCGAAGGAAGTTCGATGGTTTGCAAAACGTTGTTCTGGTTCTTTTGTGATGTATCAAGGTTGGTTTTTGAGGCAGTTGCATGGTTTGCTATTAGAAGTAGAATAGGGGAAGTCCAATTTTGGCCGTCTTATTTTATAAACTGCGAGTCATGTTATATAGCAATGCAAGTTTAGTGGGTGTCAGTATTTAGGATGTTTGAAAATCAGCTATATATGTGGCAGTGATTGGGGAAGAAGACTCTGAGCTTGATTTGGGGAAGAAGACTTCAGTTTTGCTGGAGAGGGAATGCTTTATATTGCCTATGCTTTATATTGCCTAGGGTGTATATGGCAAAGGTCAGCCATATATCGCTGAGGAACTCTAGTGGAACGGGATGAGCCTATGAGAAATTAAGGTTGCATAAAGGCACCTCTCTCATAAAATTGATTTTGAAGGAAATCGTGGTCACTAAACAGGTGTAGTGCATAGAAGTTGGGTGAAAAAATATTTCCTTAACAATATTAACCATTTAGGGATTTCTTTATCAAAATTATGTTATTTTAAATGCAGTCATGGATGTGTAGTTACTGTTATGATTTTTCATTTTTTATTATTATCCTTTTCTCAATTTTTGTGTTCTTCTATTTAAAAATGCATTTAGTGTATGGTTTCATTGTATTTAATCTTATACAAAATTATAAATTTAAATTTAAATGTCGAGCGTTACGTTATATATAATTTTATAAATGAGTGGTTAAATATAAATAATAATTTAGTAAACTTCATTCACAAACAAAAAAAAATCTTATATGTCAATTTAGTATCTAGTTCAATTATACTTTTAAAATATATTATTTTTATTATTATAAAGATTAATTTACTATTATCATAAATTAATAATAAAATATTGAATTTAGTATCTAGTTCAATTATATTTTTAAAATATATTATTTTTATTTTTATAACTATTAATTTACTATTATAATGGATTAATAATAATTTTTTGAAAGTTTACTAATAGCTTTGTTTAGGTTTTCTCTCTAAACACTAGTTGTAGCACTCTAGAAAGTGACACTCTTTTCTATACTAAGTTTGTTGCAGGTGGCAATAGTGCCCGACAATCCTATACTTCTAACTCTATTCCCAATGGAGATCTCCTCAATCTCCACAATCTTGTTACCAAACCATGGAAACGAAAAGCCATTAAATGCCTTCTAAATGCTAATAGACCCCAAATTTGAAGTCCACTCAAGTCACATTAGAGAATATATACAATATATCGAGAAGTTTTTAGGGAACTGGCCTTAAAAAAAATCCCACTCTAAGTAGGTCCAAATCAAGCTTGAATTCAATACCATGGGTTTCTTCACCATTGTATTTTCCATCCTAGAGGATCAAACATGGATATTCTATAATGGCCCATGTGATCAACTGAAGCTTTGTTTCTCACTATGAGTATTCGAAAATGGTCCATGTAAGCAATTGAAGCTTATGAGCCACTGACTATGAACCATAGTATTAGAGAATGTTGATGATGAATGTATTTTTTATATTTTTCATATATTATTTTGTTTTTTCTCTCTCCCCGTTTCTTGAATGCGAAACCTCCAAAATTCGTTTCTCGTTCCGTTGTCGTTTCTCGTTCCATTTCCCGTTTCTCATTTCTGGTAGCATAGCCTGGTGGACGGAGAGAATGACATCGTGGCCAGCTCTCGATATGATGTTTGGGATTTAAAGATGAAGGCCACATTTTAGGAGAAAGGTGTTTACTATGCGACACGCCATGCTTAGGGTCAAACCATGGAGCACCTCTTCGCCCTCCATTGCTTTATCCCAAGCCTCTAATGGACCTTCCTTGTCCAGGGTTTGGATATCTAATATAGCTTTCACTTACCTCACCGAGAGAGCTGTAATGCAAACGAATAGGGATGCCAAATATATATTATTTGGTGGTGGCCTGAAGGTGACAATTTAATCTTTAAAATGTTGTAATAAATATATGTATAATATGTATCTTTATGTGGATGGTAGGTTGTAAGACTAAGTTCAAGTTTGATATTTAAAATTCCAAAATGATGTTATTTTTCACTTTTGATTATGAGCAAGAATGTGAGAGATGATATTTTCACCTTTCCACCGATTACGCTTTTTAATCCATACACCAAATATTGAAGGGTCGACCACTAAAAAATTATTATTATCTAAAAATTTAAGTTTGATGTCATAACTTGAAATTTCTTAAAAGGTTTGTCTTAATTTTATTTTAGAATTTGATATCATTATAAATGTAAAGAATTTGGATAGCATTATAGTCCACAAATACATTGTGTGATGACGTTTGGTAATTTTGGATTATTGTAGTTAAATAGTTTGGCTGGGAAGTCATCAACCAAGTATGGTTAAAGACAAGGATAATATTTGTAAAATGGAATATGTGTTAATTTTATTTATAATATAACAGGATATTTTTTTGTTAACTATGGTTAAAGAGCAATGCTAGATACCTCAGGCAGTTGAACAGTTATGAGTAGTTATCTACTCAAATCCCTTTTGAAAACAAAAGTCTCAAAAACAAAAAGGGCTGAGAGGGTATGGGGACGTGAGGCTAGGAGGAAAGAAAGTACATAGGTGGAATGTTGGAATGATAATTTTAATCTGCCGACAACTGAACAACGATTGGAATTTCCCTGCAATGCGATCTGATCGCATATCGCACTTTCCCTCGTCACCCTTCGTTGCATGTTTGATTATCTTCGATGCGATATTTGCGATGCGATCGCATGATTAAAGGTTATAGAGGCGGTGGCACATCCTCTCTCTTCCTGCGATGCGATGGTGTGATAAGCATGCATTAAATTCAAATAGGATATTTCGAGCCGTGTAATAAATGATATTTACTAGGGTTGGTAAATGTAGGTGAAATCTTAAATTTTACTATTTTTTATTTTCACGGAAGTATGGGAAAAACAACACGTATTGAAAAAGATATTTTGTGTTGTTCACCATATATAAAAGAAAATGCAAGAGACGAGTAGTGTGTAGAGAGAGTGGAGAATATTAGCAAGAAGAACTCTTTCTTCTCTGCAACGCACAGCAGTGTTGGAGAAATAATTTTCTGAGATATTGGACTCAGGTTCTGGAACTGAAGTTTCTGTTGTAAATCCCTCTGAGTTGAGGAAGACAATTCTGTAACAGTCTTTATTATTATTTTATATGATTAAAGATCCTGTATAAACCAGAGCGTTGTTCTCTGTGTGTTATTTTTTTTTGTGTGTTTGAAATAAACAGAAATTTCCATCATGGTATCAGAGCTTGTCTAGGCACTCGGTGATTCAAACACAGAGTTTGTTTTTTCACTGTAGGAGTTGTAAGAAGCTTATCAAAGTAGAGAAAGTTTCTTTTTGCTGTTTATTATACAATCAATATCTCTTCTTTATTTTTCACAAGTTAAGATGGCGGATGCTGGAACTGGTTTGACGAATCCCCAACTACCACAGTTTAATGGGAAAAACTACAGCTATTGGTCCATAACAATGAAAGCATTGTTTGCTTCTCAAGGAATATGGGAGCTGGTTGAAACTGGCTATGCTGAACCGGCAGATGCAACAGCGTTGGCTGCTTTGACAGCAGCAGAAAGAGACCAGTTGAAGAGTGATAAGAAGAAGGATGCGAAAGCCCTCTTTTTCCTCTTCCAATCAGTGCATGAAAGTGTTTTTCCGCGGATTGCTGCAGCAACAAAGTCCAAGGAGGCCTGGGATATTCTCAAAACTGTCTATCAAGGCATGGAGAAAGTGAAGACTGCAAAGTTGCAGATGTTGAGGAAAGACTTTGAAAATCTCAGCATGAAGGAATCTGAAACAATAGATTCATTCTTCACTCAGGTTATTGGCTTAATAACCTAGATAAGATCTCGTGGTGAGATTCTTGAAGATAGAAGGATTGTAGAGAAAATCTTGAGATGCTTACCCTCAAGGTTTGAATCTATTGTGGTAGCAATAGAAGAAACAAAAGATCTCTCACAGTTCACGGTAGATGAGCTGAGTGCTTCTCTTTTGTCTCATGAACACAGACTGAGTAGAGGAACAGACTCCTCTTTTGAGCAAGCATTCAAGACTCAAATGTCTTTTGGCCAAGGAAAAGGTCGAGGCAGAGAAAATAACAGAGGTCGTGGAAGAAGCCAAAACAGAGGCAGAAATTATCCTACAAGCACAAGCGGAAGGAGCTGCAATGAGAACCAAGATGAAGGTTCAAGCAAACAGCAAGCTCATGGACAAAGGTATGACAAATCCCAAGTTCAATGTCATTATTGTAAGGAATATGGGCACTATGCCAATGAATGTAGGAAAAAGCAAAATGACATGAATAATAGGCAAAATGCTAATTTTGCAAATGAAGAAGATAAGAACCCAAAGAATGTGCTATTAACATGTAACATAGCACAAGACAAACAAGAAGATTTTTCGTTCTTAGACTCACGTTGTAGTAATGACATGACTGGTAATATTGCAATGTTTGCCAATCTGGATGAAAATGTGAAATCTGAGGTAACAACAGGGACTGATGATACGATATCTGTCAAAGGTAAGGGCAGAGTTAGTATTCGAGCAAAAAATGGAGAATAGATGATTGTGCCAGATGTATACTATGTACCTGGTCTGAAATGTAATATTTTGAGCATTGGACAACTCATTAACAAAGGTTACAACGTGTTCTTCAAAGATGATTTGTGTACAATCAGAGACATACCTCCAAGTAAGAAGATCATTGCACAGGTGCAGATGACCAGCAATAGAATGTTTCCTCTCAAACTCAGGGCAGATTTGAAGGAAGGCAGAACTATTGCGACTGTAACTCAAGAAGTCTTTCAGGAACAACTCAAAGATGTGAATTGGTTGTGGAATTTGAGATTTGGACATCTCAATTTCGGAGGCTTGAATCTGTTGCACAGAAAGGGAATGGTAAAGGGATTACCATTGATCGAGAAACCAGACAGCCTTTGTGAAGGCTGCATCTTGGGCAAGCAACACAGAGAAAGCTTTCCAACAGGAAAGAGTATAAGGGCAAAAGCACCATTGGAAATTGTTCACTCCGATGTGTGTGGAGCGATGCAAACACCATCATTTTCTAGAAATAAATATGTTTTAACTTTCATTGATGATTACACCAGAAAGACATGGGTGTATATGCTGAAACAAAAGAGTGAAGTGTTTGAGAAATTCCGCCACTTCAAAACTCTTGTTGAGAAACAGTGTGGGCATTATATCAAAGTGCTCAGAATAGATAGAGGAGGAGAGTACATCTCCCAAGACTTCCTGCGTTTTTGCAGAGAGAATGGCATACAAAAGCAGTTCACCACGAGATATACACCTCAGCAGAACGGAGTTGCTAAAATAAAGAATAGGACCATTCTTGACATGGTCAGAAGTATGCTGAAGGAAAAACACTTGCCACATGAGTATTGGGCAGAAGTTGTCACTTGCGCAGTTTACATCTTGAATAGATGCCCAACTAAAGCTGTCATGAAAAGAATACCAGAAGAAGCATGGAGTGGTCAAAAGAAAACTGTCACTCACATGAGAGTATTCGGTTGTGTGGCATATGCACATGTACCGGATCAGCTAAGAAAGAAGCTTGACAGTAAGGGGGAGAAGTGTGTCTTTATTGGCTATTGTGATGAGTCAAAAGCATACAAACTCTATAATCCATCCACCAAGAAATTGATAGTAAGCAGAGATGTGCAGTTCATTGAAGATGAAGCTTGGGATGGAAGCTTAGAGAAGACATTGAATGTGAAGACAACTGTGTCTCGTGAAGAAGAAGAGGAAGAGATAGCAGCAAATAATCCTTCCTTGGTGGCTCCTCCTCCACCACAGCAAGTACAACAAACCACACCACAATCTGGAATCCGAACAACCTTAAGAAGTCAAGGAAGTGCTTCTCCAAGCACACCACAAGGATCAGATATACCCTCAAGTTCGGATGGAACTCCAAGCACACCAAGAAGACCAAGATTCAGAAATCTGAATGAGATTTATGAACAAGGAGAGGTAAGTAACAATACCGGTCTGAATTCATTATTCGCTTTATATTGTCATGTTGATGACCGAGTCCATTTTGAAGATGCTGTAAATGAAGATAAATGGATTGAAGCAATGAATGAAGAGATTGGTGCAATTGAGAAAAGTAAAACATGGGAGTTAGTGGACCTCCCCAAAGGCAAAGATGCCATTGGAGTAAAGTGGGTCTATAAGACCAAAAACAATGCTGAAGGCAAGATTGACAGGCACAAAGCAAGACTTGCTGTGAAAAGCTACAAGCAGCAACAAAGCAAAGACTATGATGAAACCTTTGCACCAATAGCAAGGATGGAAATAGTCAGAACAGTGTTGTCTATAGCAGCACAACACAAGTGGAAGATTTATCAGATGGATGTTAAATCTGCATTCCTGAATGGAGTATTAAAAGAAGAGGTTTATGTTGATCAACCTCCGGGCTATGAAGTTGAAGGCCAAGAGCATAAAGTCTGCAAACTCAAGAAGGCTCTTTATGGGCTGAAGCAAGCTCCAAGAGCATGGTATAGCAGAATAGATGCTTACCTGGTTGAGAATGGGTTTGACAAGTGTGATGGTGAACCCACACTCTACATAAAGGATAATGACGGTAATATTCTTATTGTTGTTTTATATGTAGATGACTTAATTTTTACTAGCAATGATGCTTCTCTCATTGCTGTTTTTAAAGCAGTCATGAAAAGTGAATTTGAAATTACTGACTTGGGCTTCTTAAGATATTTTCTTGGAATTGAAGTAGACCAAAGTGAGAATGGTGTTTTCATTTCTCAAGCTAAATATGTAGAAGCAGTGTTAAAGAGATTTAACATGCATAACAACAAAGTTGCTGTGACTCCAACTGTAATGGGGTTGAAATTGACCAAAGAAGACAGCAACAAGGATTTTGATCCAAAACTGTACAAGAGTATAGTTGGCAACCTTATGTACTTGACTGCAACTAGGCCGGACATTATGCATGTTGTGAGTTTAATCTCCAGATTTATGGAAAGACCGAAAGAGACTCATTAGCAGGCAGCCAAGAGAATTCTAAGGTATGTGAATGGAACGAAGGGGTTTGGTGTTTTATACTCCTCTTCTGAAAGTTTCTTGTTGACAGGTTACACTGACAGTGATTGGGCTGGAAGTGTTGATGATAGGAAAAGCACATCGGGATATGTGTTTCATATGGGATCGGGAGCCATCTCATGGGCTTCCAAGAAGCAACCAGTTGTGGCTTTGTCAACAGCAGAGGCAGAGTACGTGGCAGCAACAGCAGCAGCATGCCAAGCAGTATGGCTGAGAAGAGTTCTTAGAGATTTGTGCCATGAACAGGAAAACGACACACCCATTTACTGCGACAATAGCTCAGCAATAGCATTGTCTAAAAATTTTGTTTTTCATAAAAGGACAAAGCACATAGACACCAAATTTCACTTCATACGTGAATTGTTTAACAATGGTGAGATTGTTTTGCAGCACTGTAGAACAGAGGATCAGCTTGCTGACATCTTGACAAAACCGTTAGCAAAGAAAAGCTTTGATCATTTCAAGAAATGCCTGGGTATGCAGAAAAACCCAGCAGTTAAAATTAAGGGGGAGTGTTGGAATGATAATTTTAATCTGCCGAGAGCTGAACAGCGATTGGACTTTCCCTGCGATGCGATCTGATCGCATATCGCACTTTCCCTCGTCACCCTTCGTTGCATGTTTGATTATCTGCGATGCGATATTTGCGATGCGATCCCAGATCGCATGATTTAAAGGTTATAGAGGCGGTGGCACATCCTCTCTCTTCCTGCGATGCGATGGTGTGATAAGCATGCATTAAATTCAAATAGGATATTTCGAGCCGTTTAATAAATGATATTTACTAGGGTTGGTAAATGTAGGTGAAATCTTAAATTTTACTATTTTTTATTTTCACGGAAGTATGGGAAAAACAACAGGTATTGAAAAAGATATTTTGTGTTGTTCACCATATATAAAAGAAAATGCAAGAGACGAGTAGTGTGTAGAGAGAGTGGAGAATATTAGCAAGAAGAACTCTTTCTTCTCTGCAACGCACAGCAGTGCTGGAGAAATAATTTTCTGAGATATTGGACTCAGGTTCTGGAACTGAAGTTTCTGTTGTAAATCCCTGTGAGTTGAGGAAGACAATTCTGTAACAGTCTTTATTATTATTTTATATGATTAAAGATCCTGTATAAACCAGAGCGTTGTTCTCTGTGTGTTATTTTTTTGTGTGTGTTTGAAATAAACACAAATTTCCATCAAATGACTCAATAGTTGGATGACCAGTGGAATCTATTTTGGAGTTGTTTCTCACGATCTATTGCTAAGCCTCGTAGTGATCAGATAACTTAGTAGAAACCATAAAATACTATTTTCAAAACAACCTGTGCATCGCTGGCTCGGGGGAGAGGTGCAGTGAGATGACTAATCTCATGGTTGGGAGGAGCATTGCTTGTTTTGGTGATTACCAGTTCACAAAAGAACATATAAGTAACTACAACAAATTGATGAGACTGCAAGTGTGACTTTGAATAAGAAAGCTAGTGGCTAGAATTTTCCTTTATATTTAAGTATTACATGTGTAACTACTTTGAATTGTGATATTAATGTGAACTATTATATTTACTGTGAATTGATAAATGCATTCTAAGCGATTACAATCACTGTGAACTGATAAATCTATTTTGACTTAATATAATTACTGTGAATTGATAAGTCTATTCTGATAAATCTATTTTGACTTAATATAATTACTGTGAATTGATAAGTCTATTCTAGGTTATTGCAGTCACAATGAATGGATAAATTTGACAATAAATATTGACAAAATAAACCATATCAAGATTTGTGGTCGAATGAGTAAGGGTGCGATCAGAATCACATATGCATTGATTAGTATAGTCAAAAGAATCATAATCTATATTGTTAAGCGCGGGAAAATAAAGAAAGAACTCATACTGCCGAAGACAATAAGAGAAATTCGGTTACGATAATAGGAAGGGTAGCCATACTTCCAAACAAGAGTCGGGTTACAGAATCAAACACATGCATAAAAACAAACTGCTATATCAGTTTTTGAACATTTATGCCCGATTCAGCTATACCGAGGTATTCCTCCACCTAGTTAACAATGAAAATAACTAGGAGAGATAACTACTCTTCAATTAAGCTAAGGTCAAAATCTGCGTTACTCTATATGTTTGGGAACAATCAAACTAGACGATTGAGACAACATAAAAAGCACTCCTTTCAAATTAATATATTTCAAGAATAGTTGAATTGAACAGAAATAATGATTGTAACTCCGGTTTACAGCAGTAAAACTCCCAATATATCAAATAATTACAGACAACCTGTCAAAAAGATGAACTCAGACAAAATTCCAAGCATTCCTTGAAACAGATAACAAAATTCTTAAAACCCATAAACTATTCCAAGCTTTCCGCCAAGGGTATGAATTACGAAGGGTTTAAAAGAACTTAAATCCAAATCTATAGTCTAAGAACTTTCTTGCTTTACTAGAGACTGAAAACTTGTAGACCATGAGGCCGTAGCCTTAACTAATCCACATAACCAGAACTGAATTAAGAAAGAAAATTGAAAACCAGAACTTGGGGACCTTTGGCAATTTAAGCCAACACTCACAATGATAGCTCCAGTTCTGTCAAACCCTCGTCTAGTCCAACAGGATGGACCTACACCAAAATACAAAAGAATGAGCAATATTAAAGAATAGGAAGCAACTATATTGAGAAAGTTAACTACTCTGAAGGTTCTATACTATTACCTGTAAACTATTGCCCCTTAGTAGGGAGATATCAAAATTCTTTTCTAATTGCATAAACTTCGTTGAAAGAGAAAAATGGATGAGAGGTGCGGGAGGCGAAGTTGCAGAGTTGCGCCAAAGCTTAGACATGACTGTAAACATATCCACATGCCTGTGAACACTGACAAGTCAAGAGAGTGTTAGAAGGATCAACCAATGATTCTAGTAATGAAAGAACTTACAGTAAAAGGCAGGAGCATCAGCTACCTGTAGGAAGGTCGAAATGCAAAGGAACGAAACCTCGGTGCCCTGTAGAATAAACTTTTTCCGACACCAGAGACATCAAATTGAAATATGACCAAATGAATGAGGAAGCACTCCAATGTGTTTTTCCCTCCACCCAAGATGGCATGTAGTTCAGTATACCGATTCAACTGCCAGATGGACTGCGTTTCCCCAGGACATTGATTACAGTTCAATAGGCATGCCGCACAACATTAAAAATTTAATCAGAAATATTTTAAATCACATTAAAGATTGTTCTATACACATATCAGAATGGATATTAAGTATTAAATGACAAGGTTAAATTTAATCCATGGTGAAGTTTTTAATACAATATGGATTAATGTCGGATAATTAAATATCAAGTTAGGTTCACTATGTTTGATTTTTTTTTATTATTTCATTTATGTCATGTTATTAGTTGGTACATGGAGATATATGACAGGTGGTATCAGAGAAAAGGTTTCACACTGAAGACCTGATTGGATGTTACAAAACCCTCCTTTTGTGTGTTCATAGAGCGAGAGGGAGAAGAAGATAAATTATCATGAGGAGGAGAAGTAGACTCACCTCTACACCTTCAGTGAGACCCAATACATGATGGGACACAATACCAGTAGAAGGAACTAATTCTAAGTTATGGATTCAGCTAGAAAGTGAATCACGTAACAAAGCCGCTGCAACCATGGAAAAAATCCAAGAGTTTCAAGAAGAAATGGTGACTCTTCGAACAGAAAATGAACGACTTGTACGAATAGGAACGCATTACCAAAATCCCGACAAATAAGAAAAATCATTGGAATTCAAAACCAAGTTTTGATAATGGTAATCGGGGTGAGTCTCATTGGAGAAAAGAGGAATCTGTGCTGGAAGGGAGCCAAACTCGGGAATCCAAAGGTGGTCAGAATACATAAGATAGAGAGACCGAGGCGACCTCTGACAGTGATGAGTGTAAAAAGAAAAAGAAGAGATAGAAGGTTGAACTGGAAAGAGAATTTAAAAAGATTCAACCCCCAAGCCATGATGGTGAGACCGAGGAGGCTATCGAGTCCTGGTTAATAAACTTAATGAATTACTTTCAAATTTATGATTATGAAGAAAATTTAAAGGTCCGGTTAGATGTTTATCAATTACAGAGAAAGGCTACCCTGTGGTGGGAGGAAATAAAGGTTGTAAATGTTGTTAACAAGCAACCAATTACCTGGGATGTATTTCGGGAATATTTCCAGAATAAATACCTGACATAACAACTTTATGACGATAGAGCTAAAGAGTTTCACGAACTGCGACTAGGACAATTGACCATGAATGAGTATGTGGTATAATTTACCGCTTTGTTACAATATGTACTATATTTACGAGAACATAAAGCTATGGTGCAACGGTTTTTCAGTAGTTTGTCGGCACACATGAGGGAATGACTTGAAGTTGAATACCCAAAAACTATGGATGATGCTATGAGGAAGGCCAGAATCCGTTACGAGCAGATACAAAAAAAGGACATTAACAAAAGCTAGATAGCAAAGAAGGGGTAGAGGGCCACACCAAATAATAAAGGTAATAAAACAAGTAACCTCCAAATTATTGTCAAAGGATAATAAGGGGAACCCACGAAAAGAGATCAGCAGAAAAATCGATTCATAAATGAAAACAAGCCAGTGATGCCATCCAGTAAAGCTGAAGGCGATCTAGGACAAAGCCCACCAATACGGTGTTGGGGTGGTGGAGAACCTCATTATATTAAAAACTGCCCACATCGCGGGAGGCTGGAGCCGATAGAGAACCTGCAGGAAGCATCAAGAGTGGGCGATATAGCAAGGAAAATACCTAATATTAATGCAGCTTTGGAATATCAAGAAGCAGATTATCAACCCAACATGATTGAAATGGATGATAAAATGTTTAAACATGTTGTTTCGATTTTTATAGATCATGGTGCTAGTCTAAGTTACATAAGTCCTAGAGTAGTAGATCTATGTTAATTACAAACCAATACAATTACAAATCCATGCTTAGTTCAACTCACCACAGGTGCCAAGCGGCACGTGGGAGCTATGGTGGAGGATTGTTCCATTGAAATAGAAAATGAAATCATTGAGGTGAATTTAAACATTTTACCTTTAGGTTCATATGACATTTTAATAGGAATGAACTCGCTAGAAGCTCATTGGTCTTTCGTAAGTTTTAAGGAAAATACTATCAACTTTTTGGATGATGAAGGTGTTAAGAGAGAACTACTATCAACTTTTTGGATGATGAAGGTGTTAAGAGAGAACTGCATGGTATTAAGAGGCCAGTAAAATTAAGACCCGTCACTGCTTCTTAGCCAGGGAAGTGTTTGAGAAAAGGTTGTCGTATCTAGGTAGTACAAGTGGGTTACAATAAAACTGATAAGATAGCCGCTGAGTTGAAGAATATGCTGATAAATCAAGAGTTCGTAGATGTTTTTCCTGAGGAAATACCGGGACTGCCACCTAAAAGAGATATTGATTTCACCATAGAGATAATGCCTGGAGCAGCCCCAGTGTCAAAGGATCCTTATAGGATGAGTGTATTTGAACTTACAAAAGGGAAAATACAGCTCCAAGAGCTATTGGATAAGAATTACATATGCCCTCAGTGTGTCACCCTTGGGAGCACGAGTGTTGTTTGTTAGATAAAAGGATGGCACCTTGAGATTGTGTTGTGACTATTATCAATTAAATAAATTAACCATTAAAAATAAATATCTATTACATAGAATTTGCGACCTATTTGATCAAGTCAAAGGTGTTAAGATATTTTCAAAGATTGATCTAAGATCAGGGTATCATCAAATCCGAATAAAAGAAGAAGACATAGGAAATACTTCTTTCAATGCCTGTTATGGGCACTATGAATTTGTGGTCCTACCTTTTGGACTGATCAATGCCCCTACAACATTTATGAGTCTGATGAATGGAATACTCCATCCATACCTCGATAAATTTGTATTAATATTTATTGATGATATATTGATTTACTCAAAAAATCTAGAAGAACATCACCAACATCCATGGATTGTGTTACGAGTACTCAGGGAACACTAATTGTATGCAAAATTCAGAAAATGTGATTTTTTCAAAGAAGAGATACAATACCTACGATACATTATCACTCAATATGGCATAACAGTGGACCGAGAGAAAATTAAATCCATCAATTAATGCCCCACCCCAAAAAATATCAAAGACATACGATCCTTTCTAGGGCTGGCTAGATACTATCGCCATTTTATAAAAGGATTTTCGAGGGCATCCTACCCCTTGACCTCATTACAAAGGAAGGGAAAACCTTTTAATTGGACCAAGGAGTGCCATCAAAGTTTCAACTAGTTAAGACACCTGTTAACTACCACACTAGTCCTTTGAATAACTAACCCTAACAAGGATTTTCTCGTGTGTACTGATGCTTTCCAAATAGGAATCGGGGGCATTCTCATGCAAGAAGCCTATGTAGTGGCATATGAGTCACAAAAATTAAAGGATCATGAACAACACTATTTAGCTTACAATCTAGAACTCACTGCAATAATTCATGCACTGCAAATGTGGTGACAATATTTGTTGGGGAAAATTTTTATTCTTATGACAAATCACATAAGTTTTACAAACTTTTTCCATCAACCAAACCTAAACAATTGACATGCATGGTAGTCGCGTTCCTAAGCAAATTTGATTTCAAAATTAAGCATTTTAAAGGTAAAGAAAATTGGGTTGTTGATGCCTTAAGTCAAAGATTGAATTACATCTATTAAATTTCTTCTTGTAAAATTAAATTTGATTTCTCAAGAAAAATCAAAGAGGCTACCCTCAAGGACTCAAAATATCAGTTTTTGTGGCAACAAGCAAAACATGACAACAATTCTAAAAGAAAGCTAGGATATGATGTCAACAGTGAGGACATGTCGATGTATAAAAACCACATTTATATACAAAATCAGTAAACTGTAAAAATATTTATTTTCGATGAATATCACAAAAAACCATATTTCACACCAAGGTTATCAAATATTAATTACAACAATAAGAAAATATAATTTTTGGCCGGATATGAAATATGAAACAACCCGATACCTAGCACAGTGCTTAGAATCTCAGCAGGTGAAAGCTGAGCACCAACATGTAGCCAGTTTGCTTCACCCTTTACCCATTCCTGAGTGGAAATGGGAAATTGTAACTTTAGAATTTATCACTGGACTGCCAAAATCAAAGAGACAGAAAGGCTTCTCATTTTATTCCACTCTAGTAAACTTACAAGGTTGTGAAAATAATTGACATTTTTATGAGAGAAATTTTCAGGTTGCATGGGATTCTTAAAGTGGTTATCTGAGACCGGGATGTAAAGTTCACCTCCGCATTTTGGAAGGAATTATTCACTGGCCTAATCACTCAGGTACAGTTCAATACTGCTTACCATCTGCAAGCAAATGGACAGACTAAAGGTGTAAATGAAGTGTTGGAGGATATGGTTAGAATGTATGTAATGCAACAACCCACAAAATGGGAGGAATAGATACATCTCGTGGATTTTGCATACAATAATTTTTGTCATGCCATCATTGAAAAAATGAGTCTATTTGAGGTACTATATGGAAGAAAGCTTCGCATTCCTGTTAACTCGAATAGCTTGGAGGATAAATTTATTTTGGGACGAGATATGCTAAAAGATTTGGAGACTACAGTGAAAAGAGTACTGCCTAATTTGAAAACTACTCAAGACCCATAGAAGAATTATGCTGACCGAAAAAGATCCGATCTAGAGTTCCAGGTGGGAGATCATGTTTATTTAAGGGTAAAATCCAAAAGAAGTACTCTAAGATGGAGTGGTTGTTCTGAACTGGCCCCATGGCTTTACATACCTTTCCAAATCATTGCACAAATCGGCCTAGTAGTGTATCTACTAGATTTACCTCCACATATTCATATTCATAACGTATTTCATGTCTCGTTACTAAAAAAATATATACATGATCCTAGCCATATAATTCATTGGTAAGATGTTCAGGTAGAGTAATTAAATCAATTTAAGTTCCTGGTTTAGATCTTTCATAGTCTTACCATTATGAACCTAATGTGAATGTATTGAATGCAGGTCGCACGAGATGGGGAGTTTATGGTCAAACCCCTGCTAAGTTATCCCCAGGTTAAGGTGCAGTGGCAACACTTTAGGCCAAAAGAGGCTACCTAGGACGATGAACAAGTCATGCAAGAAGCTTACTCAGACCTGTTCCGAGGAGAGTGAACAAGGAGGACAGTGTTCCAATCAAGAGGGGGAAGATGTGATGACCCATGGTAATCCTGGATTACAGTAGTTAATAGTTTGGTTCGGAAGTTACCCGCCAAGTATGGTTAAAAGACAAGGATAGTATTCATAAAATCAAACATGTGTTGATTTTATTTATAATATAACATGATTATATTTGTTTTTTGTTAACTATGGTTGAAGAGCAATGCTAGAGTAAGCATACCTGAGGCAGATGAACATTTATGAGTAGTTATCTGCTTAGATCTCTTCTAAAAACAAAAACCTAAAAAACAAAAAGGGCTAAGAGGGTATGGGGGACCTGAGGCGAGGGACCTGAGGCGAGGAGGAAAGAAAGTACATAAGTGGAAATGACTCAATAGCTGGATGGTAAGTGGAGTCTATTTTGGAGCTGTGGCTCACGATTTATTGCCAAGTTTGGTAGTGACCATATAGCTTAGTAGAAACCATAAAATATTGTTTTCAAAACTACCTTGAGATAGATGGTTCAAGGGAGAGGTGCAGTGAGACACGATTGAACTATAGTTGGGAGGAGTATTTCTTGTTCTGTTGATTACCAACTCACAAACGAACATATAAGTAACTACAACAAACTAATAAGACTACAAGTGTGAATTTGAATAGGAAAGCTAGTGGTTGGAATTTTCCCATTATATTTAAGTATTGCATGTGTAACAACTGTGAATTGTGATATCACTGTGAACTGTTATATTTACTGCTAATTGATAAATGCATTCTAAGCGATTACTATCATTGTGAACTGATAAATCTATTATGAGTTAATACAATTACTGTGAATTGATAAATCTATCCTAGGTTATTGCAGTCACCGTGAACGGATAAATTTGACAATAAATATTGACAAAATAACCCATATCATGATTTGTACTTGAATAATTAAAGGTGTGATGAGAACCACATATGCATTGATCAATATAGACAAAATAATCATAATCGATGTGGTTAAGCGCAATCATAATCGATGTTGTTAAGCGAATGAAAATAAAGGAAGAACTCATACTGCTGAAGACAAGAAGATAATTTTGGTTACGATAATAGGAAGGGTGGCCATACTGTCAAACATGAATCGGGTTACAGAATCAAACACATGCATAAAAACAAATTTCTATACTGGTGTTTGAACATCTATAGAGGAGCTCTACCACAGTATTCATCCACTTAGTTAACAACACAAACAACTAGGAGAGATAACTACTCTTCCATTAAGCTAGGGTCAGAATCTGAGTTACTCTATATGTTTGGGAACAATCGAACTAGATGATTGAGACAACATAAAAAGAACTCCTTGCAAATTAATATATTTCAAGAACAATTGAATTGAACCAAAATAACTTTTGTAACTCTGGTTTATCACAACAAAACTCCCAATATATCGAATAATTACAGACAGCCTGTCAAAAAGATGAACCTAGACAAAATTCCAAGCATTCCTTGATCCAGATAACAAAATTCTTAAAACGCACATACTATGGGAAGATTTTGGCTGAGGGTATGAATTACAAAGGGTTTAAAAAATCTTAAATCCAAATCTACAGTCTAAAAACTTTCTTGCTTTACTGGACACTGAAAACACTTGTAGACCAGGACGCTGTAGCCATAACTAATCCACAGAACCAGAACTAAACTAGAAAAGAAAATAAAAAACCGGAACCTGGGGACCCTTGGCAGTTTAACCCAACGCTGACAAAAATAGCTCGGGTTCTATCAAATTCTCGTTTAGTCCAGCAGGATGAACCTGCATCAAAATACAAAAGAATGAAAAATATTAAAGAACACGAAGCAGCTATATTGAGAAAGTTAACTACTTCGGAGGTGCTATATTGTTACCTGTAAACTCTTACCCCTTTATAGGTAGACCTCGACATTCTTTTCTGCTTGCACGAACTTTGTTGAAAGAGGAAAAGCCATGAGAGGTGCGGGAGGCGAAGTTGCAGAGTTGCTCCAAAGCTTGGGCAACTGTAAACGTATCTGCATGCTCGTGAATGCTAACAAGTCATGAGAGTCTTAGAAGGATCAGTCGATGCTTCTAGTAATGCAATAAACTTACAGTAAAAGGCAGGAACATCAACTACCTATAGTCCAAAGTCGAAGAAACGAAACCCCGGTGCCCTGCGAATAAACTTTTTCCAGCACTTGACACAACAAACTAAAATATGACCAAATGAATGACGAAACACTCTAATGTGTTTTTCCCTCCACCCAAGACGACATGCAACTCAGTGTGCTGATTCGGTCGCCAGTGGGATTGGGTTTCCCCAGAACATTCATTATAGTTCAGTGGGCATGCCGCACGACATTAAACGTTTAATCAAAAATATCAAAAAGCAGTAGTATTTAACGCGACTTTTTGAAAGTCTTTCCGGCTGTTTTTTCCGGTGAAAATCCGGCAGTAATTTATTGGAATCCAAGTTTGATAGCTAGTTTCTGCACAATGAAAGCGTCCCAGGGGTTTTTCAGGGTGCTGAATCCGAATATGCAGTTAAAAAACCATTTTAACTGCAACAAAACATGATTTCATATCAATTTCTTCCGCCGGATTCCGTCACCGGAATCTCAAAAAGTCGCATTATAGACAACTCCAAAAAAAAAATCACATTAAAGATTGTTGTACACACATATCAAAATGGATATTATGTATTAAATGACGAGATTAAATTTAATCCATAGTGGGTTTTCAATACAATATGGGTTAATGTCGGATTGTTAGATTCCTATGTTTGTTTGTTTTTTTCATGTTATTAGTTAGATGTGTGACACATTGAAAACGTTGGTCTGGAAAATTATAAATCCACCTTATTTATTAAATATTAATGTTTAATTTTTTTGTTTATGTGTTTAATTTTATATATTATACTACTAGTATATAAATTTTCGATTTATTTTTAGTGGTTCAAATTATAATATTATTATTAATAAGGAAATATTATAATTAAAATTAAAAAATTAATCTATTTATATAAAGATTTTAATATTATAATTTATATAAAGACTAGGGTTAATGTTATTTAAATTATTTAATATTTAATATTATTTAAATGGTATAATACTTAATAAAATTAATTATCTAATAATTTAATATAATTTTTGTTTTTCTATTAAATAATAATAAATAATGATGATGGTTAATGTCCATTGAAACCAAACTTTGGTCTATGACACCTAAAAAACAAATTATTTTGTTTGATTTAAGGTTTTATTAATATGCTCAAAAAGCTTGAGAGAAGCTTCTCGACGTCACTATAATTTTGACATCGTAAAAGGCTAGGAAGGTCAATATTGCGACAAAGATTATGAAACAGAGATCTAATGTCATTGTACCCGGAGCACTCTAAGAGGAAGTGGTTTTCATCCTGGATGTTCCTATTCTCACAGAGATGGAAGATCCTTTCCATCCATGGTGTTTTAGGAACTGCCCAATGACCTATTTCACTATGGAGATCATGAGAGTTTGTTCTAATATTTGCTATATTAATTTTCTTCTTTGAGCTAGTTAAAATAGAGAGATATTGTTGATCTTCTAGGGTAGGGTTGATTACCTTCTTATAATAACTTAATTTTCTTTTAGCCACTAAATCTTTCTCACACCACATTTTTTCTTTGAACTTAGAAGTAACAATATTTTGAATGTTATTAAATAATTAATCAAATTATTATTATTATTTAATATTAAATAATTATTTTTATTAAATAATTATTTAAGATTTTTATTAAATAATTATCTTGTTTTTATTTAATTATTTAATTTAATTAAATCATAAATTTATTAATAATATCAGAAATTATTATTATTATTATTATTAGCAATTTATTATATATATATATATATATATATATATAAATTATTATTAAATAAAAAGAATTAGTTAATTACTATTATTAATTAATTATCAAGCTAATCTAATTATAGCTATCTTGAGCACTTTCTTCCCTTCTATTTGATTATAGAAATGAGATTTTGAAGAAACTATTTTTCTTTTCTTGAAGTTAGATAGATAGGTTGCATTGGTCTTAGTAGACATTAATTATCATCACCATCATCATTATTATTAATAAATTAATTTATGAAGTATTATTAATATTTATTTAATTATTATTTAATAATTAGTAATAATAATAATATTTTTATTATAATAGTTATTTATTATTATTATTATTAGTATATATTTATCAATATCAATATTAATATTATGATTGTTTGTTTAGGGTAGTTCAATTTGCAATCGAGTTGTCGATTTTTGGGAAGCTTTTCCGGTCTAATTTTCTACCGGATTCTAATTTTCCACCGGATTCTGGCACTTCGCACTAAAGACAACTCCATTAACAATAGACGCATAAATAAAGTCTCACGGAGTCTTGGGTTAAAATCTTAATATTAATATTACTATTACTATTAATATTATGATTAATATTAAACCTATACTATGTTTAATATTAATATTAGATTTATTTGGTGTTTAATTATTTTTATTAAATAATTAATAAAAATAATAATCATTATTTAATATTAAATCATTATTTTTATTAAATAATATTAAATAATTATTTGATATTTAATTATTATATAATTTAATAATATTCTTAGTCGTTATTATTATTATTAACGATAATTAATATAAATTATTAAAAAAATAATATTTATTTTTTTATATAAAAAATATAATTAATTATTTAATTATTATTAAATAAAAATGAATGAGTTAATTACTATTATTAATTAATAAACTAACTTATTACTATAATTATTATTAAATGCATTTATCAATTATTATTAATATTTATAAATTAATATTTATTTAATTATTACTTAATAATAATAATAATAATAGATTTATTACACTAGTTTTTTTTTTCAATATTATTATTATTATTATATATTTATCAGTATTAATATTATAATTGACATTATATGTACACCATTAAGGTTTATTGTCATTTTTCAAGACCAACCACATTGATTAATGTGATTGTGCTTGTGTTATAACTTATATAAAGACAAGCGTTAAAATTTAGAGTGTGCCTAAAAGTGTTTGTGCTTGGCTAAGAATTGGTCTTACTCCGAACTAAGTAAACAGGTTAATGGCCCAAGGCATAGAGGTATTTGGAGGAGTGGAAGCCTACACCTGGATCATTCTAGGTAGGGTGGTTTTCCTTGAATCACAGTGATGAATAACAACCAAAGAAGGTTTTGATAACTTAGTTATGTTATGTTTTTCCATGGTGAATAAAAATGTTAAAATTTGGACTATTTTGTTTTGTCCATGCAATTTATATTTACAAAAACTATTAAATTCATAATTTTAACCAAATAAAAAATTATTAATTATATTTGTTTTTAAAATAAAATGTTTTTTCTTTTATAAATGTTCAAAAATATAACCAACAAGACATATATGAAAACCATCTTTTGTATATATGCACATATGCATAAGCCGTATTCCTTCTGTATATGTCTGTTGCGCATACACAAAAGCCATCTTTCATATATATGCACATATAAGCATAAATTTTGTATATATGTGCATATACGAAAGATGGATTTTGTATATATGTGCATATTCGGAAGGTGGCTTTTGTATATGTATAACATGTATATAAAAGACATCTTTTATATATGTGCAAGATGTATGTGCATATATGTTCTTTCCTACATGTACATATATAGAAGGTGGCTTCCATACATGTGCAACATCCATATATATGCACATATATGTGCATATATTTTCATATACATAAGATTGCTTCTTTATATGCAACAGACGTATATGAAAGTTGCATATACAAAAAATGACTTCCACATATGTGTGACTATGCGTTGCGCACATATGGAAGATGGCTCTACATACATATATATGGAAGTGATCTTCCATATATATGCACATATGCCGAAGTCATCTTCCATATATATGCACATATATATGGAAGATGGATTCCATATATGTGTTGCGCATATACAAAAGTCATCTTCGATATATGCACACATATATGAATGCCGCGCATATAAAGAAGTCATATTTCTTACATGTGTAAATATATGGAAGTTGTGCATATACTAAATATATCTTCATCGTATGAACATAGATATGAAGGTTGCATATAAAAAAGTCATATATATGAAAAAATGCATTCACAGGGTTAAAAGTAGATTAATAGAACTGAATTAATAGTTCTATATAGTATGAAATTGTCTAGTCTCTATGAGTTTGCTTATGTAATATATTTACTGCAATGACACTTTAAGAATATATATGTTGATATACATAATGGCTTGATTATTTTGACTGTCGCCCCTTTTCTTCTTCTTACAAGTAACACCTTAATTTTTCTTCATTTTGTATCCTTATTAGTCAAGAGAGATATAGGATAGTTAACACACTCTAAATGTTTCTTAACATGGTCCTTCAAACACCTTTCCTTTTGTAATTGCACCTGAACATAATCAAGATTTTATTGCAAAGACACTTCAATGCTTAACAAGGGCTCCCACCATATGTTTATTCCTTATTCGTATTCCAAGGAGCTCTTCTTTGATATCTTTGTTGAGGACATTTTATGGGTTTCCCTCCTCCTGGGATGTTTCTTCTCGTCTAACATTGACTTGATGATTGCCTTGCTTCCTAGAGCAGCTCCCCCTGAAACCATGATGCCTTCATTGTGTCATTGAAGTAACAAGTTGTTCATTTCTCTTCCTCTTCCACACTTTCATAGACTTCTTTCCCTTGTTTTCATTTCTTTCATAGTTTTCTCTTCTTGAGGTTGCTTCCATCTTCTGTCTAGTGTTCTTTAGAATATATGGTAGCTTACAATCCTTAGCTTTGTGGCTAGGATTATTACACCAAAAACATATGTGGCCAAAAAAATAGAAAATGATGTGTTTATTTTTGTGTTGATTTTTTTCTTCATATAAAATTTGCATTCAACCGCTTTATGTCCAAATTCATGAAACATATAAAAATAACCATAGAAAGATTTTATGTACCTGGTTGCTGATGCTCTCCTTTGTTTGATTGATGTATAGTACCTCCTTGTTTGTTGCATGTTTTCTTGAATAGTATTGATCTTCTTATTCTTATAATATGCTGCCACATGTCCATGTTCATGGTAAGAAAAACATGTGATGTTTTTCCCAGGAGTAAGGAATCTCCTTTGGGAGCTTCTGAACTTGTTCAACTCATTCATTATCTTTTGATATTGTTGCTTGTTTTTTTTTTCTTTACAAAGCATATTTATGTTAGATTATTCTTATGTAGGTCCTTTTAGAGTGGCTTCATTATCATATTTAAAGGTTTCCTTTGTTGAGTTCTTCATGGAGGCAAGGTCCTCTTCTAGCTTCTTACACAATTTATTATTTTCTTCTAACTTAATTTTGCGCTTAATCAACCTCAACTTCTAATATTTTAGACTGTAGGTCTCTCTCCTTGAATTTACTACTCATCACCTCTTTTAATCTCCTTGCTTCTTCAAGTTGAGTCTTCAGGCTGACAATTTCCTCTGTGTGCTCATGCTCTTTCTCTTCACATATCTGCACCAGTTTCTTCAAATATTTGTTTTTATTCTTCAATATTTCTATACTAGCCAATGATAAGTCAAGCCTAGCTTGATTTTCATCTATCTTTTCTTCATGAGGGTCAGGTACATTCACACAGGTAGAGGTTTCATTTAAGTGAACACTCTCTTTTTGACAAGGTTTATTCTCCTTCCTCTTTCTCTTTTCTTTCTCTGCGCTGCTACTTCTAGCCTCTCTGTGCATGAGGTTGAATCTATCTCACACTTATTTTGCAGTAGTTAAATGTATGATTGTATCAAGATCCTTATTATGAAGATTTTTATACATGACACATTTTTTTTTGGAGTTCCATTGTTGTTCTTGCAAAGAGGGAGAATCCTTGCAATATCCATCACATACTAGTTCGTATACACCAGGTCTGTAAGATATCAGTTCAAATTTTACCTTATCTCTCCATTCAAGAAAGTTTGTTGCACTCAACAAAGGTACACTTTGATAGTCCATTATTCAACCAAATATACCTTCAAGTTGTTAGGTTTATACAGATGAAGCAAATCTGATACCAATTAATAAAAACTTGACTAAACTGTGGGGGGGGGGGGGGGGGAGTAAGTTTACTATATTCATGGACATTAAAATTATTTTCATTAAACTCATTAACTGAAAAATTACACAAACATATTATCAAATAATGACCAATAGATTGAATATGTGAAAAAAAAGTAATAAGCAAACCAAAACATCACATGAACACATAATAACAACACATTTGACACCAGATTTATGTGGAAACACATAACATGAGAAAACAACTATTTTATTATTTTTTTTTATGCAAAGGAAACCTCCTACTCCCTATTACATCTGAGTTTCCATAGGCTCCAAGATGAAAGAGGCTTCTACTTCAGTTTTCTGCAAGCTACAACTGCAAGGAAGCTCCAACTCCCATGTGTTTTCTGTAGGCTACAATCCACAGGAGGCTCCTACCTCAGTAGGCTCCAACCTGATGTTTATCAAGCCACTACTTGAAATGAGACTATAATCCCCTTATGAAAAAAAGAAATAACAATGTGTTGGTTTACTTGGTCATAAATTTTGCATATCCTCATCTTCATTCTGCATCTTCTTCCCTTCAAATCTGCTTCACTTAAGCTTCATATGTGCCAGGTAACTAATGCATAATAGTCTAATCAACTCTCACACATTCTCCCACTCGCTAACCCTTAAATTCCTTCTAAAATCACATGTTTTATAAAGATAGTTTGTTGGTTGTTTGTATCCCACATAGGAATATGAAGTGAATAGACTTGACTCTTTTCCTTCGACTCATTCGTTTCCAAACTCTTGATACCATGAATATTAAAACACAAAAATAAATAATCCATCCAATATTATTTTAGCCACATGTAATGATTAAATGCATCAACCTAATCCCAACATCAAATAACAATATTTATCATTAATGCATCACAACAACCTTTGCAACACATTTTCCTTTTCCTTGGAGTCTTTCCTTTGCATCAAAATAATTCAGCTCAATCAACAATTTCACATCACAACAAATCCTTCCATATATCAATCTCTGCAACATTATCAAAACATTTCAATGTATCACAACTCCTCTTCGTCCTTATTCTCCTTTTCATTATTGATCTTGGTCAGTAGTGTATACATTGTTTTGTTGTTTCTCCTTTACCTATTGTTGCTCATTTACCTGTTGTTGCTCCTTCATTGTTCCATGATGCTGTTTTGTTGTCTGTTGCTTCTCCTTCATTGTTCATTGTTGCTAGTCCTTTTCCTATTTCTTATCCTTCGTTATTCATTGCTACTACTCATTTACATGTTTCTTCAATGCTCCTTTGCCATCAATGGCAATAATGCCAACAATAAATTTAAAAATTCACTGTATGCATTTCCTTTTCTATTTCATCACCATGTAGAAGTTGCATCTCCAAGTGAGAATTAATAGGTAACCTACTTTTTGACATGGAAAATCAGAAAGATCATTAACTTACTTTTAACTTAGAAAGTTAAAAATACTATACGTAAAGTGATACCATTTGAACATTTATTTCTCTATGGTTATGACACTATGCTAAAATTTATATAAAAATGTTACATTAAACCTTTAACACTTAACATTTTATATATCTTCTTCTCATATTTCATGACCATGTGGAATTTGTATCTCCATGATGGAATTAACATGTAACATAGTATAAATTTGAGGCTTGTGTGGTGGTTAGAATTGAATGAAAAGTCTTCTATATGTTTTAAAATGGTTTTTTATATGCTCAACGTTTCAGACCTAATAATGAGGTCCATCATCAGGAGCTGGGAGAAATATATTGGAAAGAGGAAGTAGATCAAAATAAAATAAATAGAGTAATGGAGCAAAGGAAATGACATGAGAAAATTTGAATATAGGAAAAAACCCTAAACACAAAGCAATAAAGAAAGGGAAGCACTCATTAGGGAAATTTGGAGCTAAAAAATGAGCCTCAAAATGAAAAATGTAATAACAAAATCAACTTTTAGTGAACCAATAGGATTAAATATGACCATGCCATCCACAAGGAAGAATATTTTTTGAGGGAAAAAAGAAAACTACTTTTTTAGTCATATTGTTTACTTATCTCCTCGTAGGTTTACTTAGATTTCAAGTGCGTACACCCGTTGGATGTGGAATTAATTTTCACATCCATTGAATACCTAATCTCCATACTTTTGATTAGATCCAAATCATTAAAAAATCAAAATACATGAAAAAATATATTTTAAATTTTCCTCAACGTGTATCGAATCAAAAGTATGAAAATTGGGTACTCAATGGATGTAGAATTTAATTCTAAATATTCAAGTAAATCTAGAAGGAGATAAATTGAAAATACAGTAAAAAATGTAGCTTTCCTTCTTCTTATTTTTAAATCCATAACTCTTATTTTATTATTTTTCCTATTAATTTATTATTTTGCTTAAGAGAGGCATGTTATGCCTCAAAATTACCCTAATAAAGGTTGAGTACAAATGAGTTGAATTTAAAGGGCCCAAATTTTACTGATTTTCCAACCATCATCATGATTACAATTTTTGCGATGCCTTTGTATTTCAATATCATCCCTAATATTTGTCTTAGAATAATGATTGATGCAAGCTAAAAATTTGGTATCCTTTAAGAAAACATGGTGTTTGGTCTTGTCAACATGATTGACCAAAGCTAAGGATCATACCTTATTATGTTTTAAGTCAACAATGTGTTCCTTAACCATTGTATTTATAGAGAATCTTGTTTCACTCATATAGGCCTTTCCATAAGAGCATGAGACTTTGTATACACCTTCTGTTTGTTTGGGACTAACACAATTCTTAACATATTTTAATGAATTCTTAATAGTTTTCAAGGGTTTGATGGTGGTTTTAATATTTTTATTCCTAAGAACCATACAAATATTATTAGTAGTCCTAAGAACATATGGAAGGAATCATTAGGTACCTCTTGGGATTCTTCCATAATACAAAGTGGTTACAGTTCCATGATAATAAAGAAAGAATTAGATACCTTTTCTGAATTGGAAAATGAGAAAGACCATGAACTTCCTTTTAACTTAGAAAATAAAAAACATTATACGTAAAGTGAAACCATTTGCACTTATATTTCTCCATGGTTATACCATCATGCTAAATTTCTATGCACCATATTGATAACTTGGAAATTGAAAAAGACCATAAACTTATATTTTTAACTTGGGAGTGAAAAGGACTATGTCCAAAATGACATTATTACATATCACATCGTTTGACCTTTTACTTCAATGAGGTTGTATCATGAGGTTACTTACTTTTTGAATTGGAAAATTGAGAAATACTATACTTAAAATGACATCATTACATTTTATATTATTTGATTTTATATTTTATATGTTTTTAGGTTATTTATAGTTATACTTGCTTAAGAGTTCAGAAGGTTCAAAGCTAATATAATAATATTTATCAAGGTATTATAGCTCATCATGTCATCAATGGGAATTTGAACATATTCGAGAAACATAAGAGCCATTCCACCTAACTTCCCGAGATAACCCTATTCGGCATTTCAATTACTTTATTTAGTAAATTAGATAATAAAATGTTTCATTTATAACGAATATTGATTTCTTTTTATATTTATTAATACGTTTTAAATGCTACATCTTCCTCATGTTGAGAGA
Source organism: Pinus tabuliformis (assembly GCA_031772625.1). Classification (NCBI taxonomy): domain Eukaryota; kingdom Viridiplantae; phylum Streptophyta; class Pinopsida; order Pinales; family Pinaceae; genus Pinus; species Pinus tabuliformis. The sequence goes on from CM062813.1 coordinate 886,411,949, forward strand.
AAACACCTTTGAACATGTCACTCATAGGAGGAAGCACACATTATTAACCATTAGGCCCACTCAAATTGTTTTTTTTTTTTTTTTGTAAGCTGCGGTAGTTCTTATTATTTACAACCAAGAGATACTAGTACAAAACTCAGGAGTCTCAACCTGCCCCGTAGGGAAACCAGATCTGTTGACTCCTGTGATCCACGAGTTCAAAATCATAACAGACGGAATGGATTTTACTGACATGCTTAAACAGTCTGATACTACCTAAATTGTTCCACCCATCTAACAACCCATCAGTACTAAAGATTAACAACCTAGAGTAATGATTCCTAGGGTCCATCTCACTAAATCTTTCAAAAACTAACAAGGCAAAACAGAGAGGACAGAGGAACCTGGACATTTATATTTCTGCATGAGCTTTACCAGCTTGGTCTGCTTTGCTGGTCTGCATCGCTTTCAGCATGTCCTTAATTTCCTTGAGCTGAATGTTCTGTTGTTTGACCAGATCTTCTAACTTGGCTGTCCCCTGTTTCGCCGCAGCCGTTTCCTGAGCCATCTCGACCATTTCTGCCGCCACCTGCTCCATCGCCTTGGCCAGGAGATGTTTCAGCACCCAATACGTATGGAGAGCCCGGCGGTACAAGGTGAGCCTCCCTCTTGTGTTCCCCGGGTCAGGAAGTTGAACCGACCATTCATTCATTTCGGGATCAGACGGCTCCTCGCAAACCTGATCTTCCATAGCCTCTATTATATTTCGAAAGTGCGGATGAGAGTCGTAATTATAAGCTTGCTCTGCTTCATTTAAAGCCGAGTCGATGGTGCGCTGTCTGCGTCTCTTTCTTGCCTGCCTACTAGTTCCTTCCCCCATGTCAGCCGATTTTCTGGGCCTTCCTCTGCCCCTCTTCTTCCTCCTATTCTGAATTACATTCTCCCTTTCATGCTGAGGGTGAACGCTGCTCTATCCTTTTTCGCTGCGCTTCCCTCTGTTTCCCTTTGCCTGACTGTAATCCATTTCCTCAGAACTCTCAACTACAATTTCTACTCTTCCTTGAGCCACATTGCGCTCTTGTGCTGTCCCTTTCCCCTGAAAGCCAGAGTTGCCCTGACTCTCGTTCATGTTTGCACTTTTAACTCTCTGATTCCTGATACTTTGCCAAACTGGCTCTGCCCGCTCGTCTTTTCTACTGCTGTTTATTCCTCTTCCGCCTCGATTTTTATCCCTCTCGTCTCCTGTTGTTTGATAGCGGGTTACCTGTCCACCTCTCTTGTCACGTCGCCTCCCCCTATTACGAATTGATTGAGAAATCAATTTTTGCTTTGGGCCTCGTCCTTGCCATACCTTCAAGACAATAATTACTCCTGTCATGGTACTACGATCACCTGTCTCCTGACCTTTCTTACTTGCCGTCGTTGCGAGCCTATCTCGCCTGTTGCTTCTCCACGCGAGAATGTAATTACCTCTGTTCGTCATGATGATTGTCATTAACAATCAGTTGCCTAAGACCGTCCCATCTCGCCAGCTCCGCCTGAGTTTGCCAGCTGTCATCAATGCGTTCTGTGGTGTCTTTACACCCCCAGTTCGCAAGGCAGTCTGCAGGTTGATTTCCTTCCCTTCTGATATGCGAAACTATTTTGTAGTCAATTTCTTTTAGTAGTTCAGCTATATCTTGGATTATACTTGCACTTCTCCAGCTTGTGGCGACCTTGTCCCAATTCTTCCCTTGAATTAGTTTTTTTAACGTATCTACAACTAGGGTGGAGTCCCCTTCAATTTCTAGCTTCCTGTAACCAAGTCTTCTGGCAGTTTTTATCCCTTGGTAAGCTGCCATGAACTCTGCCTCGTTGTTGGTCATTGTACCCCCATAGTCCGCGTATATCCATTCTGCTACTCCCTGTCCATTTCGAAAAATGCCGCCATACCCCGCTGGCCCTGGGTTTCCCTTAGCAGCCCCGTCGAAATTTAGTTTCATAAATCCCTCCGCAGGTTTTTGGAACTTAACTGGGCTCTGAGTCGCCATATGTTGTTGTGATTGCTTTGTTTGCTGATAGGTCATCCCTTGCTCTAAGTTCAGTCTCTTTAAAACTGTCATCTCTGATTCGGATGTTTTCCAATCTTCCTCATTCCAGTGTTCTGCTAAGATTGATTCCCTGACTTGCTTTACGGTCATCTCCCATATATCCTCAGGGTTAGAGGCTTTGCCCTTGAAGATACGACTGTTTCTCTCCTTCCACAGGTTCCAGACATTAAACCCTGCCACAAGGCTCCAAGCCCGTCCTACGATTTTGCTGTTAAATTTGCCTTCTCCTCGTTCGATCAGGGTTTGGATGATATCTCGTTGATTCCTTTCTGCAGACGAGAAAAGCTTTCTTGTGTTTTCCCACTGGAATTGGGCAATCTGGCATCTTATGAGGAGATGTTCTTGATCTTCCTCTCCCTCATTACAGAGACAACATCTTGAGGGTCCGGAGAAACCTCGTTTTTGAATTCTGTCCCAGGTTAATATCCGTTTTCTCCCTATCAACCAAGCAAACATTTTTATTTTAGGCCACCATTTTGTTTTCCATAGCTTTTTCCATTGTAGGTCTTCCTCCTCTTGCTCCACCCGCGTTTGTATTTTATAGGCTTCTTTTATATTAAATGTTCCTTTTGTTTCTTTGCCCCAGCGGAGGATGTCTCTACCTTCTCTCCTCTTTATCCGTCTCGAATCCATTTCTTTTATAAAGCTGGATCTTTGTTCTTCTGTGGAGTTCTCTGCCCATACCTCCATCGGTTTCCATCTTCTCCATTCCCCGTCTCCTTGTTCTTCATCCCAGTAATCTGTCACTGTAATGAGGTTACTTGCATCTCCTTCTCTATGTAGGCCTCTCAGATTTTGATTGTTTATGAGCTTTTCTCGCTGCTGCCAGGCTTCTTTCCAAAATTTCGCTACCTGCCCCCCTCTGATTTCCCAGAATATATACTGATCAATTAAATCCCTGTTTTGAATGGTTAAATTCCAGATATCCGAGCCTCGGGGCATCTCTTGCTTTCTAAGGATTCCTTCCGGAGTGCGAGGCATATTATATTTGGAAGACCAAATTTCTTTCCAGAGGTCTGACCCCCCCTGTATCCACCTCCATCTTAGCTTGGCCGCAAGCACCTGATTTAAGATCCAAGGGTCCCTGAGATCAAGGCCTCCTTTCTCCTTTGGTTGGGTAAGGCTGCTCCATGAGCAAAGGGCCCATTTTCTCTGTTGCTTCGGACCACCCCATAAGAATTTTCTATATATCTCAACCAATTTATTACAAGTTCCCTTCGGGGCTGCCATTACTGATAAAGAGTAAATAGGGATTGCTTGGATGGTGGCTTTCAGAAGCACTACCCGTGCAGCCAGATTTAGAGTTCGAAAGGTCCAGTTGTCCAATCTTTTTGATATCTTCTCCAATATATGCTTCCAATTCCCAAGTTTTCTTGAGGATGAGTCTAACATTGTTCCTAAATATTTGGTAGGGAGGTCTCCTTTCCTGTAACCTAAAACATGAGTTAGGTGATTTTTAATCGGCTCCACTGTGTTGAAAAAGAAAGTTCTAGATTTTTCTTTGTTGATTTCCATCCCTGTTCCCTCCATAAATGTTTCAAGAATTTTTTTGATTCTTTTCACCTCTTTCCACGTTGCTCTGCAGTAGATCATTATATCATCAACGAATTGTTGATGGGTTACAGTTGTTTGGTTTCCCCATAATTTAAGGCCTTGAATTTTCCCAGCTTCTAGTTCTTTTTTGAAGAGTCGACCTAATCCTTCTGCCGCTATTATAAAGAGGAAAGGGGATAGGGGATCCCCTTGTCGAAGACCTCTTGAGGCATTAAAAGTGGGTGTTGGCGTCCCGTTCAGGAGGATAGAGAAATTTGGCGAGGAAACCATACTCATGACCCAATTAACCCATCTGTCACTGAAACCAAAAGCTTTGAGTATCGTTTCTAGATACTTCCAACTAAGCCTGTCATAAGCTTTGGAGAGGTCGAGTTTGATGAGCATTCCTCTCTCTTTTTTCGTCTTCATAGTGTGAATCACTTCCTGAGCAACAACTAGTCCATCTAAGATCTGCCTCCCTTCCACAAAACCAGTTTGCTCTGGTGAGATGATACTCGGCAGTATCGATTTCAACCTCTGTGCAACAACTGAGGAAATAATTTTGTATATGACATTGCATAGTGCTATAGGGCGGAAGCCTTCTGCCTGCTCTGTCTGGTGAGTTTTAGGGATGAGGGTCAGAAGGGTTGCGTTGACCCCTGGCCAGATTTTTTGATTTATTCTGGCCTCCTCAACCACTTCCACCACTTCTTCAGCTAAGAAATGCCATCCAGCATGAAAAAACTCCACTGTGAATCCATCCGGGCCAGGAGCTTTGTTCTTTTTCATATTTTTGACTATGTCTTCCACTTCTGCCTTTGTTATTCTTCTCATTAGGGCCAGGTTTTGGTCTCTGGTCACCATAGTCGGTATTTCCCTTCTTATCTTGGATATTGCTTCTGCTCTGTCTGCTTGTGGCTCTTTCAAAATTGTCTTAAAATGCTTTAACAATTCTTTTTCAATATCTTCATGTTGGACAATTCTATCTCCTTCCTGATTTCTTAAAGAGAAGATTCTATTCCGCTGTCTGTGATGGACCATTGCCCTATGGAAGAATTTAGTGTTCCTTTCTCCCTCCCTGAGCCATTGGACTCTTGATTTTTGTTTCCAGAGAATTTCTTCTTGTTTTCTTCTTTCCTCTAACTGGGATAATATTCTACCTTCTTCTTTTGATCTTTCCCCTTGTATGCCGTCTATTATATCTAGTTGTTGCAATTCTGCCATTTTTTGTTCTAGCTTGGTTTTCTCTTCCATAATGTTGCCAAATTCTTCTTTGTTCCATTTCTTTAGCTGAGTCTTTATTTCCTTCAGCTTTAGTTGAAAAGTATGAGTCTTGTTCTTTCCTTGTACCATGCTGTCCTTCCACCAACCCTCTAATTTTTCTATCAGATCTTCACGTCTTAGCCAGAAGGCCTCGAATCTGAAAGGTTTTTTATTTGGTCTCTGTTTCATATCGATTTCTAGTTTGATCGGCCAGTGATCCGAACCTGCTACCGGGAGAATGGTTGCTTCAATAAAAACATCCTTCATCATTACTTGTTCTGAGATTAAGAATCTATCAAGGCGGGATGCTATTTGGTTCTCTCCACCTCTTCTGTTATTCCAAGTGTGCATTCCATTATTGGTTGGTATGTCAATCAACTTTTGTTCTCTTATCATGTCTCTAAATTGCTCTCCTTCCTTGTCCATTCTTCTGACTCCTCCTCTTTTTTCCCCTAACTCTTTGATTAGGTTGAAATCTCCTCCTATGATCCATTGTTTGCCTGGGATTAGGCCTCGAAGTGCCTTTAAATTTTGAAGAAAGTTTTCCTTTTCGTTTGGTACGTGAGGTCCATATACCCCTGATATAAAGACCTCCTCTTTCGTTCCTAGAATACTTGCTTTACCTGTTAGAATTCGGTGGAAGCTCATCCAGTTACTGAACATAACTTCTTCTGGGTTCCATAAAATGACTAGTCCCCCTGCACACCCAGTGGCATCCTGTCCCATTATTTCATATCTAATTTTATTTCTATTCAGAATTTCCTGCATCTTCTCTGTACTAATTTTTGTTTCCTGTAAGATCATAATACTTGGCTTTTCTTTTTTCAGTCTCTCCTTCAGATATCGTTGTTTGCCTCTACTGTTGAGGCCTCTTATGTTCCAGGTTGTGATTATCATCTTAACAATTTTGTGGGGGAAAGGAATACCTCCGAGAGGGGAATTACTCTTCCAGAGCTGACCAGTTCTTCTCCCACTTCTTGGAGCACTTCACCCAATGTTTTCCGTCCTCTTTTTTTCCCAGCCTTGCCAGAGCTGCTCACTCCTATTGTCTGTAATCCCTGTTTTTCGGGGTGTTGGTTCTCTTTCTCTTCTGTGTCTCCTTTTCTTTTTTTTTTCTCCTTGTACCTTTGAAAGGCTTCCTTATACCTCTGTTTTTGTTCCTCTGGTATGAATCGTTCATCGATTCTTTTCCATTCTTGTAATAGTTTTGTCATTACCCGTTCCTCTTCTTCCCCTTTTGCCTTCGGGGGATCCATCTCCATTCCTCCTGTCTCTTCCTGAGTTACTTCTTCTGAATCAACTCTCTGCTCTCCTTCCATCTTTTCTGTTTCTTTATCCGCTTGTTCCTCTCCTACCTCCATTTCCTCGACTTCTTCTTCTTCACTTACTTCTGTTTCCTGTCCTTCTTCTTGCAGTATTTTGAACTTGTTTGGGGTTTCGTTATTCTGATCTCCTCTCGGGGTTCTCCTTTGTCCTTGATTGTTTCCTCTTCTGTTCCTTCTGTGGACTGTTTGGAAGGTCTCTTCTTCTTTTTCTGCGGTTCTCCCTCCCCGTCTCCTTTCATTTTCCTCTTCCCTTTCCTTTTCTGCTAACGTGATGGGGCAATCTCTGAGTAGGTGACCATATTCATGGCAACGTCTGCATCGGAAGGGAATGTGTTCATAATCCAGGGTTTGGTTCCATATTTCATCATGGTACTCCAGTTCTATTGAATCTGGCAAGGGTTCAGTGATATTCATGTACACACAGATTCTGGCGAATGTGGTGTATTTTCCTCGCTTAGTAGATTCCGCCACTTTCACAAAGGATCCTATGGAGTTTCCAATCCCTTGAAGGATATCTGGTTTCCAAAATTCTGACGGAAGGCCGAACAGTCTGATCCACACCGGTGCCGCTAGTATTTTTTCCTTGTCTGGATTATAGCATTCTACCCATTCTCTCATGAACAGGCCAGCATTGTTCATGAAGTGAGGCTGCTCCTCAAAGACTTTATTCTTATCTTCTAGATTTGAAAATATGACCGTGAAGAAACCTTTCGCCCCCAACTTAACATCTACATGTCCTTTTGGTTTCCATTTCTGCTGGATCCATCTCATGAGGTTTTTCTCATTCGGCCAGTATCCTATGAACTTACAGATCAAAGCATAATCTCTCATATAGCTTCTATAATCTTCTAGTGAGTTTGACGGAATAACAAACCTGGGTCTGTTCGTCGCCCTCGGAAGGCATTTGCTTGGTATGCCAGTTCTCCTTTGAGCTCCATCAGCTGAGGATTCTCCTTCGTTCTTGCTTTCTTCCGCTTTCTGTCTTTCCTTTCGGGCTCCTCCTGTTGTAACTTCTTTGTAGGAGGGGATCTCTCCCCCCCCGTGTTCTGTACCCATCGGTTCCGAGCAGCTCGCACCCGCTTTAGAATCTGAAACAAGACCGTCAGAAATCGTAAACCCTTTGTTAGTCCGTTGGGGATGGCCGCCTGCCACCCCTGGGAACCTTTCCACTCTGCGAAAGCCTGCACCTGTCAGGGCTTATTCAGGCCTGCAACCTGAAAGCTTCAGGGCGACCATCGAAACCCTTACCCTCCGCGCCATTTTCCTCTTCTCCATAAAATGCTTGTTCGAGACAGGCCCACTCAAATTGTTATTATATATATCGTTATTTAATTAGTTAGTCTTTTGTTGATGTTGTTGGACCCACCAACATTTAGGGGATATCCCCGATATGAATACCCAATCAGATCTCATATCGTTTGGTGTAGGAGTCCCATTGGATATAAAGGCCCAGTTGCCAAATCCTTAAATATTTGCCTTGGCTCTAGCTGTCAGCACAAGATAGTGATACAATAGTGCCTTCGAAAAGTAAGGGGAGTGTTCCTAGTGAGTGTACACTGCAACTGTGTCGAGATTATCCTACTGCAAAGGGGGAGAGAAAAGCGAGCCTCTAAGTGAGATGCAGTAATACCACCTAGGAAGAGACACACATGAACCACAAGGACCCGTATAACATCTAGCGGAATAGTCCACAGTAGATGGGACGATCATTACAACCAACAAACAAGGAATGATATGTCTAGTATCCCGCAGAATAGTCCACAAGGATGGGACAACGATAACAACCATTACAACACATTATCAATAAGAAAAGCACTAAAATAACTGAAATGGTTCAACTATCTTAGTACATGTGAAAGCGAACATGAAATACAAGTGTCCATAAAATAGTCTTACAAACACTCATATTCCATGCATGAAGAACGAGATGGCCTTAAAAGGCTTATGTTATTAAGAAAAAGTTCCAAGACACGTATTTACATTGTACATCACTAGCTCCAGTAGTGGGACAATGGAGTCACTCCTTGCTCCTCAAAGAACTAGCTGATCTGTCTAATGCCTTGTAGGAGGAGCCAAGGTGAAAATTTCTTTGTTTATACAATAAGCGGGTATATATAACCAAGGGGTGATGCTTTTCCCTTATGACTCTTTGACAACCGTCATGACTATTCAACTTCCTATGACTTCTCAACTTACATGACTCTTAATATTCATGTGTGTCCTTTAGAATTCAACTTTATAATACATTTGATTATAATATAAATGGTCCACTCTAGTGATGTGGCATATGACAACTCATGAAACGACTTGACATGAGACTGCTGAGATGGACTGACTTGATGATGTGGCAATGTCAAGTCACTATTGTTGTTGAATCATATATGTGTTCTTGTATATGATTTCTCTTCTTCCTTGCATAGCTTGGTGATGTGGGGTCTTCAATGATCTTCGATCTTGGAAGGTGGTTGCAAACTTGTATCCCTTTGCTTTCTCTTGATAGGTCCACTTGTAAGTTCAACTACAACTGAGTCTTTAGGCATGCTTCCCTCCTTCTTCTCCTTCTTCATCATCTTGTCATGACTTGATAGTGTAGCTATTCCTTCAATTCACTCATGACGGGATGACATCAATCTGAAAACTCCATAGTCTAAGATGGTGTGTTATTTTCCATTAATTGAGTCTGGGATAAGTGAACGACTAGGAGAAAGGGCTCAGTGACTGTGAATTTTTCATTTTCAACTACTAGGGAGAGAGCTTGATCATTGAGATGTGCAAAGCGCAGCTCAGGCTAGATTGAGGAAAGTTTTTGCACAATACTCACTAAGGAGAAAAATTGTGTAGTGCCCACTAATGGAAAAAATTACACAGTTCAAGCATGGAGTGGCTACTGCGGGATGAGGCCCTAAGAGGACACATTGTGTAATTTAGAGAGGCAAGGGGGACTGGGCAACAGAGAGGCCTAAAGGGAAAATCTACACAGTTTCTGAGGGTTGTGAGCTCCAATTGAGGGAAGGCCACTAGAGGAAGGATTTGCGCAGTTTTGGAGGCCAAAGGAGGTTAGGTTCTCAGCGCATTACACAATTCCAATAGGCAAGGGAAAATATTGAGGGTTGAAGGTGCGAAGTTCGCAGTTCAAGGCAGATTGGGAGGCACAACTATGTAATTCTAGGGGTCAAGCAAGGTCGCTCGACTATGGAATTACATGGAAAAACATCCCTGGAGGAAAATTATCATGCACTATGTAGTATAGGTAGCAAGGTCACATCCATGAGAGCTGAGACTACGCAGTTTGCAAACTCGGTCAGGGCCGGGTGAAGCTAAGTGGCCTGGTCAGTTTTCGAAAATGGCTAAGTGCGGGAAGGGAGATGGACTCGTGATGAGCTTGAACTGTGATCGCACACTTTGCATAATTTGATGACACAACAACATAGATCATCAGAACAAACAAACAAAGCATTCCCCTCTATGTGACTACCTCATGACAAGATATGACAAGTGTGACACTTAAGATAGACTTTAGTATGACTCTGACAACACTTGTGCGAAAATTCTATAGACCTTGTTTATGAGTGCGACGAATGTTTACATGGTTAGGACAACTCATACAAAAAAATTCTGACCTTCGAAACCACCAGAAAAGGCTCGCAAACATTACATAATAGTCAAACATGCCAAAAGATGACAGTTAATCCAACAAGAAAAAGGGGCCAAAGAACTTCAAGAAAGCTCATGGAATGAGCTTGAGTGTTTGCAACAATCAAGGAAAAGACCAAGGAAGGCTTTGAAATTTAAGTTCAAGCCAAAATTTTGGAGGGTGTTGCAGTAGCTACAACATGCTTATAGAATTAATGAGTAAAAAAAAAAAATTTGAAATTATTCTTTTAAATATTTTTTTTGATGTAACTTTAGATTCATAACTAAAACTTTAAGTTTAATTTGTCTATTTTGATTCAATATTCTATAAATCAACTTGTGAATGTAAAAATTATTTTAAACATTTAACATTATTGTTATATGGGTATAATGGTTAATAGCATGTGCTTCCTCCTAAGAATTCATATGTTCAAATACATAAGGGGGTAGAGTATGTCCATCTCCATAGGATTTAGTAGTTAAATATATTTGTAGAGGAGGGTCCTTTGTCCCACACCTTTCTAAAATTTTAGTTTGATACATCTATTGTTAATACTTTTGGATTTCTTTTTCAATGTAAATATCTCCAAAAAAAATAAATTCCTTCCTATATTGATTAAGAAAAGTATTAAACTATAGCATATATGTTTGATTATACCATAGTTCATATGCTAATAAAAATAAACATAAACGAGTGACAATGAACATAAAAACGTGATGTTTTCTTTTCTTGTTTGTTATATTAAATATATTTTTTCCCAATAATTTTTTTTCTCTTTTCATTTCTAAAGCGATTACTCATATACAACTTAACAACTTCAAGCATGATGTGACAAATACAAATTTGCATAATGTTCCAAAGCATAACTCTTACAAGAAAACTAGAATATGTCAAACAAAAACCAATGAGGATAGTTCATGTAAAATTGTGCACCTAACTTGAGGGTTAATAGTAGATTATTTTTAATCTTTAGAAGATAGTCAAAATCTTAGGCAACATTTTCTGTAGAGGGGTGAAGACATATAATGTTCTCATAACAATGTACCATACCCAAATTAGTGCATTATTTACCTGTGTAGGGGGGTGCTACATATATCAAAAAGTAGTGGAGAAACATGAGGAACATCTTGTCACTCGATAGAGGGTCCAACTATGTGAATCCATCCATTTCCAATGCTGGTTCAAAAATGTAAACCCCAGCACCTTCATTTTCATGAAAAACCTACGTCAATGAATAAATCCCCTACACGAAAAGTACAAGTAGGTTTGTTAAGAAATAATAAACCATTAAAAAAACCCATAAACACCTAGAAAATGTATAGTTTAATTGGGAAACCTCACCTCCTAACAAAAGAATTGTTGGTCCTTCTACGGGGACACATTAGAGCTTGAGAAATGAGAATAATGAATCATATTACTACAATAGTAAATATCATCATCTTTGTTGGGGAAATTATATGTGTTATAGTTTCCAACATTAAATTATCAATCCGGGGTCGTAAAACATAGAGACAGAAGCGCAATTAACACAAGATCAAAGCATCTAAACTAGGATATGAAATCAATTTATTGTCTAAGTACGAAATTGTTATTTATAGTTTGAAACTAGTTAATTGAGGAAAACATGTTCAAACAAATAATAAATATTAATCATTGTGCAAGCTAACTCTAATTAACCATAAACCAAGAAATATAAATTACTATTAAAATTCCTATTTTTGTCAATCCATTTTGTACTCAGAAATAATTTGCACTCAAACTATTCCTAACAATCATTGTAATCCTCTCAATGCAGCAAGACTGTAAAGAGGTACAAAACAATTTTCAATAATGAAATCAAATCATTCTCACACTGTAACTGTATCAATTTTCAAACTTCTATGTTATGCTCGAATTCAAAATCCTTCTATGGTATCTTAAGAATCTATTCACCCTTCACATTAATTTGAAACTAATTCTCATAGGCTAACATGCCGAGCAAACTCGTTCTTAGAAAGGATTCACATGGTTTTGATAAGGGATTCAAACTAACAAAACTGGGGAAAATATTATTGTTATAGTACTTAAAACTAAATGATATGCCACCTCAGACCTTCAATTAATTCGAGACATCTAACAGGGATAGAAATATTCTAAAGCAAATTACGAAGATGAAACCTTGCAGTATCAAAGCATTTTAAGTCAAATCTCTAGGAAGAAACCCTACTATGCACAATAATTTTCACTGTCTAATTCAGAGGCTGAATAATGAGAACTAAGGTTACACAGAAAGATTTTCAAATGAAATTCAATCACTCTTTCCTCAAAGATTCAGAGTATTGATCAAGTAGAACTCACACTGCTAAAGAATGAAATTCTCACTCTCAAACAACCTAGGTAACTCTGTTTTAATCCTAAATAGCTACTACTTCGAAAGATGAAATCACTACTGCTGGATTCAACTTTTAACTAAGGGGTCGAATTCCACTATACTCTCTTATGACTGTAAAACTACAAATGTTGAAAAGAAAATTCATGCACACAGAAGAAACTTTGAAATCTTGAATGTAATCTCAGAGGAATTACGAAACTAATCAATATGTATGATATTGGTAAATGTAAACACACACTTATAATTCACACACAATCAATGAATGTATCTATGGATTCACACTTCACACATTCAATCAAATCCACTGCTGGCTAGGGAAAGCACATAGAGAAACTCTTACTACAATTCATGAGTTAATGCAATGCATGCACGGAATCGTTCGAATAATGTTCTATGTATAGATGTTTCACTGATACTTAAAACAACACAACATTTTTACAGGAGACAAAGCACTGCTCTGTGGAAGAATTCAGGCACACAATGCAATGAATAGAGCGTAGTTTCAAAACCAAATCATCACAATATCAGAAAGGATTATAAACACAATGAGATCAATTCAAAATCTATGTAATCACACTAAAATTATAATCAATCCACACTTTGTTGGAACGAAAGTGAACATAGTAATATTGTTGAGCTACTTATGAATTACAAAGAGCTCAATCCCAAATTGTGGTGGGCCCTTGCCATATCTGGGTAAGCTTAGGAGACTTGCAGTAAAAAGGAAATCTAATGCATTCGAATTAAAAATGTGTTGTTACTGTACTTGCAATAATCCTAATTAACACATTCTCATGTTAAATCACTCGAGCAAAGGTCTTTGATTATAAAAAAAGGATCTACAATAGCTCAAAGATTTGTGTTAAACAGTTGATAATTCCCATCCCCCCTAACTTGTTCCTGTGCTGGCCTTTATAGGCAATATCGTTATACATAAAATAGTAATGAATTCATTTACATGGTAAACACAGAAAACTAAAACTAATCTTAGAATTCGCAATCTGATTGTGAGAACATTCAGGAATTTCATGGCGTAACTAATTTAAACCAAGCACTAACATTAGCATGGTCCAAATCTCAACAATGAAAGAAACTCCTTGTTGAGCATAAGAGTTTTATCCAAGCTGTAGCTGTGGTCGAAAATAGTCAAATCTGAAATTTTGTACTTAAAACTGTGTCAGAATAGCCCATGACCATAGCTCCTTCATGGTAATGACTATTTCCAAAGGATTTTTGGGTTATATGAATGAGGGTGCTCTGAACAAAATCCACTTGTTTGAATTCAATATTCTTCACCATTTGATCACAAAATTCATATTTTCACCTACAACAATCCCATTCTCTACTGAACTCTGCAGTAACTAGTTTGACTGCCTTGTGAAGAATTTCAACGATCGAACTCTTCGGCAAATGAACTTAGCGAAACCGTCATTAATCATCCTTAATACATTAAAAACAAAATAAAACTATGATATTTAACTGTGATATGAAAAGGATGTGTTTAGGCATGAGTTACGGGAAATGGATATGAATATGGTAGAAATTACAGGAATATGATTTATAAATGATAATGTTATATGTTGAAAATGAGGGCATTTATGAGGTCCAACACCCCCCCATGCCTGTGATTTTGCATGTCCTCATGCAAAAAAATACCTTGCTCATTTATATATTCTATGACATCATAACCATAGGCAGGGTTGGTTCTTGTGGAGAAACACTGCGTGAAGATTTGGAGGCGCTGGTTCTTGTGGAACAACAATATTCATATTGGACTACGATAGAGTGGGGAGCGATCTGATTGAGGACAAACAGTAAGTGGATAAGGAAGAGACGAGGGATCTCGTGAATCATGAAGTGATAATGGGAATGGTGGATACAAATTCTTTCATACTCTAAGACCAAGGTTTATATGTGGTTCTTATTGTTTTGGGCAGCAATAAATTCATCTTTTAATGTCAACTTTGTCACAACATGCAACATTTTGTCATGTGATAATACTACAGCCTTGTGATACAAATGGTTCAATTCCACTATGGTAACCAACCTACATGAACAAAGTTCATGCCTCAAAATACCAAAAAATGAATTAAAATAGCATTCCCATATGTTATGAATGCTTATGATGTAGGAAGAGGAGACATTATGATTGTTGCTTTGTATTAGTGGACCACTATGATCTACTTTTCATTCATATGGCCTGATTTAGAGAAACTATGCATTTTATTATGAAAATGGATTTAAAATGGAGGTGGATGATAGTGGTGATGAAAGATAGAATATATGAAGTGGAAAGTGGTTAACCATCATGTTTCCTTGCATTATTAATGAACTAAAGAATCTTAAACCAATTTACCTCAGGTTTACCTTTACTTTGATGTGATGATGCTACAAGATGAAGTGGAGTATGGAATGGCTCGAACTGATGTGACTGTTGATCTGAACTACTAAAGAAGGCGGAAAGCAGAACTAAAGAGCAGAAGAATGAACTTAAGTGTTGGAGGATGAACTTAAGGTCCCATTCTCCCCCATGCCTCAGGAGTTGTATTTCCCTAAACACTAAGGAAAGGTGACTGTTGCTGCAAATGACAATGGAAATGCTAATACAAAAATTGAAACCACTGCAAACTTGTGTTGAGATCTCAAAACCATATAGTCTTCAACCGCTACACACCCATGTGAATTCTTGCATATGTGAATAAATGGTGTCGATGTCAATCATAAGCAAGAATAATTGGATTACTGGCCATTGAGGAGATCATTAACCTATGCGAGATATCCGACCTTTGATGTCAATGGGAATCAAGGCACTAGGTACATTCTACTAGCCATGAATGGATTTGTCGAAGTTGAATGGACTGTAGAATTCATCCACCAAAAAACATTGATGTATTTCCATAGTAGATGACAAATATACCCTCCATTAAGGCATGCATGCTCCTAGGTACCTTACTGTTGTAGGGAAAAGTATCCGATTCGGATGACCCTATCCCACTCTAAGGGTGATAGTACCTCAACAACAACTGTAAAGAAAACTACTTAAGGTTTACTTCTTTACGAAAGCAAGAGAGAATGAGGAAATGCACTAACCGTTGCCTTGCGCTTAATGTCGAATCCAAACTCTTCTCTTTGGCTACTTGCTCCCAGCTCCTTGCTCTTTTGCTGGCCCAGCTACAATGAGATCCTGCAAAATAACAAAGAAGGAAACTACAAGAAGCATGCAATCATAACTGATTCAAGGATTAGCATAAATAAAATATACAATTATCACAATATATCATTGAAACAAGTGCATATAGAAGAACCTCAATAGCTTTTATTAATGAAGAAGTAAAGTCCCGAGAGAGTTACAACCATTGAAGGCCCCAATCCAGCAACACCTCCCAGCAGAAAGAATTTCTCCTCTTCACCTCCTTCAAGCAATCACCCAATAGTTCTATAGTGAAACCAACAGCATATCATTACTTTGCACAAAATTCCAGCCTCTAGAGCTCATAGGAGAGAGCTCAATATATAGATGAATCGAGAAAGGATGAGTCAGCTTGCAACTGATGTGTAGCTGCCTTGTGTCCTCTCTCTCTTCAGTTGATCTTCAGTTCTTGAGTCCACTTGGAGAACCTTGCTTCCACTTGGAGAAACAGAGCCTCTGACTCATTACAAGGCGAAATCCCTGATCCAAGTGTCATTTTTGGAAGATTCCAGAGCAATGACTCAGTGTGCCACTTGTCCCATCTCGCTCAGCGCAGGTGGCCTTTGTTCCACTTGCTTTGAAATGCAGGTACACCATGGAGGAGTTGAGTTTCAGCGCAGAAGCCTAGTGGAGCACCTGCTTTGATTTCAGGATTGCTTGTTTTTGAGTGTTTTCAGGTGGAGAACTGATCTGAGAGTTGTTGGTTTGCTGACCTTGTTCCTCTAGGGGTAGGAACATCATGTTTAGGGACTTTGGATCCCTTGGATTATTGACAATTCATGCCTGATGCTGCAAGGCACAAAATTGTCTATAACAGATGCCCCCTAAAGTATGAGGTCGTTTATCGGGTGAAATGCTTTATTAGGAGGATCCGAAGTTCATTCAATCTGCTGAGAAGTGTCCTGTAATAAGATACAATACAATACATTATTTTTCATACTTTTTCATGATCTAGCTGAGGCGGGCATTCCCATGCTCAGCTTTATAAATTCATTTTGGTACATAGCACAGACGATCGTCTGATGATAGACTGATAATTCTCTGCTGAAATTATCATCCTTTGAGAAGGATGATCATCTGCTGCAATGATGTACATATCAAATGTCCTTATATCCTGAATATATATCGCAGCCCGGATGGATGAAACTAGATCCGGGGTCTTCAATCTCTTCCGATCTTCACTCGATGTACAAGTCGATCCATGTGAGAATTTCTTGAAGTCAAACATGGAAAGACATCGCTTGATTACCGGTCAATGATGTAAACCGTTAACAAGCGCGAGAGGAATCACCGATAAGGATGATGACCCTCAAGGTACGGCAGTACAATTCACATGGTGGGAATAAAGTACTTGGCGTCGACCACCATGCAAAATATTCTGGTCGAAGGTCATTGATGTATACCTGTCGCCGGAAGTGAGAAACTTGCCATTGAGGCATGCAAGCTTCAAAGTACTGAAGGGGGTTGTTCCTAGATCAACTCCTTGGATAATGAGCTGATGTCGACAAGGAGCGATCCGTCAAAGGAGGGCCTTAATGAATCCCACATCAGTGACACGGAACAGAGCTAGTGATTGTGATGAGGTGAAAACAAACTGTGATGTATGATTCAGGGTGGCGGTCATGAAATGGATGAAGGACAATGTATGGCAGTGGATGGGACACGGTTGACTCTCTGCAGAACAACATCTCTTGAACATATAACGACACTGATGTGATGGATCGGTAGCATTACCCCAAATGTGGATGGTGTGGCGAGGACCATGGTGATGAGATCGGTGAATGAAACAACCCAACCCGATATGATACGGAGGACAAAGTGTCATGTTCAAGAGTGACTTGCTACCATTAAAGCTGTGAGGTTCTCCCAATTTTTCCCCAGTCATTGCTGACCAGTACCTCTTTATTTTTATCAAGCTTGAGGAGGATAACATATGCTTGTTCTATAACCTGCCCTTCGGGCAAGCCCATCGCTTTGTTTTAACGAGCCTAGCGATAGGGAAACTCGTTCTCGTCTAAAGACAAGTTTGTCGCTATTTAATGAATTTTAACGAGTCTAACGACAAGGATAACTCGGTCCTTTTCATTTTTAGAGAGTCTAAAAAGGTACGTAAAGTCAACTCCAAAATTCCTTTTTCGTCATCTAATCCCTTAAGTCCGAAAAAGTATAAAACAATACAGAAGGGATGAATTTTCGATTGCTTTAACGAGCCGAACAAAACAAGCGCTCGCTCTTTTTGTGCAATAATCCCTCAGGTCCAAAAAGATTAAAATCTAGAGGAGGGATAGCTCTTCTGGTCGTTTAACGAGCTGGAAGGCCAAAACTCGGCAAACTTTTCATATTTTACGAGTCAAGAGAAAAGAGCTCAAAGAAGACTCGTCTTTTGAGGAACGAGTGATAAACAGGGATAGCAGTAGATTCCAGGTACGGGTTGGAATATTCCAATCACGGCAGTGTCACAAGGATGGCTAAGTGAAATCACTCTTCACAGCTGTTCCTCAAAATGGGTAAACAAACATATGGAGATGAACGATTGGCCAAATGAACGGATGGAGGTGAGACTGCAAGAACACGACCAAGGGCTTTAATATGGCTGTCAAATGTTACATTTACCAAGGTTATTTACCGGTTCATTTTTTCTGGGTGAGCTTGAACTCTAGGGGAAGATTGCTCACAACTTATGTTTATTTTTTAACGAGCATGAACTAAGTGCTAAAACTGCTCGGATGATGCCCCCAACATAATAATGCAGACGAGGCATATGCCCCGTAAACCTTAAGAGGCAGTTCATTTTTTAATGAGCTTGAATGCGACCAAACCTTGCTCAATCTTGATGCATCCAGCATAAAAATGCAGACGAGGCATATGTCCTCTAAACCTTAAGAGGACATTTCATTTTTTAATGAGGTTGACATCGTAAAGAACTATCCTCTTTACTCTTTATTTCATTTTTTAAATGAGGTTGACTTGAGATAGGAACTATCCTCGAGACTTTTAGATCCATTAAAAATAGAAGGCTTCATATTCCGTTGCACCCATCTCCGTAAGATTACTTGGTGGTGGTGGGGCAAAGGTGCTCATTAAAGAAGGGCCTTTTAGGAAAATTACTCTGATATATTGGAGAGGATGATTGCCTCCATGGATCGTTGGAATGCTTCTTGTATTGGATGGCGGCACAACTTCTGTCGAAGTTGTTGTCGAACTGCCTGATCGACCTTTTCTCTCGCCATTCAACAACTATGAATTCCCATGGCTTTTGTTTAATGTTGAAACTAAAGCATCATCTTGGCGCTTAAAACTTGACAACATCATAACTTGCGATGGGGAAGCATTTCCACTATCAACCAGATTCATACTTGGGTCAGGAAAAGGATCAGTCAACACAGCTGGAGTATGTGGATTCTTTACGAATCTTTTAAACTGAGCTTTGAACGGGCAATCTGCCGTCCAATGATCCTCATCACATATGTGACACCTCCTAGGTGGTTTCTCCTCTCTATGAGGAATTTTTCGAGGAGATGACTTTCTTCGATCTTTCTTCCCTTTGTTTTGATTCTTCCTGCTTACTGGTTGATTGGTTTCTTTGCCCTTATCTGTCGATACGGCATTTACTTCCGAAGCAAGAATTTCCTCATGCACATTTTGATTCGAATCCTTACGGGATTTCTTTTGATTGGTCCTTTTCGGATTCGTGTTTGCCGTGCCAATCACGCCATCGCCGGCATGAGAGTCACTATTTGATTTAGGAGGAGGAGGGATTGAAAACTCTGGTCTAGGGGCGTCTGGTATTTTGTCATAGAGCGTGCCGGACTGAGTATATACTAAATCCAAATATTGTGCACGAGCAATAACCTGCTCTTCTGTTACGACTCCCCCCTTTGCCACATCTTCCGTTATGGCCGGAAGTAACGACTTTATAAACCACTCAGCTAAAAGCTGATCAGGAACGTATGTTTTAACCATTCTTCGTCGACGTCACCACTCATGTATATGATCTGATATATGAGTTGCGGTTGTCTGTTTGAAATTGGTCAATATCTCTGTTCCCGTTTCATACCTTATTAGTAATTGAAAGTGGGTTAAGAATGTCGTGGCAAGGGAGCTAAAATTGTCGAACGAAGCTCTTGGCAATTCTATATACCATTTCGCCGCTGGACCTGTCAATGTCCTCTGAAAGAGGCGAAGCCTTATCGAATCGTCATTTAAAGTGTTCGATGAACACCATAGATGAAAGGTCATCACATGATTCGACGGGTCTTCACCTGGATTTCCATTGAATTTAGGAATGTTGGATGGAAGTTTGTGCGGGATCACTGGTCACCATGGGGCATAAGAAATTGGATCATTGGTTAACCGATGTAAATCAGGCAACTCTAAAGTCGCCACGAATGGTAACTGTTGATTCAAGTTAGGTGAAGCGTAACCAGGGTACGATGGAATCACCTGAACAGTTGGTCTTTGCATACCAGCATAATGGAGTTGATGTTGGTATGACTGATACGGTTGATGGACTTGACCACTATAAAGTGGTTGATTTTGACCATTTTGGATATATGGTTGTCCAGTATTCGCAAAGATTTGCTGTTCAGAACCTTGGTACACTTGCTGGAATTGTGGCTGTTGGTATTGCACTATCCACGGTTGCGATACCATGGGTTGTTGCGCTACACTAACCATTGGACCAAGATGTGGGGTACTTGTACCCAATTGTACTTGTGTCGCCCCACCAGTAGGCGATTGAGGTTGGGTCGCAGGGCCAAGGGGCTGTTGCATGAGAACTTGAGAAATCTGAGGTTGACATACAATAGGCATCGTTTGAACTTGCGACACGGTTACGATTGCCGGTGTAGTTGGGATGTTCGTCACAGGTACACACTGTTGCATAGAATATACAACTCTTGGTGGCTGGGATAGCATAGGTACCCAACTACTCGTTGCAATTCGACCATAACTTGAGTAAGGTTGAGAACTCCCGTATGGGTACCCTCCCGGAGGGGGTAATGAAAAGGCATACTGCCCCCCATACGGTGGTAATCCAGAACTCAAGGAAATTGATTGTCCTGGAGGACTGGATGGCCTAAATTGATTGCCAAAAGGGTCAATTTGATGAGTCTCACCATAAGAGTTACCAGACATTACTCCGGAACAGACAGGAACATACCAAACTATCGAGATAGTCCCTTGGTGGACTCCTTCTAGCGATTGAGAGCTAGTTGGGACAGATGGTATGCCGGCGAACATTGTTGGATTCGCAGCAGGTAATTCTGCTGTCGCCGTGTCCTTTGACACAGTCCTAGATGTCGATGGTTGTTCAGACATTTTGAGTCTATCCAATTGATTGCCTAGTGATTCTACAGGAACTTCCACTGGTGATGGACAAACTTCGCTTGTAGCAGGAAATAGAGTGACCCCTACTCCAAGATGAGTTGGAGTGGATACTTGCGGTTCCTCTATAATTTCCTCTATCGCAATCAGACCAGGTGGAAGAGGAAGACCGTCAGGTCCGTAAAAGATTTCCGGTGCCGAAGAAGGGGTTGTATCAACAGCGACAGATGTTTGAGGAACAAAACTCTCTGGACCAGTTACAGATAGAACTGGTTCAGTTATACAAGTATTTGCCCCCAGACTAGGATCAGTATTACTGTCCTTCTGTGGAGGTTGAACTTCTTCTATAGAGGCAGGGTTTCCAGAAATGTTTGGAGTAACCAGAATCTCAGATGTTGTTGGAACACTTGTTCTAACTTTTAAAGGAGATTTTGAACTGGTTCGACGAGCTCGCTTTGTCCGGATTGTTTTCGATTCCGGAGACAAAGACGGTTGACTCACAAGCCTCCGAGAATGACGGATATTCAATTGAATTTCTTCCACGATTGCAGATTACTCGATCAACTAAAATATAAAGGGGAAAATTTGTGTTTCCGATTTGAATGAATTTTATTAGACGCTTTTAAACATAACTTTGCTTTTTCATGTTTTAAGAGTCGAGAAAAAGCTAAAGATGACTCTAGTCTCCTTCGATGTATTAACGAGCCCGAAGTGACAAATGCTCGGTTGGACCTTTTCAGTTATAGAGTTTGAAAAAGGGCCAAAAGAAACTGCTCTGGAGATCTAGGCAGAGGGTGTGCCAAACCTTTCGCGAAACCACAGAATACGTTTTACGGTACGGGTGGTCGATCTTCGTGAATGCTGTGTTCACTGCATCGCGATCAGTAGGGCGGTCGACACGGCTTCCTATGGATAAAGGATTTGTTCCTATAGGGGTCTCCCAATATATACGTGACGGTACGTGGGAGCACAAGTCCGTATTGGTGCCACCGACTCTCAGGAGGAATCACCCACCTTCGTAGAGATCGACAGTCACTATGTTTAACGACGCCAGAACACGTCTCTACCTAGACCTCTATGTGTTTGCGTTATGCTTCAAATGCGTTGTTAGGTTCATTCAGTATATTTTAAGTTGATCTTTTTAAAGTTTGCCTTTCAAGGTTCACCACGAGATGTATATGAAAAATTCCTAAATGCAGCCTAAGATGAGAAGCAAGATTTTTCAAATCTTTTTGACTGATGAAAATCTTAACTACTGAGGGAGAAGAAAGGCAAATATTTTCACACAGTTCATACAGCACAAACTAATGCACTTTCTCCTAAATCATCATGCAAACTTTTTCAAATGCAAAATGCACAATGCATGTATTTTCTTTTCCCTTTCTTAATGTTGATGTATTACAAAATGAAAGTTGTTATATAACTTTGATTTCGATTTAAAGCGAAAACAAAAAAGTTTGTCCAAAATCAAAAGACACCTTAAGATTTACTTGTTTAATCACTGGAAATAAATGAAATCAAACCATAATGACGAAAGTAAAAAGACTAATCTGCTATGGACAACAAACAAGCTAACTCTTTAGACCAGCAAAATGCCTAACACAGGTTCAGATCTCAGAGGCCAAAGCAAGACTAGTTCACTTTCGTTATGGGAAATTGTAAATGACGTAAGAAATACAAAAGAACAAGTACAATTTCGTTATATAACAGAGGCGGAATGATGGCAAGTAAGGTTGGTTTCAAAACAGGTACAAGACTCGTAACTGGCTGCAAAATCTATAGTGAAAACAGGCAAGAAAAAGGGAGGAAACCCCAAATGCACAATGCAAAATTGGGCCAACGCAGGTGCTGCTCAACCAGTCTGGCTCTCAATGCAGGTAGCCCCTTCGGGACCTGCGTTGCAAAGCAGGTAGCCTGTGTACTACCTGCTTTGGAAAACGAAAGTTGCGTTTTCTTAGTTTTCGGGTCACAATTTTCTCAAAAATGCACAGTTTTTGCTCAAATCAGAAGCAATCAGTCAAGCACACACAAAGGGATGACAAGGAAGGTGAAAATCTATCACTAAGAGCTTACAAGGATCCTTGTAGATCAGCTCTTCAAATCATGAACATGCTCAGAAATGAGCTAGAGTAGCTGCCCTCTACTTCGCTTTTGATATAGTCAAAAGCTTTTCGATTTGGTACTCTTTTGTTCAGGAAATGAATAGCAAAATACTACAAACAATCAAACAGATATGATCCCCAACGGAGTCGCCAGTTTGTTGTAGGGAAAAGTATCCGATTCGGATGACCCTATCCCACTCTAAGGGTGATAGTACCTCAGCAACAACTGTAAAGAAAACTACTTAAGGTTTACTTCTTTACGAAAGCAAGAGAGAATGAGGAAATGCACTAACCGTTGCCTTGCGCTTAATGTCGAATCCAAACTCTTCTCTTTGGCTGCTTGCTCCCAGCTCCTTGCTCTTTTGCTGGCCCAGCTACAATGAGATCCTGCAAAATAACAAAGAAGGAAACTACAAGAAGCATGCAATCATAACTGATTCAAGGATTAGCATAAATCAAATATACAATTATCGCAATATATCATTGAAACAAGTGCATATAGAAGAACCTCAATAGCTTTTATTAATGAAGAAGTAAAGTTAGGAGAGAGTTACAACCATTGAAGGCCCCAATCCAGCAACACCTCCCAGCAGAAAGAATTTCTCCTCTTCACTTCCTTCAAGCAATCACCCAATAGTTCTATAGTGAAACCAACAGCATATCATTACTTTGCACAAAATTCCAGCCTCTAGAGCTCATAGGAGAGAGCTCAATATATAGATGAATTGAGAAAGGATGAGTCAGCTTGCAACTGATGTGTAGCTGCCTTGTGTCCTCTCTCTCTTCAGTTGATCTTCAGTTCTTGAGTCCACTTGGAGAACCTTGCTTCCACTTGGAGAAACAGAGCCTCTGACTCATTACAAGGCGAAATCCCTAATCCAAGTGTCATTTTTGGAAGATTCCAGAGCAATGACTCAGTGTGCCACTTGTCCCATCTCGCTCAGCGCAGGTGGCCTTTGTTCCACTTGCTTTGCAACGCAGGTACACCATGGAGGAGTTGAGTTTCAGCACAGAAGCCTAGTGGAGCACCTGCTTTGATTTCAGGATTGCTTGTTTTTGAGTGTTTTCAGGTGGAGAACTGATCTGAGAGCTGTTGGTTTGCTGACCTTGTTCCTCTAGGGGTAGGAACATCATGTTTAGGGACTTTGGATCCCTTGGATTATTGAAAATTCATGCCTGATGCTGCAAGGCACAAAATTTTCTATAACACTTACCTAACCCTAACCCTAATCCCAGATAATGTGTTGATGTTGATGGGATAAGGCTTGTCGGCAAGTGGGCCTTAAGGAATCCCACATCAACCAAATCGATTACAAACATAATGACTTGAGAGATACATGATTTGAAGAACTCATACAAATTTACAAACTTTATTGGGAACCTTGCCCTCCAGTTACCTGGTTTCTAGGAAAAGTCCCTGTCCAATTGCGCTAGACAATCTAATTTTCACAAAAGGACTTATTTTTCTCTTTACTATTTTCATTTATTTAATTACTAACTTCCCCACTATACTTGAGAAAATATGTCCTCCTTCAAGTGAAAGAGAGCTTCTAGTCAATCCATGTGTGGATCAGGTACAAGGATATAAACATAGTTACTGATCAAACGAGAAAGTGAACTGGTACCCGTTTTTTTGAGGTAGCAAAAAAACACCTGATTTTGAAAAGTGGTGATGCGAGAATACACTTTTTTTTAGCATATTTTTGGCACTTTAAATCTTCTTATGTATCAAGTATGAACATTTTTTTTTGATGTTAGTCATTTTCATGCAGATTTTGAAAAGTGTTGATGCAGCATCAACACATTTTTTAAATGCTAGTGATTTTCATGCTGATTTTGAAAAGTGTTGATGTAGCATCAACACATTTTTTTAGAGGGCTTATTTTTTACACTTTAAATTTTTTATGTATCAAGTGTGAACAATTTTTTTTTTTTGTTAGTGATTTTCATCTTGATTTCGAAAAGTGCTCATGAGCATCAACCATTTTTGTTGAGAGGACTTAGTTTTACACTTTAATTTTCTAATGATTTAAGTGTGGATTTTTTTTTTTAAATGTTGGTGATTTTCATGTTAGTAATAAAACATAAAAAAAAAAGTAATAATAAAAACATCACAAGAAAACAAACACAAAAAAAAATACAAAAGAAGAAAAAAAACGAAAAAGCTATAAAAATGAAAAAAAAAAAGAAAAAAAAAAAATAATAAAAACATGTTAGTAAGAAAATATATAAATATATAAAAAAACATAACAAAAATTAAAAAAACATGTTAGTAATAAAACAGAAAAATAAAAATAAAAATAAAAATAAAAAACATTACAAAAAAATATATATAAAAAAAAAGGAAAATAACCAAAAAAACCTATAAAAATGTAAAAAGAAAAACAAAACTAATTCATAAAAATAAATAAATAGAATAAAAAATTAATGAAAAAAATATTAAAAACACACACACACACATATATATAGTTTTTTTCAAAAAAAAATATATAATTAAAAAAAAAAAAATTGATCCACACAGAAAAATCTAAAAACATTTTTTTAAAGTTAAAAAAATTAATAATAATAGAAAAAACCTCATTACAAAAAAAACTTAAATTAATTACCAAAAAAATAAACACGGAAAAAGGAAATTTAAATTAAAAGAAATTAATTAAAATAAAAATAAAAAAGTATTTAAATTAAATAATTTAAATAAGCAAAATAAAATAAAAAAATTTAAAAATTATTATTTTTTTAATTAAAATTATAAAAATAAACAAATAACATTATTTTTTCTAAATAAATATTAATTAAGAAATAAAATTTTAAAAAATTCAAAAACAAAATAAAATGAAAAAATTGAAAAAAAAAATCTAAAAAAGGTCATAATGCTAAGAAAGATACCAAGGATTGAATTTCTGGTGTTCATCTTCCTTTTATCCAAGAGACCACTAACAAGATTGCAAGGATCCTAAGGAAGCATAAGGTGGCTTCAATCTTTTGCCCTTTAAATACAATTCAGAGCTCCGTTAGATCTGTAAAAGACCCAGCAGACCCCAAAAATATGAAGGGTGTTTACGTTATCCCATGATTTTGTGGGATTCCCTACATTGGTGAGACTGGTCACTCAATTAATCAAAGGATTCGTGAGCATGTCACTGGCGTCAAGCATGGTAGGACCCGCTCCTCCGCTTTGGCAAAGCATGCAGATAAATCTAAGCATCACATATGCACTGAGGAGGTCCAAGTCGTTGCTAAGGTTAGTCATTTCCATCATTGTAAATTGAAGGAGGCCCTAAAAATTGAGAAAACACCCAACAATTTGAATAGAGATGATAGTTGGAATATTAGTAGAAGTTGTGTCCCTGTCTAATCTTCCTAGTTTTTTTTTTTTTTTTTTTTTATGTAGGTATTGGCATCATTTATGTATTTTATCATCATATTCATTCTTAACTCCTTTTAGTGTTTTTGTTTGACCCCGTTTTATTTATTGGTTATGTTTTCTTTGGAGATCTCTCTCTCTCTCTCTCTCTCTCTCTCTCTCTCTCTATATATATATATATATATATATATATATATTATATATATTTTATTAATATTTTTTATTTATATATATATATATATATATATATATATATATATATATATATATATATTGAATTGTGTATATTTTATTTATCAAATGATCTTGCTTTGATTAGGGTCTTCACTCGTTTTTATAATTTTTGACTCCCCTTCTTTAAAGTTTGACTTTGATTATTTATTTATTTATTTTAAAAAGCTGTTTAATATAGCGGTTACTTATTAATATTTGTTTTTAATAAATTAATAAACTCATATCACAGTTTAAATATTTTTTTTCAAAAACTAGCCATTTGATATAGCTATTACATATTAATATTTTAATAAATTAAAAAACTAATATTATTTTTTCAATATTATTTTTCAAGACTAATAATTTTTTTGGGGCGGGACTCTCTGATTTACATGTCCATTATGTACCCCTCTATGGGGGAGGGTTAGCCCAAGATTTGAACCCAAGACTTCCGGTTCGGTGAGACTTCATTTCCACGGCCCTTGCCACTTGAGCTACCCCATGTGGACTTTTTCAAGAACTAATAATATTTTGTTTTAATAAATTAATTTAAATATTAATTTTCAAAAACTAGCCATTTAATATAGCCGTTAATGAAATAATATCATTATTTAAATATTTTTTCAAAAACTAGCCGTTTAATATAATCGTTACATATTAATATTTTAATAAATTAATAAACTAATATCATTATTTAAATATTATTTTTCAAAAACCAGTCATTTAATATAGCTGTTACCTATTAATTTTTTTAATAAATTAATAAAATAATATCATTATTTAAACATTTTTCCAAAAACTAGTCGTTTAATATAGTTGTTACTTAATAATATTTGTTTTTAACATATTAATAAATTAATATTATCATTTAAACATTATTGTTCAAATATAGTCGTTACTTGAAATTATGTCTGTACATTGCTCTCTATATATGCCTTTGCCATGGTTTGACTCTTTATCTCGTCCTGATGATGAACCACACTTGTTGGTTCGAAACGCGTCGGCCAAAAAAAAATTTCATGTCATTTCTACCGAAAGACTTTGTTTAATTCATTATGGATCACAGAAGTTTGAATACATAAACAATTAAAAAATAATTTAAAAAAATCAACAATTAAAAAAAATAAAAAATAAAAACAATTAAAATAAGCAATTAAAAAAAAAAAAATTAAAAAAATACATTTAAAATAAAAAACAACTAAAATAAAAAAACAATTAAAAAAACACAATTTAAAAAAGAAAAACAATTAAAATAAATGATACTAAAAAATAATTAAATAAATAAATAAAACAATTAAAAATAATAATAATAATAATAATTGCAATCCCCCTCCCCTCTCGCCTCCCTCACCCACCTCTACTCGCCCTCCCTCACCTCCCTTCTTCCTGCCCCCACCCAAACCTTACCTCTGCTCCCCGTCACTCTCTTCCCTAACCCTGACGCCACCGCACCCCCTTCCCTCATTGCAACCCCACTCTCTCCCTTACCCCCTCCCTTCTCACCTCCCTGACCCACCTCTGCTCCCCCTCCCTCGCCTCCCCTCTCCCTTCCCCTACCCGGCCCGCACACCATCCCCCTCCCTCACCGCACCCCCGTCCCCCACCGCAATCCCCGTCACCACCTTATCCCCCTAGCCTCCCCACCCGAGCCCCCAACCAACGACCAAGAGGACGCATGCTAGGGGGATTAGGCAGATGGGGGAGGGGGAGAGCGGTGCGGGAGGGGGTCCATGTGGGGGAAAGGAAAGGGGAGGGGAGGTAGGGGGAGAGGTATTTTTTTATTTACTTTTTGTTTTATTTATTTATTTAAATTTTTCATTTTTACAAGTTAATTTTTTTTTTCTTACATTTTTATGGTTTTTTTTTTATATTCTATGAAATTTAATTTATTTTTTGTCATGAATCGTCCCCTTGCCACACTTGGCCAGTTGGGCCTCAGGGTAGCCGAAGATTTTTATTTTTATTTTTTTTTCAAGTTTTTAACTTTTTTAATGTTGTATTATGTTTTTGTATTTTTTTTTTAATATATTTTTTTATTTTTATTTTATTTTACTTTTTCTTTTTTCTCTTTTTCTTTTGGTTTAAATTTTATATGGTATGGTTAATTTTTTTTACATTTTATAGTTTTTTTTTTTTTTTTTTTACTATATATTTTTTCTATTTGATTTTTTTTGTTATGTTTTTTTTTTTTAATTACTTGTTATTATTTTTTATTCTCATTTTTTTCAATATTTTCATTTTTGTTTTCTTATGTATCTTTCAAACACACACACACACACATACATATATAGGGTATGTGTCAATGCTTGTCTAGCAACGTGATCCCATTATGTGCAATTTGATAGTTGATTTTAAATTTTTCGTTATAATGAATCGAGTCTGCCCCACAATGTGTTAATTTCATGGTTGATCTTTAAGTTTTCATTACAATGGGTTGAGCTCGCCTACATTGCATGTCAATTTGATAGTTGATTTTTAATTTTTTTTTCGAAATGTATCAAGTTGTGTTTGGCTAAGATTTCAAAATTGCTATACATTTAGAATTTAAAAAAAAAAATTACTTTGGGTATAATAACTCTTTCATTCAGGTGTTCATTTTTAAATTTTTTTTAGTCATAAACTTTTTCCATAATGCCATGCTTAAAATACTTTTAAAATTTAAGATTGTTTTGTAGTAATAATCTTTGGTTTTAATTCCGTGGTTGAAAACCTGTCAACATTTATAATGTTTTTCTAAGTCATGATATTTTATCTTTAATGTTATGGCTGAAAGTAATTAAAAATAATATTTCTTAGCACCATGCTTGAAAATTGTTGGAATTTTAAGGTTTTTCAAATAAGTGATATTTTAAATTTAATGTCATGCTTAAAAATCGTTTGAATTTTAAGGGTTTTCAAAGAAGTGATATTTTATTGTTAATGCCATGCTTGAAAATCATTGGAAGTTTAAAGTTTTTCAGAGTCATGATATTTTTTTTTTAACTTCATTACTAAAAAGTGTTGAAAATGTACCCTAAAAAAAAACGTTATTCCGGCATCAACACTTTTCGATTTCAAGGTGTTTTTTGCACCAAACAAAATGGCTTTTATTTTTTTTTATTGTTATTTTTAAAAAATATTGAAAATTTACTCTGAATAAATGAAAAAAAAGAAAAAGAAAAAAAACAAACTCTCTATTCCGGCATCAACACTTTTCGATTTCAAGGTGTTTTTTCATGTCTTTTTGGGATTTTTGGGCTCGAGTACCCATTTTGAGGTAATAGTTCCCATTTGAGCGGTAACTATGTTTATCTTCATGCTCAGATTTAAGACACAAACTTTAGAGCATACATGAGCATGTACAACTAGTAGCCACAAATTATATGATGCTAAGAAAGTGTGAAGAAGAGAATGATGCCTTGCTGGAGTACAGGTTTGGAACCAATGCTCGATGTAATCATAGTGGTATTGGCCCATTTCTTCATTTGGACAATGTTGCATGTCCTCTTCTTTGGCCTCTTCAATCTCTGGTTTTAGGGGCTTCTCTCCAATAGATGTTGTCCATAAGTCCTCAGTTTTCTTTAAAGATTGGAAAAAGTGATTATAGGAGGACTCTAGCCCTTCATGTGGTTGTGGCTCATGGAAATCAGGTTCTTCAATCACTTCTGGAGAGGTAGAAAGGTTCTTGACTATTGTCAAGATCTGCTCTTCCTAAGAGGCAGAGACCCTCACTGCTGCTAGGATTTGAGATAACTCTTTCAAATTCTTAATCATCCTTGAATCATGCTTGCTAGTTTAGAAATCCCTATCTCCACAAACAGATTAGTACCTAGGGGTTCAAAGATTTTTTTTTTTACTCTAAATGAATAAAAAATGATTGCAATAAAACTCACCAAACTTAAACTCCTCGCTTACTTGGACAACCAGACTTTGGAGTGACCCAAACGAAAGCGGATGTGTGGCTCTTCACTCACGTCTTACCGTCATCTCCACCCTCTGATTTCCCTACAACTAATATTACACCAAAAACTTTTGAAGAAACCTATGCTCTGATCCCTTTAGCACCCTTGGAAACGACGACAAAATTTTTGAGGAAATTATATGTGTCATAGTTTCCAACAGTAAATTATCAATCCAAGGTCATAAGACTTAGAGGAACAAGAGCAGTTAACGCAGGCTCAGAGCATCTAAACTAGGATATGAAATCCATTTACTGTCTAAGTACGGAATTGTAATTTATAGTTTGAAACTAATCAATTGAGGAAAACATGTTCAAACAAACAATTAATATTGATCATTATGCAAACTAACTCTAATTAATCATAAAGGAAGCAATATAAATAACTATTAAAATTCCTATTTTAGTCAATCCACTCTGTACTCATAAATAATCTACACTCAAACTATTCCTAACAATCACTGCAATCCTGCCCACGGGGCTTTGGATTGACGGTGAATGGGTGCGTTGTTAAGGCACTCCTTGCGATAGGTCACCGGTTCAATTCCCCGTGGGTGCTTAGTTTAGTCTTAACATAGAAAAAAAAAACAATCACTGCAATCCTCTCAATGCAACAAGACTATAATGAGGTATAAAACAATTTTCAATAATGAAATCAAATCACTCTCATGGTGTAACTGAATCAACTTTCAAACTTCTATGTTATGCTCGAATTCCGAATCCTTCTATGGTATGTTAAGAATATATTCACCCTTCACGTTAATTTCAAACTAATATTTAAACTAATTCTCGTAGGCTAACATGCTGAGCAAACTCATTCTCAGAAACGATTCATATTGTTCTGATAAGGGATTCAAACTAAAAAGATAGGGGAAAATCTTATTGTTACAGTAATTAAAACTAAATAACATCACACCTCAAACCTTCAATTAATTCGAAACATCTAACATGGATAGAAATATTCTAAAGAAAATTATGAAGATGAAACCTTGCGGTATCAAAGCATTTTAAGTCAAATATCTAAGAAGAAACCCTACTGTGCACAAGAGTTTTCACTGTCTAATTCAGAGGCTAAATAATGAGAACTAAGGTTACACATAAATATTTTCAAATGAAATTCAATCACTCTTTCCTTAAAGATTCACACTATTGATCAAGTAGAACTCACACTGCTAAAGAATGAAATTCTCACTCTCAAACAACCTAGGTAACTCTATTCTCATCCTAAAATGCTATTACTTTGAAAGATGAAATCACTACTGCTGGATTAAAATTTTAACTAAGTGGGTGGCTTCCACTATACTGTCCTATGACTCTAAAGCTTCAAATGCTCAAAAGACAATTCATGCACACAGAAGCAAATTTTAAATATTGAATGTAATCTCAGAGGAATTATGAAAGTAATCAATATGTATGCTATTGGTAAATGTAAACACACCCTTTTTCATTCACACACAGTCACTGAATGTATCTATGGATTCACACTTCACACATTCAATGAAATCCACTGCAGGCTAACGAAAGCACACAGAGAAAATCTTACTATAGTTCACGAATAGATGACATGAATGCATGAAATCGTTTGAATAATGTTCTGTGTATAGATGTTTCACTGATACTTAAAACAACATAACGTTTTTATAGGAGACACAACACTACTTTGTGGAAGAATTCAGGCATACAATGCAATGAATAGAGCATAGTTTCAAAACCAAATCAACACAATATCAGAAAGGATTATAAATACACTGAGATCAATTCAAAATCTATGTAATCACACTAAAATTATAATCAATCCACGCTTTGCTAGAACGAAAGTGAACACAGTAATATAGTTGATATACCTATGAATTACAATGAGCTCAATCCCAAATTGTGGTGGGCCCTTGCCACATCTGGGTAAGCCTAGGAAACTTTTAGTAAAAAGGAAATCTAACACATTCAAATTAAAAATTCATTGTGACTGTACTCGCAATAATCCTAATTAACACATGCTCATGTTAAATCACCATAACAAAGGTCTTTGATTAAAAAAAAAAAAAAAAGGATCTACAATAGCTCAAAGCATTTTGTTGAACAACTGAAAATTCCCATCCCCCCTAACTTATTCATGTGCTAACCTTTATAGGAAATATTGTTATACACAAAATAGTAATGAATTCATTTACATGGTAAACTCTGAAAACTAAAACTAATATTAGAATTCACAATCTGATTGTGAGAACATTCTTGCTTTTCATGGCGTAACTCATTTAAACCAAGTGCTAACATTAGCATGGTCCCAATCTCAGCAATGAAACCAACTCCTCGTTGAGCATAAGAGTTTTATCCAAAGTATAGTTGTGGCCGAAAATAGGCAAATCCGAAATTTTGTACTTAAAATTGTGTCAGAATATCCCATGACCATAGTTCCTTCATGGTAATGAGTTTTGCCAAACAGTTTCTGGGCTACATGAAATAAGGTTCTCTGAACAAAACCCACTTTTTGGAATTTCAAGATTCTTCAACATTTGATGACAAACGTCATATTTTAACCTATAGAAATCTC
Organism: Pinus tabuliformis; assembly: GCA_031772625.1. Taxonomy (NCBI): domain Eukaryota; kingdom Viridiplantae; phylum Streptophyta; class Pinopsida; order Pinales; family Pinaceae; genus Pinus; species Pinus tabuliformis. Next base: position 886,444,823 of record CM062813.1, read on the forward strand.
ATTCTATACTCAACTTTGCAGTAATTAGTTTGACTGCCTTGTGAAGAATTTCGGCGATGGAACTCTTCGGCAAATGAGCCTAGTGAAACCATCATTAGTAAATGATGACAAAATCATCCTTAATACATTAGAAACACAATAAAACTATGATATTTAATTGTGATATGAAAAGGATGGGTTTAGGCATGAGTTACAGGAAATGGATATGAATATGGTAGAAAGTGCAGGAATATGCTTTATAAATGGTAATTTTATATGTTGAAAATGAGGGGATTTATGAGGCCCAACAATCTTCTTGAACTAAAATCGCAATCTACGCTACTCCCTAAAGTTGGTGTGTCAAGAGAGCCATCACTTTTCCATCCTTTCAACCTCCTAAACTAAATGTCAATGAGAAACTAATAGTTCTTTCATTTTCCTGATTTCATGTGCTTAATGATAACAATAAGGAAATGCATAGTCTTTTATTGTAATGTGAACTATATATAATAATTCACTGATCTCTAGTATTGAAACTTGAGCTCTGATACCACTTGTAGAAAAACTAGCCCAACAAGTCTATTATGATGTTCATAATCCCTCTTTAAGCCCAACATAAAATCTTAACACGCATAATTATTTTGATTATAGAGATTAAAGAAAAGATGTTACATTGAGCAATGGAAAATGACTAAATAACATAATTCTTATTTGTATGCAATTCATTTCGATGATGTTTACATAAAGTGTAAACCAATCCTCAATTCTAATGATAATGGTAAGGGGAGTAACACTATATGGATGATTTAGCTTCCAATTAATGCAAACACAAAGAAACTAGTTATGCCCCATATGCAAGGTCTTAGCTCAATAAAAAAAATTGTGAACCATTCATAGAGGTTCAAACAATTTAAGAAATACCTTGGCTCAACCATTGACAACAATTGTTAGCAATATCACGTTGATACCAATAAATTTCTATTGAAAATACCTCTTAGCTACAACACCCCTTTTCCTTTACAACACCTCCGAAAATGGGGCTCTCCTCCCAAAATATACTAGGTACAAACAATGATATTTAATACCCTAGGTGAGGGACACCCCTCACCTCCTTTTATTCACTTAAGCAATATTATGAGTAGTGCCTAATTGTTCTAATTATATTTTAAAGATATGACTAGAAGAACTCCCTCTTCACAAAAACACCATTATAATATATAATTTGGAAGGTGTTAACATATCCCTTTATCTTCTTTCACTTTAGTAATTATAAAATTTCATTTACTATCCTTTCACATTGATATGAAAAAAATGATATATTTTTAAGAACAAAAAAAAATAGAACTTTCCATTCTTAATTGTTGTTTTTCCAAAATAGGTAATGAGAACCCATAATCGAGTTTTAAGGTAAAATTAAGGTTAATGAAGTTAACAATGGATACGTAATAGGGAATTACGAACTTGATCTTATCCCATTTGGATCTTAAACCGTCATTAAACATCAAGAATAATGTTTCTCATAGTCAATTATTATTTACCTCTTTTAATACCTCACAAAGTCCTAAGACGTCCAGGATAAATTATCTTTGGTGCATGAAGGTGTTTTCATAAAGTATGTTTTAACAAGAATAATAATAATCAATTAATCTACTCTAAATATTTGATATTAGTTACTATGGGTCCAAATCATTGTACTCATGCAAGTGATGTTGGTATTCTTGCAACATGAATTTTCTTTCAATTCTCTTCGACCTACTTTCGATGTTTATAGTTTTCAAAACAACCAATGTAATATACCATACCACAGTGACAAAATTACTTTATTAGTTTATTCAATATAATAATAAGAATAATGAGGAGGAGGAGGTTATGGCTAAATTAGAAACACCAAATTGAAGTATGAGAAAACAATGTAAACTTTGAAACGGGAACCCACTTTGTTCCCTGTTTTGTAGAGATAGCAAAAAGTGACCTGATTTTGAAAAGGGGTGATGCAGAACATACATGTGTTTTTTAGAGTTTAGTTTTTGGCACTATAATTTTTTTTTTATCTACATTGCATTTTATAATGGTAGTGTTTTCTATGATGATTTAAAAATGTGGTACTTCCACACCAGGCCCTTTTTTTAAAAGGCTTTTTTTTTTTTTTTCTAATGTATGAAATGTAAATAATCATTTTGTAAATTTAATAATTTTTGAAGTGGTCTTTTTCTTCATATTTTCTTGTTTTTATTTTAATTTTTTTTTTTTGTAGTGAGGTTTTTATTGTTTCGCATATTTAAAAAAGAAGGTCGATATTTTGAATTTTCGATATTCTACATATTTATACATCATTAATTAATTTTTCAATCGACAAGAAATAATTGTTTCTAAAAAACAATATTTTTTAACAATGGACATAAAAATAGCCATTTTTAACATAAATATAATTAAAAAACTACATGTTTTGATAATTTTTTGCTACAATTGACATGCGAAAATCACAATTTTTATACAAAATTTTTAATTAAAGTAGTTAAATAATAGTTTTTTTAATGAATTTCATGTCAAAAAAATAATAATATTCACTTTTTTTTTCAAAAAATAATGATTAACTTAAAAATTAATGCGAAAATCACATATTACAAATATTGAATGCATAACAACCTTAATTGAGTGTATATTCTTCTCATAAAATGTCAAAGAACAAACATTGCAAGTATAACTACTTAATAGTTACAAAAAATGAGTTTGATTTTCAAGCATAACTTAAATTTAATCAACAATGTCACGTAATCCAAACTCTTCGTCCTCTAGAGTTTCATCATTGTCTTCTTCCACAATATTTTCTGCTTCCTTTTGCTCATTTTCGTCTTCAAATGGATCTTTGATGTGTGTGAATCTCCCAATGTATGTCTTTCCAAACATCCCATGTAATGGTGGTTGAGGTTCCTTTGCCTTTTTTTCCACACATGATTTACCAAAGTCCCATTTCTTCAACCCAATTTCTTGCATTGCATTTGGAAGAAATTGAAGAGCATTAATTCTTTGCTGAATGAAATTGCACTGTAATGGATCTTTTTTAATTGCAATGCAATTTCTTTCTTTTTGAAGGCAACATGCTAGTGTTGTACCTAATTATCAAGAAAGAAAGAAATAATTAAGTAAATTAGCACAATGACATACTGATTAAAAATATAACATATTGAAATTCAATTATATATAATAAAACTTACCTGAGCCAGAAAATAAATCCAGAACCCAATCTCCTTCACTTGAACATATGTCTATAAGATAGTTAATCAATAATTGTGGTTTTTGATAAATGTTAACTATCTCTCCTTTTGCCTCTTTGTTTTCATATGTTAGTTTTCTCACAATAGCATCATAAGTTAGTATTTGGCTATGACTCTTTCCATCTACCCGATTAAAAATCATAGACATATAGCTATCATCTTTTGCCCAACTATCAGTATGAATGAACTTACAATCATTTATAAATACTTGATCGGCACGGTTAAGAAGATTTGACATTTTCTTATAACATGAAATAGTAAAAGTTCAATCAACTTGTACATAAATGTATTTTTCAACATTAATCAAATATACATTTTAATCGTCTTACCATGTAGGCTGCATCCTTGAATTTGTTTTCTCTTTGAAGCTTGACAATATCATTGCCAATTGTGTGTCTGAATGAAATGTCACAAATCTCCATAATGGTGATGACACGGCTTCTACAAATCCCGCAACCACTTTACTAAGAGCTTGATAAGTATAAGGGTCACTATGATAGTCAATGTTTGGAATATTGAAACCATGGGGAATATCTGCAATAACTAGGGCATACTCCCTTTTAGGTATGAGTTTAGCAATGTCTTCACAGTCGCCTTGTATTACTTTATATTGAACAGTGTCTAGCCCATTCCAAATGAAATGTGTAAGAGTTGGATCAAGTTCCACATTCTTAACACGTTGCTTCCTCAGTCTTTCGATCTTTATTTTTTTAATAAAGGTTCTGAAGCTAGTTGGCACTCAATTATCATCCTTCTTCATATTTTATAAAATAAACAAATATATGTGTAAGTTATAAATTAAAAATAGTACACAGATGAACAGAAATGAATGTGTAAATCAAGACACATTTTTAAAGGCAAGATAAAAAGCTTTTAATGTTGATGTAGAACTTGAATCTAGATAGTTGCGTACAACATCATCCCAACTATCTTCATTCAACAATCTAACCATTTGTTCTTGAATTTTCATGTCAACTTTGTGACTGCATAGATAAAGTAACAAAAAGTCAATATAATGATATGTATAACAAATACTACCAAAAGCAACATGTTTTATTTAAAATAAAATTATAATCTAGAAATAAATAAAAATAATTCAACAAACTTACTTTTGAAATTCCTCAGACATTTCCTCCAATGATAATTCCCCTGACTTCACACGCGATAATATTGTTTTGACAAATTTTTCATCTTTCACTCCTTGAATTGCTCTCCAAGGTGTGATAGTCATATCTTCTGGAAGCTGCTTCAATTCAGGACCTAATTTACTGTCGCCACATATCAATGGCTTAGACTTTTTTACCTTTTGGTTTTTAATGTCAATGTTTTCCCACATGCTAAAAATCTCATCAATCAACTTCCAAACATCTCCAGTTCTAAAAGCCAATTGGAAAATGTTATCAACACCTCTGAATATATCAATAGGAATGTCGTGTTTTCCACCTTTTGAATTGGATTTCCCTTCAATCTGATAGCCTATTTCCATACAACATTCCATTCGGAGATCTGCAATAACATTTATCCTATCCCCACCACATTTTTCTTGAAATTCACTATGAATGAATCTAACCCTTTAGATGAAAGTCATAGACATCCTATATTCATTATCTAAATTATGATCCCATGCCACTAACATTGCTTTTGTATCCGATAAACCAGCATAAATGATACATTTCATTATTTCAAAATGTGGTTTATTGAGATATTCCTCCATCAATTGTCTTTGAGCTTCTACAGAATGGTCCCCCCAAGCACATAATAATTGTATTCAAAACATTTTGACTTATCAAATGCTTTTTTGTTTGGAACTTGAACTGGATCAACAAGAAGCACATAATTAACCACATGAGCATATGGATTGCACCTCATCAATGTCTTCAATTTGTGAACATGCAGGTGGTGTGGCTTTCTGACTTGATATTGACATTGTCCTTCACTTGCCTTATAGGTTTGTCTGACATTAAGCTGAAATGTACGACCACCATCAATTAAGTTTTTCTTTGTCAAATTTTGTTGAACGGAATTTTGTTTTGTTTTGATAATGCCATCCTCTAATTCAGCTCCTGGTGTAGAATTTCTCTGCTTTCTTTTGAAGTTTCACTAGGTTATTGACTGCTGGTAATGACTACTTCAAATACTTCAACTTTACTTTTCTTCGTCATAACATTGTCAATAGATTTATTCTTAGGCATTGTTACTTTTGGTCTTTTACGGCTATTCTCAGTTCCAATGTCATCTTCAGTAACGACAACATATGCTTCACTGTCAGTTTCAACATCATCGCCCTCAAAAGTAACTTATCTACCCTTACTAGATTTATCCACTAGAGGACTTTTTTTTCTAATCCTTTGGATGTAGTTTTGTAGCATCATCAATTACTACATTTTTCTTGTTTTCCATATCTTCTTCTGACACTGAGTAAAAACATCTAACAACTTTCATGATATCATGCTCTATGAAATGAATTCCTCCCAACATAATTGAACAACTTTCAACAAAATTATGCCAAACAAAATATCATATGTCAATAAAAACAAAATTAAAAAATATAGCGAGACACTTTCAAGAAAGAAAAATACAAATATAAATAACAATACTTATGATGTTTTGTTTCATCTCATTTACGATTTGTTTACACAACTTTGTAGATACACCTCTCGTGTCATACAATAAATATGTTAGTCAATATTTAATCCTTTCATATGACTTGGGAGATTTTGTAAGTATGTAAACAGCTTCAGTGTTTGGTACCGAACACATATCTATGACTCTTCCCATCAGTGCAAAAATTCCATTTTCATTCGGTATATCAATATATAGATATATATTCACATTTTGGCTTTCTCTTTCTTTCACATACCAGATTCTTGATAGGAATTTCACCTCTTTTGAATTCTTTCAGTCTGAAATCATCTTCTTATTTGAGGCACTTGAAATATTTGTAGCCATGAGCTCAGGTGGAGTTCGTTCACCAATGGTTTTTGAAGATGCACCTTCAAGAGTCTTTGGTCTAGACATATTCACAAAAATCTTCTTTGATGCCATTTTCCTGAAAAGTAGAAACACATAAATCAGTAAATAACGAAAACATATTAACTTAAATCCACAACGAAAATATATCATAAATTTTTAATTTGTATAATCAGATAATTGAAATTAAAAAATATTAACACTAAGAAATGGTAGAAGCCCACCGACACCACCCCATCCATCTGCGGAGCGGCGGGTGATTTCCCCACCGCCTACCTCGCATGCCTCCTCTACCCCTCTTACTCGACAACCGACCCACGCCATGCCACGCCACCCCACCCTACAATCGGACGGCCATCAAACCGGACCCTTACCCCCTACCGCCTTAGGCCTCTCTACCCTACTCCCTCTCGCTCCTCCTACCTTCCCCCTACCTCCTCATCCCTTCCGCACCCCCTTCTTCCCCCTTCTTCCTCCCCTTCCCCCCTCGGCCCCCAACCGCCCCCCTCCTTCCCTCTCCCCCACATCCACGCCCCTACCCCCTTAATCGCCCCCACTTCCCCCTCCTCTCCCCCCATCCCTTCCCCCTCCCCCCTCGGCCCCCCCACCTCACTGCCCTAGCCCCTTACCCCTCCCCCCTCGGCCGCCCCACCCTACCCCCATACATGGCCTGAACCCCCCCCTCCCCCCATTCGGCCCCCCTTCCCTTCCCCCTCCCCCCTCAGGCCCCCTCCTTACCCGGCCACCATCCGCTCCAGCTTCCCTTCCCCCCCCCTTTCCCCTACCATACCCAGCCCTCACCCACCCACCCTACCTACCCCCTACCTCCCCCCTCTTACCCGTCCCCCTCACCAACCCCCCCAACCTTCCTCCTCCTCCCTCGCCCATCCCCCCCTTACCCGACCTCCACGCCACCCCCCTTCCCTTCCCCCTGCTGCCCTACCCGGCCCCCACCTGCTCCCTCCTCACCCATCCTGCACCTGTCCCCCACCCCCTCACCGCCCCCCCCCCCTTCCCTTCCCGCTCCCCCCTCAGCCTCCCCCACTTCACCGGCCCCCACTTGACCCCTCTTCCCTTCGCCCCCCCCCATCCCCTCCAGCCTACCCAGTCCTCATCTGCCCCACCCACGCCCCTTCGCAACCCCCCCTTACCCGACCCTTACCCACCCCTCCTCACCCAACCCCTCACCGGCCCCCCCTTCCCTTTCCCATCCCCCTCGCCCCCCATCCCCCTTACCAAGCCCCCTCCCACTCACCCTTCCCTTTCCCTTGCCTCCCACCCTACCGTACCCGGCCCCCCAGCCACCTTCCCCCTCGCCCCCCTCTCCCCATTACCTGGAACCCACCCGTCCTCCCTTCCCCTTCACCCACCACCCCTTCCCTTCCCCCTTCCCTTCCTCCTCCCCCTTCACCACCCCCTTACCTGACCCGCACCCTCCCTCCTCGACCACCCCCCCTTACCCGGCCCCCACCTGTGCACCCCACCCTACCTGGCCCTTACCCGTCCGCCCTCCCTCCCCTGCCCCCTCGCCCCCCCCACCCCCCTTACCCGGCCCCCATCCGCTCCCCCTTCCCTTCTCCCCTCCCCTCACCTTGCCCGGCCCTTACCCACCCCCCTCCCTCCCTTCCCCCTCCCCCACCCCCCCTCCTCCCCTTGCCCTCCGCCGGATTGGACTGCCACCTAGGCGGGTCGGCAGGCCACTGGGGTGGCGCTGGGTGCGGCGACACAACCCACCCCACGCTACCCCGGTGGCCCGCTAGTCTGCCCGGGGTGGCAGTCCGATTCCCGAAATCGGACTACAACCCCAAGCCACCCCGGCGGCCCGCTGGCCCACCCGGGGTGGCAGTCTGATTCCAGGAATTGGACTGCCACCCCGCGCCACCTCGGCGGCCTGCGCTGGGTGGCAATCCAATTCCGGGGAATCAGACTGCCACCCCGATTGGGTCGGTGGGCTGCCGGGTGGGGCGGGGTGGGGCGGCGGCGCCCACCCTGCACCACCCCGACAGCCCGCCCAAGTTGGCAGTCAGATTCCCGAGCGGGTCGGTACGGGTTGGTAGTCCAATTCCGGGAATCAAAGTGCCACCCCGGGCAAGCGGGTGGGCTGGCAGGCCGTCGAGATGGCGTGGGGTGGGCGGCCGCACCCCACCCCGTGCCACCCCAGCGGCCCGCCAGCTTGTCCGGGTGGCAGTTTGATGCAACGGAGGGCGGGGGGCGAGTGCGGGAGGGGACGGGGTAAGGGGGGAGGGAGGGGGGCGGGTGTGGACCGGGTAGGGTGGGGGAGGGAGGGGTGGCTGGGTGTCGGTTAAGTGGGTAGTGAGGGGGGGCGGCTGGGGGTCGGGTAGGGTGGAGGGAGGGGGGAAGGGGAGCCGGGAGGGGAGGAGAGGGATGGCGGGGTGGGTGACTACCGGGTAAAGGGGGGGGGGGTTGCGGTCGTGTAGGTTGGGGGGGAAGGGGAGGGGGGATGGGTGGCGGCCGAGTAAGGGGGGCCGGGGAGGGGGCACGCATATAAGGGGGTGGGTTAGGGGGAAGGTGGAGTGGGTGGGGTTTGGGTAAGGGGGCGGGAGCCGAGTGGGAGGGGGGAGGAAAGGGGGAGCGACTGGGGGCCGGGTAAGGGTGGGGGGTAGGGGGAAGGGAAGGGGGGGTGGGTGACGGCGTGGGTGAGGGGGGAAGGGGAGCGAGTGGGGGTCGGGTAATGGGAGGCGGGGGGGAAGTGAAGGGGGGGGTGAGGGGAGAGGGGGAAGGGAAGGGGATAGGGTGGTGGTAAGGGAGGGCTGAGGGGGGAGGGGTAAGGGGGTAGGGTGGTGGTAAGGCGGTGGGGGGGTTGGGGGCGGAGGGGGAAGGGGGTTAGTGGGAGAGGGGCCATGTGGGTGTCATGGCTGAGGGGGGATGGTGAGGGGAAGGGAGGGGGGCGTGAGGGTCGAGGGGGGAGGGGGAACAAAGGGGAGGCGAGTGGGGGCTGGGTAGGGTGGTAGGGAGGGGAGGCATAGGGGGATAGCGGTGCTAGGTGGCAGGGTAGGGATGGTGGTACGGGTAGGGAGGTGGGGTGGGATAGGGGTTGACGGGCGGGAGGTGAGGGGGTCGAGGGATAGGGTGGTTGAATGGGATGGGGGTTGAGGAGCGGGAGGTGAGGGGGGTGGAGGCCATGGGTAGTAGGGGGGTAGGGTGGCTGGGCCATGGGGGCTAGGGGGATGGGTAGGGGATGGGGGTGGTAGGAAGGTGTGCTGGGATGGGGGTTGAGTGGCAGTATATGAGGGGAAAACGGTGCCAAGAGGGGGTAGTTATGGGGTTGGGGGGTGGTTTTCGGGGGGAATGGTGGTAGGGGAAGGATGTGGAGGGCAGGGGTAGGGGGTGGGGTTCAACTGGAAGCTGGAAGGGGTAGGGGTGGGGTTCAACTGGAAGCTGGGGGTGGGGTGGTCGAGGGGACACGGTGGGTGAGTTTGGGGAGGGAGCCAGTAGGGTGTGCGGAGGGAGTGGGTGGCCGGCCGATTGCAAGATGGGGGTGCCTCGGGCCCACCATGCTCACGGCGGAAATATTGGTTAATTTGGCTAACAAAAAATCTTAAGTTAAAAAAAAAAAAAAAAAAATCTACTTCTTTAAACTAATTTAATATGAGAATTTTCAAGCAAAAAAATTTAACTGACCTTTCAATTGCGAGAATTCTTCATTGAATATGTTGTTGATACCAATTAGATGCTGCACAAATTCACCGCAATTCTTTCAACGAACCTCGGAAAACCTTGATGTAATGTGATTAATAATGATCATGGAATATATAGGTGAAATTACATAGATGTTTTACCATACGGTGAATGCAGGATTAATCAATTTTAATAAATTTTAACATGTTAATTTTTTTTATGGCGATGAAGGAAAATATGATAAAGCGAATATTATGAAATTGTTTTACAGCGGGATGAATGTGGGATTAATTTGTTTCAGAATGTATTATAAAAGTTTAAAAAAACATTGAATTGATTAGTAAATATTCTATACTTTGACTATTAAAATAATTCAGGTAGAAGTTGTACTTTACAATTTTAACTTTAATGATTTATTTCATAAAAAAAATTAGTTTACATTTTTCATTAAATTGTAGAATAAAATAATGAAGAGAAATAAATCTCACAAACTTTTAGGAGGGAAATATTTTCGCGAAATTTTTTGGGAGGAAAATTTTTGGAGGGAAATGTTTTCGCAAAATTTTTTTTTTTGGGGGGGGGGGAATTTTTGGAGGGAAAATTCCATTCTCTAAGCTATATAATATCTTTAGGAGACTCTCTATTTGTATCATTCAATATCTTCTATTTTAAAGGGATGGATTATCCTGATAGTGAAGTTTCGGTTTATATAGCATCAACATCTTCATCGCGTAACAACTCTATTCATATGGATGAATATAGCAGGAATTCTTCCACTGTGAATAGAAATTCAATTCTTCCACTTAGTGCTGATTCTAAGGACTATGAGCGCAGCACTGATGAAAGAGGGGATGGAGAATTTCAGATAAATAAAGAGTCACAGATTCCACTTAGTCTGAATATGAAGGACTATGAAAGCAGTAGTGATGATGAGCTTGATGACAAATTTCAAAAGAATGGAGTGTCACAATGTCCACTTAGTCCTAATTCTAAGGACTATGAAAGCAGCAAAGATGAAGAGCATGATGGTGAAGTTCAAAAGAATGGAGTGTCACGGTGTCCACTTAGTCCTAATTCTAAGGACTATGAGAGCAATAGTGTTGAAGAGCATGATGATGAATTTCAAAAGAATGGATTGTCATGATGTCCACTTAGTCCTAATTCTAAGGACTATGAGAGCAGCAACAATGAAGAGCGTGATAACGAATTTGAAAAGTATGGAGTGTCAAAGTGTACACTTATTCCTAATTCTAAGGACTATGAGAGCAGTAGTGATGAAGTGCATGATCATGAATTTCAAAAGTATGGAGTGTCACGGTGTCCAGTTAGTCCTAATTCTAAGGACTATGAGAGTAGATTTGATGAAGAGTGGGATGATGAATTTCAAAAGTATGGAGTGCCACGGTGTCGAGTTAGTCCTAATTCTAAGGACTATGAAAGCAGCAGTGATGAAGAGCGGGATGATGAATTTCAAAAGAATGGAGTGTCACAATATACTGTTAATCCTAATTATAAGGACTATGCGAGCAACAGTGATGAAGGATAGGATGATACACTTAGTCCTAATTCTAATGAGTATAAAGGTAGCAGTGATGAAGGACAGGATGATGCATTTAGTCCTAATTCTATGGACTGTGAGAGCAACACTGAAAATGCACATGAGGAAGAATATCCAATAAACATCGAGTCAAATTTTCCATTGAGTCCAAATTCTAAGGACTATGACAGTAGCACTGAAGAAGGGGAAGATGAAGAATATCCTCCAAGTCAGTATTTGAAAAGCGCAGTTGATCATAGTGTGGATAACATTCCTCTTAATGATGATGAAAATCCTTATACAAATGATGATCCAATGATGGAGATGTTGCCAAGAAATATTGTATCAAGGAGTAGGAGCAGACCTTTTTGTGTCAATGCAAGATGTTCTAGTTATACAAGGTGTAGAGCAGAATATCTGACGAGAAGAAGTTCTATCAGCACACTCATTTCAAGTGAATTTTTCCAAAAAGATTGCTTGAAACATATGGATTTCAAATTTTCATTAGAGAGCATGAAGAGATATTTGTCAATGAATAAAAGCATTCAAAATTCATATTTAGTTGGGTGCATGCAATCTACATTGTCAGGTTATGATTATCATATTAGGACTTTATTTACCTGTAGAAAAGCTTTCAAAATGTTTCATTCGATTTGGAATTTTCGTCTCTCGAGAATTCAAGAAAATTTGGAAAAAGATCTCACATTTTATTCTGAAGTATGTCATAAAAGATAGTTTGGACCATTATCAAATACTGCAATGTCATGGATGAAAGATTTCTTTTCAAAGCATGGAGAGTGTATGCCAAATAGAGAGACAATACATATTCCAGATAATTTTTCAAGACAAGAAATATACAACTTATTCAAAGAATATGCAGAAGGTGCTGAGGGACATGGCCGGTTTATTACCTATCAATATTTTGTGAAGGTATGAAAGAAGGAATTCAAAAATGTCTGTATTCCTAAGAAGACAAGGATGGGGATTTGCAGTACGTGTGCTTGTCTTAAATAAAAAAGGGAAAAATGTGAAGGTTTAGAAAGAGGTAGGCATTCATAACTTTAACTTTTAAAATTGTATATTCATCAAGTATGAAAACATATTTCTTAATGGCTTTCTTTTATGTTGTGTATATTCCATTGTCAAAGAACTTCAGGAGCATCGTGAACAACAAACAAATGAAAGGAAAACGTTGTACAGGTATCGAAATAAGTGTTATGATAACCTAATAAATATTTGGGTTTGATAATTGATGGTATAGACTAGAAGAAAACACTTTTACCACATTTTGTTCACAAACCCAAAACTTTACAAGAGGAAAATTTTATTTAGTATCACTTGGTCGGTTGTATGGTCTTCAATGGGAAAATGTTGCCAAAGGTGTACTTCACAGCTCCAAATATTCTCAATGATGCAAATCTGACCATAACCATAATTCATGATGTGATTTCTCATTGGTCTGGTAATCTTCCTAAAGTTTTGTATCTACAATTGGACAACACTTGCCGTGAAAACAAACATCAAGTTGTTTTTTGATATCTAAACATGCTTGTTGAATTGAGAATTTTTCAGAAGGTAAAGGTTGGTTTCCTTCTTTTTGGGCACACTCATGACCATATTGATCAGATGCTCAGTCGTTTTTCAGTCACATTGAGGAAGAAGGAAGTTGGGAGCTTGCCATCATTAATTGAATGTATTAAAAAATCATACATGCTAGAGCCTACTTTTGATGTGCTGGAAGAAACTGTTGACATGCAGAGGTTTATTATGGGATCATATGGTGAGGGGAAATGCATTGAAAAACTTAATGACATTAACTTCCAACATGAATTTCATATCAAAAAAATTGATGGGAAAACACTAATATGGGGCAAAAAGTATTCAACCACTGCAGAATGGGCACCGTCATCAGGTTTGCAATTTTTGAAGTTCATTCCAGATCATCCAATATTTGCATCAAAAATATTGTTATTACAATCAGTTGGTGAAGTTCATAATGCACACAAACAAAATAGAGATATAAATTATTCTAGTTGCCTAGAAGAAATTAAAAAATGTATTAGATATACATATGAGTACTTTGACATTGCTCATTCAGTTTGGTGGGAGTCATTTTTCAATAATCAAAGTGATATCATTTCAGGAACAACAAATGAAGATATAGCTTTGAAAAATCCATTTATTTGGCCACAAAATGTGTCGAATGCACATTGTTGAACAACAACAATCTCAAAGTATTATTAATTCTTCATAGGCATAGGAAAGAGAGATGTATATTGGTTCCAAAATATCTCATGCACAATGTGAATCCATGGAAGACCTTTACAGGGGTTCAATACAGGATATTAAGGAGGGTTGCATGATCACAGTGCTAGAAGATGGAGATCCCAATGGCTATCCATTCTGGGTTTTGCTACAATTGACATGCGAAAATCACAATTTTTATACAAAATTTTTAATTAAAGTAGTTAAATAATAGTTTTTTTAATGAATTTCATGTCAAAAAAATAATAATAATCACTTTTTTTTTTCAAAAAATAATGATTAACTTAAAAATTAATGCGAAAATCACATATTACAAATATTGAATGCATAACAACCTTAATTGAGTGTATATTCTTCTCATAAAATGTCAAAGCACAAACATTGCAAGTATAACTACTTAATAGCTACAAAAAATGAGTTTGATTTTCAAGCATAACTTAAATTTAATCAACAATGTCACGTAATCCAAACTCTTCGTCCTCTAGAGTTTCATCATTGTCTTCTTCCACAATATTTTCTGCTTCCTTTTGCTCATTTTCGTCTTCAAATGGATCTTTGATGTGTGTGAATCTCCCAATGTATGTCTTTCCAAACATCCCATGTAATGGTGGTTGAGGTTCCTTTGCCTTTTTTTCCACACATGATTTACCAAAGTCCCATTTCTTCAACCCAATTTCTTGCATTGCATTTGGAAGAAATTGAAGAGCATTAATTCTTTGCTGAATGAAATTGCACTGTAATGGATCTTTTTTAATTGCAATGCAATTTCTTTCTTTTTGAAGGCAACATGCTAGTGTTGTACCTAATTATAAGAAAGAAAGAAATAATTAAGTAAATTAGCACAATGACATACTGATTAAAAATATAACATATTGAAATTCAATTATATATAATAAAACTTACCTGAGCCAGAAAATAAATCCAGAACCCAATCTCCTTCACTTGAACATATGTCTATAAGATAGTTAATCAATAATTGTGGTTTTTTATAAATGTTAACTATCTCTCCTTTTGCCTCTTTGTTTTCATATGTTAGTTTTCTCACAATAGCATCATAAGTTAGTATTTGGCTATGACTCTTTCCATCTACCCGATTAAAAATCATAGACATATAGCTATCATATTTTGCCCAACTATCAGTATGAATGAACTTACAATCATTTATAAATACTTGATCGGCACGGTTAAGAAGATTTGACATTTGCTTATAACATGAAATAGTAAAAGTTCAATCAACTTGTACATAAATGTATTTTTCAACATTAATCAAATATACATTTTAATCGTCTTACCATGTAGGCTGCATCCTTGAATTTGTTTTCTCTTTGAAGCTTGACAATATCATTGCCAATTGTGTGTCTGAATGAAATGTCACAAATCTCCATAATGGTGATGACACGGCTTCTACAAATCCCGCAACCACTTTACTAAGAGCTTGATAAGTATAAGGGTCACTATGATAGTCAATGTTTGGAATATTGAAACCATGGGGAATATCTGCAATAACTAGGGCATACTCCCTTTTAGGTATGAGTTTAGCAATGTCTTCACAGTCGCCTTGTATTACTTTATATTGAACAGTGTCTAGCCCATTCCAAATGAAATGTGTAAGAGTTGGATCAAGTTCCACATTCTTAACACGTTGCTTCCTCAGTCTTTCGATCTTTATTTTTTTAATAAAGATTCTGAAGCTAGTTGGCACTCAATTATCATCCTTCTTCATATTTTATAAAATAAACAAATATATGTGTAAGTTATAAATTAAAAATAGTACACAGATGAACAGAAATGAATGTGTAAATCAAGACACATTTTTAAAGGCAAGATAAAAAGCTTTTAATGTTGATGTAGAACTTGAATCTAGATAGTTGCGTACAACATCATCCCAACTATCTTCATTCAACAATCTAACCATTTGTTCTTGAATTTTCATGTCAACTTTGTGACTGCATAGATAAAGTAACAAAAAGTCAATATAATGATATGTATAACAAATACTACCAAAAGCAACATGTTTTATTTAAAAGAAAATTATAATCTAGAAATAAATAAAAATAATTCAACAAACTTACTTTTGAAATTCCTCAGACATTTCCTCCAATGATAATTCCCCTGACTTCACACGCGATAATATTGTTTTGACAATTTTTTCATCTTTCACTCCTTGAATTGCTCTCCAAGGTGTGATAGTCATATCTTCTGGAAGCTGCTTCAATTCAGTACCTAATTTACTGTCGCCACATATCAATGGCTTAGACTTTTTTACCTTTTGGTTTTTAATGTCAATGTTTTCCCACATGCTAAAAATCTCATCAATCAACTTCCAAACATCTCCAGTTCTAAAAGCCAATTGGAAAATGTTATCAACACCTCTGAATATATCAATAGGAATGTCGTGTTTTCCACCTTTGGAATTGGGTTTCCCATCAATCTGATAGCCTATTTCCATACAACATTCCATTCGGAGATCTGCAATAACATTTATCCTATCCCCACCACATTTTTCTTGAAATTCACTATGAATGAATCTAACCCTTTGGATGAAAGTCATAGACATCCTATATTCATTATCTAAATTATGATCCCATGCCACTAACATTGCTTCTGTATCCGATAAACCAACATAAATGATACATTTCATTATTTCAAAATGTGGTTTATTGAGATATTCCTCCATCAATTGTCTTTGAGCTTCTACAGAATGGTTCCCCCCAAGCACATAATAATTGTATTCAAAACATTTTGACTTATCAAATGCTTTTTTGTTTGGAACTTGAACTGGATCAACAAGAAGCACATAATTAACCACATGAGCATATGGATTGCACCTCATCAATGTCTTCAATTTGTGAACATGCAGATGGTGTGGCTTTCTGAGTTGATATTGACATTGTCCTTCACTTGCCTTATAGGTTTGTCTGACATTAAGCTGAAATGTACGACCACCATCAATTAAGTTTTTCTTTGTCAAATTTTGTTGAATGGAATTTTGTTTTGTTTTGATAATGCCATCCTCTAATTCAGCTCCTGGTGTAGAATTTCTCTGCTTTCTTTTGAAGTTTCACTAGGTTATTGACTGCTGGTAATGACTACTTCAAATACTTCAACTTTACTTTTCTTCGTCATAACATTGTCAACAGATTTATTCTTAGGCATTGTTACTTTTGGTCTTTTACGACTATTCTCAGTTCCAATGTCATCTTCAGTAACGACAACATATGCTTCACTGTCAGTTTCAACTTCATCGCCCTCAAAAGTAACTTATCTACCCTTACTAGATTTATCCACTAGAGGACTTTTTTTTCTAATCCTTTGGATGTAGTTTTGTAGCATCATCAATTACTACATTTTTCTTGTTTTCCATATCTTCTTCTGACACTGAGTAAAAACATCTAATAACTTTCATGATATCATGCTCTATGAAATGAATGCCTCCCAACATAATTGAACAACTTTCAACAAAATTCTGCCAAACAAAATATCACATGTCAATAAAAACAAAATTAAAAAATATAGCGAGACACTTTCAAGAAAGAAAAATACAAATATAAATAACAATACTTATGATGTTTTGTTTCATCTCATTTACGATTTGTTTACACAACTTTGTAGATACACCTCTCGTGTCATACAATAAATATGTTAGTCAATATTTAATCCTTTCATGTGACTTGGGAGATTTTGTAAGTATGTAAACAACTTCAGTGTCTGGTACCGAACACATATCTATGACTCTTCCCATCAGCGCAAAAATTCCATTTTCATTCGGTATATCAATATATAGATATATATTCACATTTTGGCTTTCTCTTTCTTTCACATACCAGATTCTTGATAGGAATTTCACCTCTTTTGAATTCTTTCAGTCTGAAATCATCTTCTTATTTGAGGCACTTGAAATATTTGTAGCCATGAGCTCAGGTGGAGTTCGTTCACCAATCATTTTTGAAGATGCACCTTCAAGAGTCTTTGGTCTAGACATATTCACAAAAATCTTCTTTGATGCCATTTTCCTAAAAAGTAGAAACACATAAATCAGTAAATAATGAAAACATATTAACTTAAATCCACAACGAAAATATATCATAAATTTTTAATTTGTATAATCAGATAATTGAAATTAAAAAATATTAACACTAAGAAATGGTAGAAGCCCACCGATACCACCCCATCCATCTGCGGAGCGGCGGGTGATTTCCCCACCGCCTACCTCGCATGCCTCCTCTACCCCTCTTACTCGACAACCGACCCACGCCATGCCACGCCACCCCACCCTGCAATCGGACGGCCATCAAACCGCACCCTTACCCCCTACCGCCTTAGGCCTCTCTACCCTACTCCCTCTCGCTCCTCCTACCTTCCCCCTCCCTCCTCATCCCTTCCGCACCCCCTTCTTCCCCCTTCTTCCTCCCCTTCCCCCCTCGGCCCCCAACCGCCCCCCTCCTTCCCTCTCCCCCACATCCACGCCCCTACCCCCTTAATTTCCCCCACTTCCCCCTCCTCTCCCCCCATCCCTTCCCCCTCCCCCCTCGGCCCCCCCACCTCACCGCCCTAGCCCCTTACCCCTCCCCCCTCGGCCGCCCCACCCTACCCCCATACCTGGCCTGAACCCCCCCCTCCCCCCATTCGGCCCCCCTTCCCTTCCCCCTCCCCCCTCAGGCCCCCTCCTTACACGGCCACCATCCGCTCCAGCTTCCCTTCCCCCCGCTTTCCCCTACCATACCCAGCCCTCACCCACCCACCCTACCTACCCCCTACCTCCCCCCTCTTACCTGGTCCCCCTCACCAACCCCCCCAACCTTCCTCCTCCTCCCTCGCCCATCCCCCCCTTACCCGACCTCCTCACCACCCCCCTTCCCTTCCCCCTGCCGCCCTACCCGGCCCCCACCTGCTCCCTCCTCACCCATCCTGCACCTGTCCCCCACCCCCTCACCGCCCCCCCCTTCCCTTCCCCCTCCCCCCTCAGCCTCCCCCACTTCACCGGCCCCCACTTGACCCCTCTTCCCTTCGCACCCCCCCATCACCTCCAGCCTACCCGGTCCTCATCTGCCCCACCCACGCCCCTTCGCAACCCCCCTTACCCGACCCTTACCCACCCCTCCTCACCCAACCCCTCACCGGCCCCCCCTTCCCTTTCCCATCCCCCTCAGCCCCCATCCCCCTTACCAAGCCCCCTCCCACTCACCCTTCCCTTTCCCTTGCCTCCCACCCTACCAAACCCGGCCCCCCAGCCACCTTCCCCCTCGCCCCCCTCTCCCCATTACCTAGAACCCACCCGTCCTCCCTTCCCCTTCACCCACCACCCCTTCCCTTCCCCCTTCCCTTCCTCCTCCCCCTTCACCACCCCCTTACCTGACCCGCACCCTCCCTCCTCGACCACCCCCCCTTACCCGGCCCCCACCTATGCACCCCACCCTACCTGGCCCTTACCCGTCCCCCCTCCCTCCCCTGCCCCCTCGCCCCCCCCAACCCCCTTACCCGGCCCCCATCCGCTCCCCCTTCCCTTCTCCCCTTCCCTCACCTTGCCCGGCCCTTACCCACCCCCCTCCCTCCCTTCCCCCTCCCCACCCCCCCTCCTCCCCTTGCCCTCCGCCGGATTGGACTGCCACCTAGGCGGGTCGGCAGGCCACTGGGGTGGCGCTGGGTGCGGCGACACAGCCCACCCCGCGCTACCCCGGTGGCCCGCTAGTCTGCCCGGGGTGGCAGTCCGATTCCCGAAATCGGACTACAACCCCAAGCCACCCCGGCGGCCCGCTGGCCCACCCGGGGTGGCAGTCTGATTCCAGGAATTGGACTGCCACCCCGCGCCACCTCGGCGGCCTGCGCTGGGTGGCAATCCGATTCCGGGGAATCAGACTGCCACCCCGGTTGGGTCGGTGGGCTGCCGGGTGGGGTGGGGTGGGGCGGCGGCGCCCACCCTGCACCACCCCGACAGCCCGCTGGCCCGCCTAGGTTGGCAGTTAGATTCCCGAGCGGGTCGGTGCGGGGTGGTAGTCCAATTCCGGGAATCAAAGTGCCACCCCGGGCAAGCGGGTGGGCTGGCAGGCCGTCGAGATGGCGTGGGGTGGGCGGCCGCACCCCACCCCGTGCCACCCCAGCGGCCCGCCGGCTTGTCCGGGTGGCAGTTTGATGCAACGAAGGGCGGGGGGCGAGTGCGGGAGGGGACGGGGTAAGGGGGGAGGGAGGGGGGTGGGTGTGGACCGGGTAGGGTGGGGGAGGGAGGGGTGGCTGGGTGTCGGTTAAGTGGGTAGTGAGGGGGGGCGGCTGGGGGTCGGGTAGGGTGGAGGGAGGGGGGAAGGGGAGCCAGGAGGGGAGGAGAGGGATGGCGAGGTGGGTGACTACCGGGTAAAGGGGGGGGTTGCAGTCGTGTAGGTTGGGGGGGAAGGGGAGGGGGGATGGGTGGCGGCCAAGGGGGGGCCGGGGAGGGGGCACGCATATAAGGGGGTGGGTTAGGGGGAAGGTGGAGTGGGTGGGGTTTGGGTAAGGGGGCGGGAGCCGAGTGGGAGGGGGGAGGAAAGGGGGAGCGACTAGTGGCCGGGTAAGGGTGGGGGGCAGGGGGAAGGGAAGGGGGGGTGGGTGACGGCGTGGGTGAGGGGGGAAGGGGAGCGAGTGGGGGCCGGGTAATGGGAGGCGGGGGGGAAGTGAAGGGGGGGGGGGGTGAGGGGAGAGGGGGAAGGGAAGGGGATAGGGTGGTGGTAAGGGAGGGCTGACGGGGGAGGGGTAAGGGGGTAGGGTGGTGGTAAGGCGGTGGGGGGGTTGGGGGCGGAGGGGGAAGGGGGTTAGTGGGAGAGGGGCCATCTGGGTGTCATGGTTGAGGGGGAATGGTGAGGGGGAAGGGAGGGGGGCATGAGGGTCTAGGGGGGAGGGGGAACAAAGGGGAGGCGAGTGGGGGCTGGGTAGGGTGGTAGGGAGGGGAGGCATAGGGGGATAGCGGTGCTAGGTGGCAGGGTAGGGATGGTGGTACAGGTAGGGAGGTGGGGTGGGATAGGGGTTGACGGGCGGGAGGTGAGGGGGTCGAGGGATAGGGTGGTTGAATGGGATGGGGGTTGAGGAGCGGGAGGTGAGGGGGGTGGAGGCCATGGGTAGTAGGGCGGTAGGGTGGCAGGGCCATGGGGGCTAGGGGGATGGGTAGGGGATGGGGGTGGTAGGAAGGTGTGCTGGGATGGGGGTTGAGTGGCAGTATATGAGGGGAAAAGGGTGCCAAGAGGGGGTAGTCATGGGGTTGGGGGGCGGTTTTCGGGGGGAATGGTGGTAGGGGAAGGATGTGGAGGGCAGGGGTAGGGGGTGGGGTTCAACTGGAAGCTGGAAGGGGTAGGGGTGGGGTTCAACTGGAAGCTGGGGGTGGGGTGGTCGAGGGGACACGGTGGGTGAGTTTGGGGAGGGAGCCAGTAGGGTGTGCGGAGGGAGTGGGTGGCCGACCGATTGCAAGATGGGGGTGCCTCGGGCCCACCATGCTCACGGCGGAAATATTGGTTAATTTGGCTAACAAAAAATCTTAAGTTAAAAAAAAAAAAAAAAATCTACTTCTTTAAACTAATTTAATATGAGAATTTTCAAGCAAAAAAATTTAACCGACCTTTCAATTGCGAGAATTCTTCATTGAATATGTTGTTGATACCAATTAGATGCTCCACAAATTCACTCCAATTCTTTCAACGAACCTGGGAAAACCTTGATGTAATGTGATTAATAATGATCATGGAATATATAGGTGAAATTACATAGATGTTTTACCATACGGTGAATGTAGGATTAATCAATTTTAATAAATTTTAACATGTTAATTTTTTTTATGGCGATGAAGGAAAATATGATAAAGCGAATATTATGAAATTGTTTTACAGCGGGATGAATGTGGGATTAATTTGTTTCAGAATGTATTATAAAAGTTTAAAAAAACATTGAGTTGATTAGTAAATATTCTATACTTTAACTATTAAAATAATTCAGGTAGAAGTTGTACTTTACAATTTTAACTTTAATGATTTATTTCATAAAAAAAATTAGTTTACATTTTTCATTAAATTGTAGAATAAAATAATGAAGAGAAATAAATCTCACAAACTTTTAGGAGGGAAATATTTTCGCGAAATTTTTTGGGAGGAAAATTTTTGGAGGGAAATGTTTTCGCAAATTTTTTTTTTTTGGGGGGGGGGGGATTTTTGGAGGGAAAATTCCATTCTCTAAGCTATATAATATCTTTAGGAGACTCTCTATTTGTATCATTCAATATCTTCTATTTTAAAGGGATGGATTATCCTGATAGTGAAGTTTCGGTTTATATAGCATCAACATCTTCATCGCGTAACAACTCTATTCATATGGATGAATATAGCAGGAATTCTTCCACTGTGAATAGAAATTCAATTCTTCCACTTAGTGCTGATTCTAAGGACTATGAGTGCAGCACTGATGAAAGAGGGGATGGAGAATTTCAGATAAATAAAGAGTCATAGATTCCACTTAGTCTGAATATGAAGGACTATGAAAGCAGTAGTGATGATGAGCTTGATGACAAATTTCAAAAGAATGGAGTGTCACAATGTCCACTTAGTCCTAATTCTAAGGACTATGAAAGCAGCAAAGATGAAGAGCATGATGGTGAAGTTCAAAAGAATGGAGTGTCACGGTGTCCACTTAGTCCTAATTCTAAGGACTATGAGAGCAATAGTGTTGAAGAGCATGATGATGAATTTCAAAAGAATGGATTGTCATGATGTCCACTTAGTCCTAATTCTAAGGACTATGAGAGCAGCAACAATGAAGAGCGTGATAACGAATTTGAAAAGTATGGAGTGTCAAAGTGTACACTTATTCCTAATTCTAAGGACTATGAGAGCAGCAGTGATGAAGTGCATGATCATGAATTTCAAAAGTATGGAGTGTCACGGTGTCCAGTTAGTCCTAATTCTAAGGACTATGAGAGTAGCTTTGATGAAGAGTGGGATGATGAATTTCAAAAGTATGGAGTGCCACGGTGTCGAGTTAGTCCTAATTCTAAGGACTATGAAAGCAACAGTGATGAAGAGCGGGACGATGAATTTCAAAAGAATGGAGTGTCACAATATACTGTTAGTCCTAATTATAAGGACTATGCGAGCAATAGTGATGAAGGATAGGATGATACACTTAGTCCTAATTCTAATGAGTATAAAGGTAGCAGTGATGAAGGACAGGATGATGCATTTAGTCCTAATTCTATGGACTGTGAGAGCAACACTGAAAATGCACATGAAGAAGAATATCCAATAAACATCGAGTCAAATTTTCCATTGAGTCCAAATTCTAAGGACTATGATAGTAGCACTGAAGAAGGGGAAGATGAAGAATATCCTCCAAGTCAGTATTTGAAAAGCGTAGTTGATCATAGTGTGGATAACATTCCTCTTAATGATGATGAAAATCCTTATACAAATGATGATCCAATGATGGAGATGTTGCCAAGAAATATTGTATCAAGGAGTAGGAGCAGACCTTTTTGTGTCAATGCAAGATGTTCTAGTTATACAAGGTGTAGAGCAGAATATCTGACGAGAAGAAGTTCTATCAGCACACTCATTTCAAGTGAATTTTTCCAAAAAGATTGCTTGAAACATATGG
Organism: Pinus tabuliformis; assembly: GCA_031772625.1. Classification (NCBI taxonomy): domain Eukaryota; kingdom Viridiplantae; phylum Streptophyta; class Pinopsida; order Pinales; family Pinaceae; genus Pinus; species Pinus tabuliformis. The sequence continues at coordinate 886,468,088 of CM062813.1, forward strand.
ATTTCAAATTTTCATTAGAGAGCATGAAGAGATATTTGTCAATGAATAAAAGCATTCAAAATTCATATTTAGTTGGGTGCATGCAATCTACATTGTCAGGTTATGATTATCATATTAGGACTTTATTTACCTGTAGAAAAGCTTTCAAAATGTTTCATTCGATTTGGAATTTTCGTCTCTCGAGAATTCAAGAAAATTTGGAAAAAGATCTCACATTTTATTCTGAAGTATGTCTTAAAATATAGTTTGGACCATTATCAAATACTGCAATGTCATGGATGAAAGATTTCTTTTCAAAGCATGGAGAGTGTATGCCAAATAGAGAGACAATACATATTCCAGATAATTTTTCAAGACAAGAAATATACAACTTATTCAAAGAATATGCAGAAGGTGCTGAGGGACATGGCCGGTTTATTACATATCAATATTTTGTGAAGGTATGAAAGAAGGAATTCAAATGTCTGTATTCCTAAGAAGACAAGGATGGGGATTTGCAGTACGTGTGCTTGTCTTAAATAAAAAAGGGAAAAATGTGAAGGGTTAGAAAGAGGTAGGCATTCATAACTTTAACTTTTAAAATTTTATATTCATCAAGTATGAAAACATATTCCTTAATGGCTTTCTTTTATGTTGTGTATATTCCATTTTCAAAGAACTTCAGGAGCATCGTGAACAACAAACAAATGAAAGGAAAAAGTTGTACAGGTATCGAAATAAGTGTTATGATAACCTAATAAATATTTGGGTTTGATAATTGATGGTATAGACTAGAAGAAAACACTTTTACCACATTTTGTTCACAAACCCAAAAATTTACAAGAGGAAAATTTTATTTAGTATCACTTGGTCGGTTGTATGGTCTTCAATGGGAAAATGTTGCCAAAGGTGTACTTCACAGCTCCAAATATTCTCAATGATGCAAATCTGACCATAACCATAATTCATGATGTGATTTCTCATTGGTCTGGTAATCTTCCTAAAGTTTTGTATCTACAATTGGACAACACTTGCCGTGAAAACAAACATCAAGTTGTTTTTGGATATCTAAACATGCTTGTTGAATTGAGAATTTTTCAGAAGGTAAAGGTTGGTTTCCTTCTTTTTGGGCACACTCATGACCATATTGATCAGATGCTCAGTCGTTTTTCAGTCACATTGAGGAAGAAGGAAGTTGGGAGCTTGCCATCATTAATTGAATGTATTAAAAAATCATACATGCTAGAGCCTACTTTTGATGTGTTGGAAGAAACTGTTGACATGTAGAGGTTTATTATGGGATCATATGGTGAGGGGAAATGCATTGAAAAACTTAATGACATTAACTTCCAACATGAATTTCATATCAAAACAATTGATGGGAAAACACTAATATGGGGCAAAAAGTATTCAACCACTGCAGAATGGGCACCGTCATCAGGTTTGCAATTTTTGAAGTTCATTCCAGATCATCCAATATTTGCATCAAAAATATTGTTATTACAATCAGTTGGTGAAGTTCATAATGCACACAAACAAAATAGAGATATAAATTATTCTAGTTGCCTAGAAGAAATTAAAAAATGTATTAGATATACATATGAGTACTTTGACATTGCTCATTCAGTTTGGTGGGAGTCATTTTTCAATAATCAAAGTGATATCATTTCAGGAACAACAAATGAAGATATAGCTTTGAAAAATCCATTTATTTGGCCACAAAATGTGTCGAATGCACATTGTTGAACAACAACAATCTCAAAGTATTATTAATTCTTCATAGGCATAGGAAAGAGAGATGTATATTGGTTCCAAAATATCTCATGCACAATGTGAATCCATGGAAGACCTTTACAGGGGTTCAATACAGGATATTAAGGAGGGTTGCATGATCACAGTGCTAGAAGATGGAGATCCCAATGGCTATCCATTCTGGGTTTCTAAAGTTATAAAGGTATTTACAGAAAATGAGGATGTTACAAGTGTTGAAGTACATTGGTATGCCACAAATACACACCCATTCAATGGTGTGTATAAGCCAGAGATGGTAGTTGACAAAAAAAATGGTGGAAAGAGAAAAAGAAAGGGCACGAATATAAATCGTCACTACACAGACATATTGAAATTGGAGGATGTTGACATACTTGTTTATGACTTCAATTTAACAAATAGGGGAACTCTTCGCTTCAAGATGATTAGAGATTCTGAAAAGGTTGTTACTAGAAGGAACAACGTTGAGATAGGAGTCTGTTGAAACCAGTCATAGATCTAGAAGAATTTTGAAACCTGAAATGATGGGCATGCATGTGGACTCAGATGGGGCACTAGTTTATGAAAGAGAAGAATATGCAACATCTTCATTAGCATCCAGTCACTCATTTGAAGATGTGAATTCTGATGGTGTGCAAGAAAATATGAGTGATTTTGAATAATTTTTAGGACAATTTATCTAACTGATGTATGCATCGTATCTTGAAATAAAATTTTTTATTTCCATATGGTGTTAAATGAGAAGTTATGAGTCATTTTTATGTTGTTGGATCATTTTACTAGCATTTTTTTAAAATTTGGAAGATTGACCCTAAAAAAAATCATCATTCCAGTATAATCACTTTTTCTTTTTCAAGCTGTATTTTGCACGAAAATTTTGTTTTCACTGCCATTTTTAAAACATGTTCAAAATTGTCCCTAAAAAAAAACCATCGTTCCAGTATACACACTTTTCATTTTTAGCATTTTCTTTTTATGTTTTTTTGGCATTTTTTGGCGAGAGTTCCCGTTTTGAGTTTATAGTTCCCATTTCAAAGTTTACATTGTTAGAATCCTTTGTTGGTGGGACAAGAGACCTTTTTTATGTAATGATTTGGCTCTTAAAGTTTATGCAAGTATACATAATCTACCATTTTTTTGTTGTGAACATATGATTTCCTAAAAAACACATATTCTTAATCATTAAAATTATTCTCATATATATATATATATATATATATATATATATATATATATATATATATATATATATATATATATAATATTACATAAACTATTCATAAAATAAGAAGGATGATGAACTTACTTTTTATTTTGAAAATGGGAAAACCATGTGTAAAATCACATCATTATATATGAGATCATTCAACCTTTTATTCCACATTCTTTTGTAGGCTGGTGGAAATTTTGGTATATTGTATGTACGGTAGCTTATGTATATATTATATGTTTAATGTTTAATGTTTCATTATAAGACAAGACTCATTTGTGATTGGATAAGCTATCTACAATTTTATTTGTAGTTTCTCTAATGTGTGTAGGAATGATCGTCAAAATGGAAGGAAGGAGAAATGTTACTCATATGTGTTGGATTTCAAGTTTTGAAGTGTGAGAAATTTTGTTGATCTAGGTGCCATGTAGGATTTTTTATATCAAGTTTATAACAAGTTGAGAATCTCCCTCCACCATAAATTTGGTGTATCCCTGAGTCTATGTAATCAATAATCCCTATTCCAAGTCTTTCAATTATGTTGTATTTTTATTGTTATACCCATAAAGCTTAAATAAATATAAATAGTGGATCCCGAATAATCCCCTGAGTATACTTCCATAGCCTACCTCACCAGGCATTAGAGAAACTTTTAGGTTAAAAATAAGTCTCAAAACAAAAATGTACAACCAAAATCAACTTTATAAGAACTAATATGATTCAAGATGATGATGTCAATGAGGATGATTCACCATTTTTGGAGTAAAAAAATAAAAAGATTAAAAAACAAAAACTACTTTTGAACTCGTATTTTCAACTTATCTCCCTATGATTTTACTAAAATTTCAAGAAAGAGCACCTATTGGATGAAAAAATTAATTCCTCGTCCAAGGAGTACCCATGTTGCATACTTTCGATGGACCTTGCTACATGAAAAATTTAAAATACATGAAAGAACATAATTGCAATCAAATTTTTCATGTATTTCTCATTTTTCGTGTAGAAAACTCCATCTAAAGCATGAAACATGGGTACTCGTTGGATTAGGAATTATATTCCACATCTAATGACTACTCCCACTTGAAATTTGAGTAAAATCACAGAGAGATAAGTTGAAAATATGAGTTGAAAAAGTAGTTTTTTTCCCTCTAAAATTTTATGATGTAATCTAATCTTATTTTATTACTTCCACTTCTATTTTATAATATTACTTAGGAGTCCCATTTTATACCTCAAAATTTCTCTAATGGTTACATTTTGAAGCCTCATCAAAATTGATCTTTAGAAAATTAGGGGAAGGAGGGCTCTAGGAGGAGGGAATAGACATTATAGCATGAAAAGTAAGGGAAATCATTACTCCTAGAGTATAGAACTAGCTCTGAAGTCCCAAGAACTCCTTAGTTTAGGGTTTCTAGTTTTAAATATCCAAGAACTGAACTATTTGGGGTTTTTAGTTGTAAGGGTTTCTAGTTGAACAATTTAGGGTTTCTAGTTCCAAATAGCTAAGAACTGAACCCTTTGGGACAAATTGTTCCTTAGTTCCATGCCTACACCTTTGGGCTATTTGGAAGGGAGAAGGAGAGTCCAGATGCAGTTCAATATATGATTACTGAAATATTGAGCCCTCTAATTATTAATGGTGTGATGGATACTAGATAAAGCACAATTTAACGTCTTCATGCTAGCTTCTAGATTGCTCCACACATGATTGGATTAGGGGAATCTATTGAAGAGGTTCTCCACACTTATAGATTCTTAAAGGCATAAACAATAGTGGGAGGGGCCCGTATACTTGTTTCTATGACTATTTTCATGTAACTTAAGGTTTTCACTTCAACCAAAATCCATAAGAAGATGGAGAGTTTTGATCATAGATTTCTCTGCGAGATGCAACTCCATTTGGAATATTTTCGTAATTATTGGAAACATTATTCCAAGGTATATACCTCATGGATGGAAATGGATCCACTTGGTTTGTAACCCCATCGTATTTTATCGGTTAAGTTTTATATTGGGATGAGACTTTTCTAAAGCTTCTAGCAGAAGTTTAACCAAGTCTCCTACCTAGGATTGGGATTCTATTCCCTCAGAATTAACCATTGTCTCAATGTTTGATCCAGGTTAGAGGTACCCTAATAGTCTTTAACTTTGTGAAGGTGTTAAAAGGTCATGTGTGATGCATATATCTTAAGTCATTTTTTGTATGAATTTTTGGAGTTATTTCCATGATTCCTCCCAAAACGTGGTTGTATTTCCTTTATGATTTTCCTACAAGTAGTGTTATTGTATCAAATTCATTCCTTTTTTAGCTAGATTCCAAATGGAGGAGCCTTCATGGTAAAGGTAATTATTAAGAGATTCCAAATAGGAATGTGCTTTCAATATTTGCTCATCCATATACACTTCTATAGTTCTTTACATTCTTGGAGTCAACACTATAATTTATTGGCTCCCAAAGCTATAACTAAAGTTTAAGGATCTCTTAGCCCCATACCTCCCTTCAATTTGGGTCTACAGACTCTTCTCACAAGTTACAAGTGGCCATTGTTTCCAATTTTTCTCGTCACTACAGGAAATACCATTATATGTTCTTGATTTAGTTAAGGATGGAGGAGAGAACCATCAAATTATATCATAAATATATGGGAAAATCATATAGAACTAACTTGAGGAGGACTACTCCTCCTACCATGTTTAGTGATCAAAAGTTCTAGATGGTTAGCTTGTTGAATTTTCTAATGAGATCCTCCCATATATTGTGTTAAGTCCCTATAATACTAGTGTAACCCCTTATTGTTATTAGTGCAAACCCCTTATTGTATTATTATATCCATATAGTTCCCATGTTGTTATTATTATGCCCCATAGAAGCCCACTGTTGTTATTGTTGTGCCCCTACAATATTATTGTTATGTAGGCTATGATTGTATTGGGACCCCTTAGACTCTTATATATAGAAAGGAGGTCTTCTCATTTGTATCATCCAAGAATTGTTCATTTCTGTAATGTAAAGGAGGTTTCCCCCTTGAAGAGGATGATTTTTAAGTCATTGATCTATCTTTTCTATCTTTTTGTGAGCTAATTTCATAACATTTGGTATTAGAGCTTTGGATTCTAGGGTTTCGCACTCCAAATAGGTCATCATGGCATTTTCACTATAAAGTTTTCTCTAAGTTTCAGAAGCTAAAAAAACCATTTGAGATGAAATCTTCTGAACCTCGGGTCCGACTTTCGGATATTGTCTCACTATTTTTTCAAAGATATGATCTTGGGAAGTTAGGGTTTTTGAAAGCTTTAGAATTCCATCACAAACAAGTCACCATGGAATTGTTGCTATATTTTGTTTTCGACGAAGGTTCAGAATCTAAAATTAAAACCCATTTGAGCTGAAATCACGATGAAGCTCGGGCCCAAATTGGAGATCTTGTTTTTCTATATTTTTGGAGATATGGTCCAAGACATTTAGGGTTTTTGCAGGCTCCCGAATTACATCCCAAATAGGTGACCTGGGGAAAATCGTCACAACTTTATCTCTGACCATCATATTGAAATTTCGTAATAATTTACAGAAAGAGGGCGACTTTTAGTTTTATGTGTATTAGTTTCAGGTCCTGAGGTAGAAATAATGACACTTGGAACTTCATACAAGTTCGCTCTACTGAACTAGTCTATAATTAGGTAATCATGGAAGATTTGGCATAAATCTTTCTTGGAGAAGCCAATCTTGATCAGACTTGGAGGGTTGGAAAGACGACTCAGAGGGCTACCGCAGCATGCAATTTCAGACCTTGGATCACATTGAGGACTTCCAAAAATTGAATATAAGGGTAAACGATATTCCAGAAGAGCTTAGGATTGATGTGTTCATAGGGACTTTAAGGATAACATCCAACATGAGGTTCGCCTTTGGGAACTTGATTCATTAGAGAAGGAATTTAAGTTGGCAAGAAAAATGGAAAGAAAAATTATGGCAACAAGGAAGCCTACTTCTCACAACTATAAAGATGGAAGTATTGTTGCTCCTAGCCTTTCACCACCTACAAGGTTGACACCAAAAACAACAAAAGGGCTTTATTACAATTGTGATAAAAAATAAACTAAAGGTCATAAGTGTGATTAGAAAAAATTAATTTACATAGATGGGTAAGAGGAGCAAGAAAAGGAACAAGAACTGAAAAAAGAAGAGGATATACACCAAGAACCAATCCTAGATAAAGAAGAAATTAACTTGACCATATCTTGTAATGCATCGACAGGAATTACCACTCCTCAAACTCTCAAGATAGAAGGTCATATCAAGAAGAAAACAATAATAGTGTTGATTGATTTGGGTAGTACCCATAATTTTATTCATTGTAAGATAGCCAAGGGATTGAATTTCTTCCTATATCTAGCACCAGAGTATCAAGAAATGGTTGCAAATGGAGGAACCATAAATTTCTCTAGAAAGTGCCATAATAGTAAGCTATCGATGGGAGTATTTCTTCAATAGTCCAATTCTTTCCATTCCAATGGGTGGTGCAGATGTTTTACTAGGAGTCCAATGGGTAAAATCTTTGGGTATGATAGCTTTTAATTTTAAAGAAATTTTCTTGAAATTTTTTGGGAAGGAAAGGACGTTGAATTAAGGGGTATCATAGGAAAATCGGGAAAGATAATAAGCTCTAACAACATGACAAAGCTTCTAAAGAAAGAAAGATGGGGTGTAATTGCACAATTATGTTCACTAGAGGTTCCCAGATCGAAATCATCTATTTCTCCAGATCTCCAAAATGTTTTGGACAATCATTACAAGGCATTTGAGACTCCCAAAGGCCTCCCACCTATTCGTAATCATGATCATATTATTCATTTGATTCCAGGATGTGTTCCCTCAAACATTAGGCCTTATAGATATCCATATGCCCAAAAGAGTGAAAGTGAACATATTGTTGAATAAATGCTAGAGGTTGGTATAATTCAACCTAGTCAAATATCTTTCTCTGCTCCAGTGGTATTGGTACATAATAAGGATGGATCATGGTGCATGTGTTTGGATTATAGGGAGCTCAACAAGTTTACTATTAAAGATAAATTTTCCATTCCTCTCATTGATGAATTATTGGATGAATTACATGGAGCAGTTTACTTCACCAAGTTTGATATTTATTCAGGATATCATCAAATCAGAATGAAGATTGAAGACATTCAAAAAACAACATTTAGAACTCATGAGGGTCATTATGAATTTTTGGTCATGCCTTTTGGCCTTACCAATGCAACTTCTATCTTAGGTTGTATAATACTAGTGATTCCCCCATTACTATTGTGATTTTAACCCTTATTGTTATTGTTGTGCCCCTATTGTCCCCATATTGTTATTATTGTGCCCCAGAGAAGCCCACTATTATTATTGTTGTTCCCTTATATTATTATTATTATTTGTCGGCTTTGATTATATTGTGACCCCTTAGACACCCATATATAGAAAGGAGGTTTTGTCATTTGTATTATCCAAGCATTTTTCATTCGTGTAATGTAAAGGAGGTTGCCCCCTCAAAGAGGCTGATTTTGAAGTCATTGATCTATATTTTCTATCTTTTTGTGAGCTGGTTTCTTAAGATTTGGTATCAAAGCAACGCTTCCACATCCTCATCCTTTCTTCAGAGTGAATCTGCCACAACATTTTGCTTCCCTACGATACCTCTTAATTTGACTTCCATGTCACCTTTTAGGGGGATACCGCAGGAAGAAATTTCATACCTTGGAGATCTGCAATTACAGAGATACAACAGATTCAATATCGAGCTTCTACAAAGCGAAAAAAGGTGTGTAGTCTTTTTATTGCATAATTTTGGGTTGAAAAATTAGTTTGAAGTTCAAAGGGCATATTGGAGCATAATTATCATTAATTGATGCCCTGAAGAAAGAAAATGGAAACACCTAATAAGAAACCAAAAATCTCTAACATGACTCATGAAGAAGAGGAATTGAATTGCTTCCCGAGTGCACCCAGTTTTCCATGTTTCATGCTTAAAGAATGTTATTGGTGAAAATCTCCTAGTTCAAACAATATTGCTAGAATTGGACAAGGAAGGACAAATCATATTGGAACCTAAAGCAGTCACAGAAATAAGAACTTGACAGCTAAAAAATCGATCAATTTCGGAGTACCTCGTCAAGTGGAAGAACTTACCCGTTGAAGATTCCACATCAGAGGATGAGAATTTTATACAGAAGTATCCAGAACTACTCAAGGGTTGAGGACAATACATTTTTTGAGGAGAGGGGCATTCTAGGTCCCTATAATACTAGTGATTCCCCCATTACTATTGCCATTGTAGCCCTTATAGTTATTGTTGTGCTCTTATTGTCCCCATATTGTTATTATTGTGCCCCATAAAAACCCACTATTGTTATTGTTGTGCCCTTATATTATTATTGTTATGTCAACTTTGATTATACTGTGACCCCTTAGACTCCTATATATTGAAACGATGTTTTGTCATTTGTATCATCCAAGAATTGTTCATTTGTGTAATGTAAAGTAGGTTTCCCCCTCGAAGAGGCTGATTCTGAAGTCGTTGATCTATCTTTTCTATATTTTTGTGGGTTGGTTTCTTAACATTCTACATTTCAAGGTTTGATGAATTCCATTTTCAAACCCTTCCTTAGAAAATTTATGATAGTATTTTTTGATGATATACTAATCTACAACAAGCCTTGGAAGGATCATGTTCAACATGTTGATAGGGTGCTCAAACTATTGGAGGAGAAACAATTATATGAAAAAAGCTCCAAATGTTTCTTTGGAGTACAAGAGGTGGAATATTTGGGTACCCAATTAGCTCATAGATCATATTATCATCCTCAATCTAATGGGTAAATTGAGATAGTGAAAAAAAGTTTAGAAGGATATCTTCGTTGCTTTGTATCTGATAAACAAACACAATGGGTGAAGTGGTTGCCTATGGCTAAATGGTGGTATAAAACTTCCTTCCATACTGCAGGAAAAATGACCCCATTTATGGCACTTTATGGATATCATTCACTATCCATCACATCATATTTAAAAGAAAATTCTAAGGTTCAAATGGTGCTCCTAAGTGAAAGCAGTGGAAGGTTTCATAATAAATGGTGCTCCTAAGGGAACACTCCATAAGTGTGCTCCTAATTATTTTTCTATAAATTTGTTGATTTGGAAACTATGTGTCATTGCAATATGCTTTTTCATAGCCGAATTTAAAGAAAAAATATGGGATTTAGCTTTGTTTATTTCTACACTTGAGGAAATAGAGAAGTCATCTAGAATTTGAAAAAATTATTTGGCTTCTTTAATACTTGGAACATCGATACCCAAGGCATCATCCAAGTTATTTATGTTGTGATAAAGGGAAATCGTAATCAAATAGATGTAATCCTTTGTTCTTTTCTTCTCAATTGTTTCTTTGAAAGCTTAGGTGATACTCTTCACTATTATAATAAAGAGAAAATGTGACATCAAATATTCTTTCGAGATAACAAAAGATGCAGAAAAAGGTTTATTTGGTGATTAATTTAGAAAAATATAAACAAGGTTGAAGAGATAAGGTTCATAACCCAATTGATCTAGTCACGATAAAATCCATAGGTGTAGAGAATGAAGAAGAGAGCTCCAGTTAAGTTTTTCAGACACATTAAAGAGATTAATTTTATAAGCATGCTAGGTTTCTTGGAGGATTTTAAAGAGTGAATAGTTCCATGAGCAACCATTACGTTATCCAAAAATTTGACACCCTTCCACATAGCTAGTTTGTTTCACTCAAATGAGATGAGGTTATGGGTTTGAGCCGATTGGCTATTATTTTGGTGATCACTTTTTCAATTAAATGACAGAGAGAAATGGGATGAAAGCTGATAGGGTCCTAAAATTTGTTCTTTATAGGAAGTAAAGTGAAGAAGGTAGCATCAATAACCTTTAGGACAATTTTCAATATCCTTGATTCCTCCCCTACTTATTGGATATCATTTTTGATTGTTGACCAGTAGGAAAGAAAAAATCTAGTAGTGAATTCATTTGCCCCAAGGTCCATATTCTAAGGTGTAGATTTAACTACCTCTTCCACTTATTTAATAGAGATATCTCTTAAGAGAGCCTCATTATTATCTTTGGTAACCAAGGAAAAATGTGCTCAACTAGTTTCTATATAGCCTGTGAGTAATATAGCTTGAGTTAGATGGTAGTTGTTTATAATATTGAACTAGAAAATTAACCATGTCCTCATGATCTTGAACCTTCACACCTATCTATTTTTTGAGAAAGAAATACGATTGTGGTATTGATGCGGAAGCATTTAATTGTGGAAGAAAGCAATATTTCACTCTCCTTCTTTTAGCTATATAATTCTATATTTTTGTTGCCAAAGAATTTATTCTTGTTTATTTAAGTAGAAAGAGTATGTGATTCCTTCTTTATTAGGTCCTTTGATCTTATTTGGTGAATGAATTTTGATTGGATGTGTTCCATTTGGGCTCCGAGGTTTTCTTTGTCATTAGTGATGTTCTTGAATTTTTCCTTATTCTAGGCTTTAGGCTAATATTTAATGTGATTTAACTTCCTATGTAGGATGAACATAGACGATCCTTCCAAGTTTCCTATCTCATCCAACCAATCCTTGATGATGGATTGGAAGTTGGGATGTTGGATCCAAAAGCACTCTAGATGAAAATGCATATTTCTAGGGCGAGACTTTATTTGGATGTCTAATTTGATGAGGCAGTGAACTAAGAAATGGCTAGGGAGGGAAAAATCCTCCATAAAAATGTCCTTGGATGTGATATTTTAAAGATGAGATAACTAACCATCTTGGAATCCATTTGTTGGGATCCATCTGTATGATTTTTGCAGGCATAAGTACAATTAAGGGTGTCGACATCAACCGAATGAGAAGAAGTCATGAAATCTTGAAAGAGTATGGATTATGATTAGAGCTTTATAATACCACCCATTTTCTTTCTAAATATTATATCCAATCAAAATTTCCCCTAGGATTTAATACATTGGGTATATGAGAAGACTAATTTTCTTGATTTAGTGAAGAAAATGTAACTTTTATCTAGGTAGTGAAGGGCCATAGACATTTGAAAGAAAGAAATCTTCTTACAAACCTATAATCTAAAATTGTATAGTGAGAATTTTGAAAGAAGAAAGCATGTTAACGATGGATACTTCTCAAGAGTTTTAGATGATAATGAGACCTATGAATTGATATTAGATGCTAAGAACTACTGATTGGTAACATGACCCCATTTTTCTATCAAATTGCATATAACTTTACAAAATGATTTGGTTTCTTAAACCATTGAGAAGGTTGGATGTTCCATGAGCCACCTGTATTTGAGAATCCTTTGCTTTCCCTTTCATTTTAGGCCTATAATATTCCAAGAGGCTATTTTCATAGGGGAGATGAGTAAGTGGAGGTGTAAACCTCTAATATCATCTTTATTCTACCAAAGTTGACAAGAATTCCACCCAATTCTTCCAGAATTTGTTGATTTCTCTTAAAACATTTTTCGTTGTCATCCTTGTGTTTCTTTTTAGTCTCTTTCATAGGTTGGACATAAACCCCTAAAGGATTGGCCTTGGTTTTTCCAATTGACGTTTTTTGAGCTTACTTCCTTGATTTGGGAATGACTTCACTTGGTATTTTGACTTGATGCTCCGGGAGAGAGTTTGAGTATTTATCTTTCCATGCCTCCAAATCCATTTCTTTGGTGTTCTCATTATTTTGTGGCAACATGGAATATTTCTATAAGGGTTCCTGAGGATTCGAGGTTAGGGTTATGAGGAGGTAATATGAGGAACCTTAAAGAATTATTTGGGTTTTTTAGTATTAGGCATGTCTATCTCTTAGGGCACAGGGTTCAGAGGAGGGGTTGGAGATTTGAGATTTGCAAGTTGTTAAAAAACAATTGCTAGTAACAAGGGTTTTTCTAGAATGTGTCTACATGAATGGAGGCTTGGGTCCACGATGATAATTAACCAGTCCAAAGAATCCATCTTGATCTAAAACTTGACCTTCAACTACAGTGGTCTTAAGAACTCAAAAGGGTAAATTTTTGTAGAGATTCATGTATTTGTGACGACTACGGTAGCTAAACAAAATGTGCTCATCATCCAAATTTTTCTTCGAGTGTTCATCTTGCTAGTAGAGATAATTCGACTTGGGAAGGAGCTCTAAGATATTCATATATACAAATATGAAGTATAAGATATGCATATTTCTTTCTCATTGCATTCAGAGACTTTGAAAAAGTGACCTTGAGCATCTCCATAGGAGGAGCTCTACTCCCTCCTATAATGTCATCCATGGCGATAGGAATTGCAGATATGGCGTGAGTGGCAGGGAAGATGGAGGAAAGGTAGGGTATGGTTTTTTCAGGTTGTATTGTCATGTGGAGGGTTTTCCTTGTGATCCCAAGAAGGGTATACATAGTTGATATAGTATTTTTAATTAATTTAATCTATATAATGGTAATAATAATGTTTATTAATATTTATTCTTATTAAATTTATTTTTCGAATTTTTAATATATATATATAGTTAACCTTGGAAATTTATTTTGTATTTACATAATTTTAGAAGAAGTGTTTTTAAATTAGTATGTTTTTAATAAGTATAATATTAATAAAATTGATATTGTACAAAATGAAGGAGATTCAATCAACTAATAAAACATTAATAAAATAAACAACAGACATATACACAAATCAGATATGGCATAAAAGGCCAAAGAGCCTCACTGTATTATATTCCTCACACTGTCAATGTCATTGTACAAACAGTACAAAAAAATACATGAGGAAGTTTGGCTCAAGATAGTACGTCTATCTTGGACACTATGGTTGAGAAAATCTCTCAACCAAACACTAATCTTCGAGGCTAACTAGTTGGAGAGAATCTCTCAACCAACTAAGCCTAAAATGACTCCTAACCATGAGGAACAAACTCAATCTATAAAGGTAGGATTAAATCCAACTTTCTTGATTTTAATTAATTTAATTGTTTTGGACTTATAATTGTTTTCATCACATGGGAGTGAGGCTAACATTCCCCCCCAATGATAAGTCCAAAATAAGAACCAGGAATCAGCTTCCAAGTTCTCATGTTGAAACTATTGATCCTAAAAAATGTTGCCTAAAAAACCGACAAAGTTGGATGCTGAAAAAAACTCCAATTTGAAGAGAACATGAATCAACTGCAAGTCTGATTCATTTATGAATTTTTCTTGATGACTCCATCACGTGCCAAGATGCAAAAGGATCCATCTATCCATTGCTTGCAATCAGCATCCTTTCTCCACTGTCAAAATATTGAGAACACCCACTGGCTTCTTTGACGATGCCCACTAGATGATTTGTTGATGATGCCCACTGGCTGATTTTGAAGATACCCACTAGCTAATTTTGATGATGTTGTCGAGACTTTCAGTCTAAAAACCACCCTTAATTTCTCCCTTTGTCAGATGAAAGGAGAGACAATCATCTACATTTGATTTATGAATTATGAACTCCCCCCCTTCAGGTGTAGGAGAGTTTCATTGTTGTACTCCCACTTTCAGGTGCATGAGAGTACCATTTTCATTTGACCGTTGGCTGCAATAGGTGAGATTGAATTATATTGTAAAACTTATACAATCATTTTACTGTTGGCGACCATACCCAAGGATCAATCCATGCATAATTGATCTTTAATCTCGAAGGTTGGTCTTGTTTGCAGCATTTATCTGATGAGTGATTCTGCTTGCCACAATGGTGACAAGGATGGAGATGAAAACAATGATCTTATTATTTTTTTCTAATGCAAGAGTCAGACCTTCAATTTCATTAATTAGCCTATAAATCACATAAAATACATCAATTTTCACATGGTTGTTGACCATGGAGAGCTCTCAACAAAACCTGAAACCGGGCTCAAAACACAATCCCCCTCCCTACAGCAAAACCTTACAACTTTCAAAAGAAAATTACAAGAGTCTAGAAGCAGACCTGAAATGAAACAAAAGTTGCAAAAATATAATGGTTTCACATCCGCCCGAATTCTTAACTCGAGAATCAATGGCCTGAGTGAAAAGTCTCTTGGCACCAAGGTCATACACTTCCCACCAAATCCGAACTTGCCCCTTTAATCTCAACCGTTGAACCTCTCTGTTAGATCCAACGGCTATGGAAAAAATCGCTATGATAGTCAACACACCGTTAACCACAAGGACTCGGAGACATGCATGGTCAATCTCATCCATTGATCTACTCTGTGAGCTCCAACAGCTAAGACCAATATCGCACCTGCCTACATACGCGGACACTAACATGTGATGAGGGTAGTATTCATCCTGATCCCACCGCCACGTGGAGCACCTTGAGTTGAATCTCTCCCGAAAAGGAAATACCACTTCCCACTTATGAGGGCCACAAACATTGGAAAACCATTTAGGTCACTGTAAAGTGAGCCAAACAGAAAAACCTCTGGTTTCACGGCCTCCGAGTGTCCCCGACTCCCAACCATATGTTGTGTCCATCCTACTTGACCCAATGTGAATTGAAGCAACCACCATCCTTCCTGTTATCCACAAAACCAAATCGTCCTCACTGTTGCAACTAGAAACTATAGTGAACATATTAATCTGGGATTCACCGGTTGACCACTGCAAGCCACTCTCAAAGGACCCGATTGTGAGCAGCCCTCTAAACAAACAACTGCTATTTAGTTGTGCCCACCTCCATGGCTCTTTTAAGGAACACTGTATTATCTTCATCTACTTAGTTTTGACACTCCGATTTTAATTTGTTTCAAGGGAGCTCGTGCTAGTTCGTTGCTACCCTATTATCTGTGCAGATCACTCCTTCATTGGCAAGAAAATTTGCCAGTTTATTGGCCTTTCTTTGCACATGTGAAAAACTGACTGTTCTCAGGCTCTAAAGGTGATTTTGAATCTGTTGAAAGACTTGGATCAACCTCCAATTTCTTAACGCCTTTTCAGGTTTCGTTCCCCAGCTTATTCTCTTGACCGAGTTAATGATTAACCCAAAATCAACTTCAACGATTGTATTTTGTTGGTTTTCCTGAACCAGGAACTCAAGACATTGTTCCATGGCCATTAACTCTGCCATGTTGTTGGTGGATTTTCCTAAGTGACCATGGAAGATAAATAGAATACTTCCCTTGTCATCCCTTAACACCCCTCCATGGCCAGCCGTGCCCGGATTACCTTTAGAAGCACCACAAATGTTGAATTTTAGAAAACCCTTGGGGGGGGGGATGGCAAAAATGTAGCTCGGGATCCAAAATTGAGACTTTCCTTACTAAGCCCTGAGGAACCAGTCCCTGCAACTCTAGCTTACAAAGAATCCTCCAATCTATTGCAGAAGCGGGATTAATAGGGAGATTTCAAACTATAGTGCCAACCGTTTCTTTAATCTGTTTTAGGATCACATCATAGAGACAATGGGATTATTTCTTAACATTCTTAAAGATTATATTTTTCCTTTCTTTCCAGATATTCGAAATGATGAAGCTTTGTGTAAGTGCCCAAGCTAAACTTAGAACTTCATTATCCGAAAAGTTCCTTCTCCAATTGGTGAGGGTACTAAAAAGACTTCCAATGTCTCTGTCAGATTGTTGGAAGATAGAGGCGAAAAAATTCCATAATCTGGAAGTGAAAATGCAGTTGTTGAGAAGGTGCTCCATTGTCTCCTCTTGAGCTTCACAGAGCTGGCATCTGGAAGGCCCCAGGATAGCCCTCTTCCTAATGTTATCCCAAGTTAGAATTTTCCTGTGCAGTACCAGCCACATAAAAAGTTTAATTTTCATCCAACCTTGATGCTTCCATAGGTTTTTCCTGATCCTGTCTGGAGCATGGGAATCTAGTTCAAGGAGAATTAGCTTAGCTTCCTTGAGATTATAGGTCCCCTCATTATTGTTTCCCCGCCTTAGTTGGTCCTGCCCCCTTGAAACTAGAATTTTCCTTTGTTTTAACATTTTCATCAGCCTTTCAGCCTTAGCTTTTATGGGACTGCCATTTCTGAGATCAAATTCCCTCCACTTTCTCCATTTCCCTAAACTATTGTTTTGATCCCAAAAATCCTTAACTTTGGTGAGCTCCTTAGTATCTCTCTCTACTTTGAGTTCCTCCAAATCCTCCTTTAACAGAATAGGTTCTTGTTGCCATCTATCCTCCCAGAATAAGGCTAAGTCTCCCTCTCTAATTTCCCAAAAGTTGTTATCTTGAATTAAGCCTCTATTTTCCTAGGCTTTATTCCAAATATGTGATCCTATTATATTACCATCCATTCTTATGCGGTCATTATCTATCCAAGAGCTTGCATATTTTTCTTTCCAAATGATAGCCCAATGTGCCTCTGGTTCTTTTATCGATCACCACCATAATTTTACCCCTAAAACCTTGCTTAGAATCTCATGATCATCCACTCCAAGAACCCCGTGGTTTTTGGTTTTGCAGATTTTTTCCCAGGCAACTAAGGCCCATTTCTTCTTTTCTTCTCCCTTGCCCTAAAGAAAGTCTCTTTGTATGTTTCTCATTTGATGCAGGACTCCTTTAGGAGCAAGGATAACTCAAAGCATAAAGATTGGGATTGATCGTAGAACAACCTTTGTAAGAACTAAACTGCCAGCCAAGTTTAATGATCTCATAGTCCATTTCCTGGCTTTGTCTTGTAATTTATTAATCATCGGCTCCCAGATGCTCTTGTGTAACGGTTTAGCAGTTAGAGGAACTCCTAGATATTTTGAGGGAAGAGAATCTCTTTGAAAGCCCAGAATTCTAGATATATTCTTCTGAATAGCAATGTTAGTATTGAAGAAAAAAATCTTAGATTTGGAAAGCTTAACGTCCATACCTAAAGCCATGGCAAAGTCACTGAGGATTTGTTTATACGCAAGAGCTTCTTTGACTGTGGGGATTCCTTGCAGCATGGTTTCATCCACAAATTGTTGATGAGTCAAGGCTTGTCCATTGTTAGAGAGTTGGAGACCCTTGATTTTCCCAACTTATTTTGTATGCTTGATAGACCTACCCAGTCCTTCCATCATGAGGATGAAGGGAAAGGGAGAGAGTGGGTCACCCTGCCTAAGGCCTTTGGAAGGAATGAAAGTCTCCGAAGGAGAACCATTAACCAGAATTGAAAAACTAGAATAATTCACCAAAGCCAGGATCCATCTTACCTAATTGTGGTCAAACCCAAAAGCAATAAGAACGTTCCTGATATAGATCCAATTTAGCTTATCATAAGCTTTGGCTATGTCCAATTGCATGATCATTCCAACCTTTCTCTTGCTAGTAAGGGAGTGCACCACTTCATTTGCTTGAATGATGTTATTAAGAATTTGCCTTCCTTCCACATATCCAGATTGTTCCCCGAAAACTAGTGAAGGAAGGAGGGGTTTGAGCCTGTCTGCTACAACTTTTGATATTATCTTGTAAACCACATTGCAGAAAGCTATAGGTCTGAACCTATAAGGGGTTTGAGCCAACTCCTGTTTAGGGATCAGGGCTAAAAATGAGGTATTCAGAGCCTTCAAAATGGTTCTGTTCATTTTGGAATCTTGCACTACCTGCAGAATGTCCTGTTTGACAATATTCCAGCAAGCTTTGAAGAAGTCAACATTGAAACCATCCGAGCCTGGTGCCTTACCATTCTGCATTTCTTTGAGTACCCCACTAACATCCTCTTCAATCACTGACCTGTAAAGGTTGACATTATCCTCTCTAGATACCATCCTGGGTATATGCTTAGTGAAGTCCCTGATGTAGTGTTCTCTATCATAACAGGTTTCCTGTGCTATGTTTCGAAAGTGCTGAACTAGAACTGCCTATATTTCTTCATGAGAATTGAGAAGATCTCCTCTTTCATCCCTGATCAAAGAAATTATGTTATGAGCTCTGTTTTCCATGGTGGATTTGTGAAAAAATCTAGTCTTACGTTCACCTTCTTTTAGCCACTGAACTCTAGATTTTTGTCTCCAAAATATTTCGTCTTGTTTGCATAAATTCTCCCAATTTTGATGATATTTGGTGGCTTGATCACTTCTGATTTTATGATGGCCCTCCGTGGTAAGGGCTTGGTTGAGTTCCTGCATTTTACCTTTAATAGTTTTTTTCTCTTCAAATATATTGCCAAATTCATTCTTGTTCTAGTCTTTAAGCCGAGGCTTGATGTGTTTTAGTCTTTTTTGAAGAAGTAACATTCTGGTACCCTGAATGTTTAAATCCTCTGACCACCATTTGGCTATGTTTTTGATGAAATCTAGGTGGGAAATCCAGATGTTCTCAAATCGAAAAGGCTTCTTTCTGGGAGTGCCAATTCCCTGATACTCCAATTGTACCGACCAGTGATCTGAGCCTCCAAAGGGGAGCACTCTTGCTACCATTTCCTTGTCATTGAGCATAAGATCCTCTGAGATTATGAATCTGTCTAATTTTGAGGCCACTTGAGACTCTCCTCCTCTTTTATTGTTCTAAGTAAAGATTCCATTACTTGTTACAACGTCCACCAACTTCATCTTATCGATAAAGGTTTGAAAAGACAAAGAGTCTTTGCCTAGAACTCTAGTTCCCTCTTCTTTTCCGTAAGTGATCTGATCATGCTGAAATCACCCCCCAAGATCCAGGGTATTCCTGCATGTCTATCTCTAAGATTCTCCAGAGAGTTTAGAAGAATGCGTTTTTCATCCATTCTTTGAGGGCCATAAACATTCGTTACTAGGTAGGTTACCTTATCTCCTAGAGGTTGAATTACTACAGATAAATAATCCCTAGATGCCTCCGCATCTATTAAGAAAATTTTTTGCGGGTTCCAAAGAGTGAGAATAACTCCTAATGTATTCTCTTCTTTGACTTCCAGAAACTCAAATCTATTGAGACATTTACTATGGATATCTCTTATCTTCTGTATGGAACACTTAGTTTCCTAGATGAAAATCACATCTAGAGCTACTTGTTTCATTCTATTACTTAATAATCTTTGTTTTCTTTTACTACCTAGACCCCTGATATTCCAAGAAGTGAGCTTCATTATTAAAGATTAGTAAAGGAGTAACTGGATAGGTCTTTAATCTTACTTGAATCTATCATTAGCCTTCCACACTCCATCAACGACTCATTCTTCTTTTTTCTGCCCGTTTTCTTTCCTAAGTTTCTGGGTGCTAGTCCTGTTGTGTTTTTCATCGTTTTTACTCCTTCGTTGCTCTGCCTGTCTTTGTATCTTTGTCTTTCCACCCCTTTAGTTTGGGTTTTCCATAAAAACAACTGTTGAACTCTATTGAACTCCTCTATAAGTAACGATTCTAACCCTTCTTTGGTTCCTTGATTCAAGAAACCTTCCAAATCCAGGTTCTCTTTCTCAAGAATTTCCTGGAGTTCATGGTCCTCCATTTCCTTCTCACTTTGGGTCATTTCTTGGTCCATCTCCTATTCAACATCAGTCATCATAAATTCTTTCTGTTTTTTATTTTATTGTATTTATACACTGTCTTCTGCTTTCTCCTCTTCCACTGGACTTCCTTCCTTTGCTTTATCTGCTTCTATTAAACCTTCGTCTACTTCGAGGACTTGAAACATGTTCTAGCTAGCTTGTTGTCCTATTGATTTACATGTTTTTGGTCCTCTTTTGCCTCCTTTTCCTTTATGTTCCACCTTGAAGAAGCTTTCTGAATCCTTCATTGTGTCAGTTTTGTTTTTGTTCTCTATTTTACTGAAAGGGCAGTCTCTGACCAGGTGTCCATGCTCATGACATTTGATACATATGAAAGGAATATGTTCATAATCTACTATTTGTATCCATTCTTCATCAAAAACTTCCAAAATAACCTCATCCAGCAAAGCTCCAGAGAGATCCATCTCCACACATATTCTAGAAAAGGAAGTATACTTTCCCCTTCTAGTGGCCTCAGAAACTTTGACAAAATTCCCTAACGTATTTCCTATGGCGGGTAGAGATTCGATTTGCCAGTAATTAATAGGTAGGGAATAGAGTCTTACCCAAACCAGGACAGATGTAAAAGTTTCGCGTTCTGGAACAAAATTCATAATCCAAGGTCACATATAGAGGCCTGTTGCAGCATAAAAGTAGGGCCCTCCTTCAAGCACTCTGTCCTTATCTTCAATATTTGCAAATACAACAGCGAAAAGGCCTGTTGCAGCATAAAAGTAGGGCCCTCCTTCAAGCACTCTGTCCTTATCTTCAATATCTTGACTCCTAACCATGAGGAACAAACTCAATCTAGAAAGGTAGGATTAAATCCAACTTTCTTGATTTGAATTAATTTAATTGTTTTAGAATTATAATTGTTTTCATCACATGAGAGTGAGGTTAACACCAAATATTTTAAAATTTCTATTTAATGTGAGTGTATATAAGATATTTTGAAACAAAGTAAATTTTATAATAAACCCTTTTAGTGTTACAAAGATGACAATGTTTCAACCTTTAATGTTTAGGACATGTTCACTACCCTATTTCACTATGAAAATTATGAGAACTTGTTCATAATTTAGTAATATTGATTTTTTTTTCCTGTGTTAGTTAAGATAAAGATAAGCTTTTGATCTTGTAAATTAGGATCCACCTTATAATATTTTAAATTTATCTTATCCTTTAATTGTTTATTACAAAACATTTTTTTTTTAAGATTTGGATGTACTAATAGATTGATATTTTTATTATTTAACAATAAAATTAATTAATTACATTTATAAATGAAACAATTAATTATGATATATTTTTAGTATGGCAAGCGAAATAGTTTATTTTTTAAATTACATATCATGTTTTTTTTATTTTTAAAATAAAACTGAGAGTGAGATGTCTTATAATGATTGTATACATGATTGGAATTTCAATTCCCATTGGTTATGAAATAAAAAATGTCGACAATTATGTGTTTTTTGTTCCTTTCATTTTATGTTCTATAAAAATTTATAACTGATTTCTTTTGCGTTTTTATTGTAGATTTACTAATGACATGATCAACTACTATCGACACCATTGAATTCATTGTTCAAATTTCAAATTCACCTACTCCAATGATACTGTATTAATTAAATCATTTCTAAAATCTAAACTCCAAACCAATATTTCAATTCTATCACTATATTATAACACTATTGACACCATTAAATTCATTGTTCAAATTTGAAATTCACCTACACCAATGATAATCTATTAATTAAATTATTTCTAAAAGCTAAACTCCAAACCAATATTTCAATTCAATCGCCATACCATATGTTTTATAATATGGAGAAATTTTCCATAATAGTTACCTATAAAAATTTAAAATTTATAATAGAATTATTGAACCATTTAATGTTAAACCAATGATTTGATCATTTTTATACATATCACATTTGAAGAGTTAAATTCAACCTATTAATTAAATTAGGTCTAAAATCTAAACTCCAAAAGTTTAATCACCATACCACATATAGAGGAATCTTCCATACTATATTATAGTATAGATGAATATTTCATACTAGATACCTATACAAATTTATAATGGATTATCAAACCATTTAACATTAAACCAATAGTTTTATTATTTTTATCACATTTGATGACCTAAATTTTTAACAACTTGTGATTTAATTTTAATGTTATATTGTGTTTAGCTATTAAATTGATATATGTGACGATTTTTTCATTAGATAATGGATCCCTTATATAGAATGGTTTGACTAAATTTATATAATTATTGATACAAATTGGCTCATTATATTGTTTGTCATCCATCTCGATGCTTTCATAGTGCAAAAAGTGGAGGAATCAACTCATCGGACCATTTGTACTTCAGAAACCTTCCAAGAACATTTTTTGGCATCAAATGACATTTTTTGTGTAAAATTTTGTTTCTTTAGTGTTGCACATTTCTTTTGCTATTCTACACTTCTACACATAGATAGCTTTCTAACAATGCAAGAATCATATCTCGGAGTTCGTTTTTAAAAATTATGCCACTTAGAAGTTGACCTTGATGTTTCCACCACCATAATTCAAGAAAATGTCACACCATCCCTCATTATTCATGGAAAAGTTGTTAGCCATGTGATTATCATGAAAATGACTATAGAAAAGTCCATAATGTAACTCTGGTTAAGAGTTTAGCTAGTCAAATCTAACCACCGGTAGGTTATTAGGATCCGTTATAACCTGGCCACTTGGAGGAAAAAGGGTTCCATTCTTCCAAGTGCATTTTTTCTATAGATGAGAAAAAATAGTCGACGAGGATAAGAGATAGAGCACACAGAGAGGATTTGTGCACTATCGTAGCCCATGAGCCACATACCATACTTCTTCGTACTCAACCATTTTATTTTCAAAGAAACATGGCGGAGCAACGTCACCTTCCAGCTGAGTTTTCCTCAAAGGGGTTTCCCGGGTTATATCTTATGTCAAGTCATGGTTTGTGATATTTTTTTTTTTTGCATAAATTTAATTTTCATGCATATGCAATTAATAGTAGTCAACATATCCATAAATATAAAAAGAAATATAGTTTTAGTAGATATGTGATGATGAATTATCCAATAAATATCAATTATACATAATTTATTTTTCTTTGCATTTGACTTAATAACTTTTAAGAAAGATACATGTTGTTAAGTTAAAAAACCATTAAAAACAATTCATTTTACTTTCAAGAAAACTATATTTAATAAAGAATTTAGTGAAATCCCTTTTCTATTTAATATAGATTAAAAAAAGTGTGGAATAGAAATGGTTGGGTGCATAATAATCATATAAGCACAATGACATACTATATCTTACAATGTCTTGGAGCATCAAAATTAGAGAAAAACTAGATTGAACAAGATGAGCTGTGAGGCAGCAAGTCCCTGCGTTAAGTTCATCCTGAGAATGCAAGAGTGGGCAAGTATTTGCCAGCTACAGTTAAGAAATGTTGTTGCCAATACTGTTGAAATAATATAGAGACCCACAAGCAATGTTGCTTCCAAGCATAACAAAAACAAACAATACTGAGAATAGCAAAAGAATAAACATTGCCAACCTAGAGATCACGAGGGATTGATCTCCACAGATTAGAAGGCATTTCTGGGTATATATACTACTTCAAGTTAACAAGTACTTATCTATATAATGCTAACAGATTACCACCGCATTGCATAATCGCCAAAGTAGATTTAATCGAAATCAGACTCGGCTGCAGGATTCATATTGTATAAGTCATCAAGTGACAAGGGTGTAACAGCATTGGCTCCACCATGGAAAATTTTAGGGGCTAATGTTCACCCAGTGGGATAATTTTCCATGATTTTTCCACAAAAAAGATTCGCCAATTTCCAATTTTATAAAAGACGATTCGCCCAAATTTTAGAATATTAAATTATTTTACCTTAAAAATCGCCAACATTATAGAGAGACTATATATAAAATAATTATAAATTTGATTAATTTTACAAATATATCAATAAACATTTATAATTTGCATATTAGGGATTAGTGAGATTCGCCAATGTTTTAAACTTCCAGAAAATTTTCCATCCTTAAAATTTTCCTTGGGCTCCACCCTTGCACTCGGTCTCCAACAGTCCGACTCATCTATAAGTTTGTATAAATTATTCCAGAATGCCGACTCAATAACCCACGAAGCACCACTAAGACCCCTCAAATAAATGTTAAAAATGCCACAATTACAGACAATTAAACAGAATTTTAACACCACCGTTGGCGACAAGTTTATAGCCTTTGTGGGCTTTTGCATAATGAAAATTTTTTTCATGATTTAAATACTTTAATTTAAGGCCCAACCATGTTGCAACTACCGTGGGGAAAATTGTAAATGTGGGGTTTTATAAATTGAAACAAAGGAAATAAAAATTATATCTCCCTAAGTTACATGTGAGCGCAATGCTGATCACAAATATTGAAGTTGGAGTTCCACTAAGTGATTTTATCTTTTAACGAGGTATTGGATTAATTGAAATGCGCTAAGCCCAATTGACAAGAGTAAATTTTATACAATGGAGTCATCAAGATAATATATTTAATTATTACTCTTCGCAACGTGGAAACACTCATGCAGATAAATCATTGGCTGCATGTGCGGCTAAGATAACTTGTCAAATGCACTCAGTTGTGTCATTGTCATCCTAGGGATCAGTTTAAGGAAGGCCAACAAGTTGTTCGTGAGTAGTGTAGCCATTATCAGCTTCCCTGTGAGCAACCCAATGTCTCCATTGCTCTCCCTCTCTGCCCAAATGACACACTGCAATATTTAGGCGAGGCCAAATAGTATGCTAACTGCCACGTAGCCCTGTTGTTGCTCTGCCGCTTGGGTTGCTACTGCTGGTACTCATGGTTTGCGTTTTCTGTACAATTCTGTATCGGCTTGCTTCACTACTATTAGCTTTCACAGATCAGCTTTGTGGGTGTTTTTTCTTCTTGTTTTTGCCTCAGAATTCAGTAGGCAAGTGCCTGAGAAGCGGATGGATATTGGTTCCCTTGCCCAAAAGGCCGAGAAGGACTGGGAAGAGGGTGGTGGAAGGAAATCAAGATGCCCCTTCTATGAAAGAATCGTGCCGCATCTGTTTTGAAGTGAAATACCCATCTAAATTTTTTGATAGAATGGCTTTTTCGCACAGGTTTTGTTCTTCTTGCATGGCCCTGCATATTAGTGGTAAATTGCAAAAAAGTTCGCTGACCATTCATTACCCAGAACCCAGTTGCAGTGAGAATCTGATTCCTCAGATATGTGAAGCGATCCTTTCGAAGCTTAGGATGTGGAGAATCCCATTTCTCAGAGGTCTTGTTTCCCTTTTGAGGATTGCTCGACACCCTTGTTGAAGGATGTGCCTGAAGTAGGAAGATCAACTGCGGTAGCTGCTGTGGTTATTAAAAAGTCAGAATGCCCTCATTGCGCAAGGTTAATTTGCGTTCAGTGCAGTGTGCCATGGCACGATGGTTTGGATTGCACTGAAATAAAGAAGGTTTCGCCTCGTGAGGAAGTGAAAGGTAACATGGAACTCTTCAAGTAGTGTCCAAGATGCAAACATATTGTTGAAAAAACGTCTGGATGCCGTCATATTATGTGCAGGTCAGTAAACTAGTAACTACATACCTGTTCAATTAATAGAATTGCTTTTTGGTTGGGATTTTGTAGCTTTTATCTCAGAAATACAATAGTTTCCTGTTGAAAAGAAAAAATAAGTTATTCCAAGTGAATTAATACCCTGCTTATGAATTATCTGTTTTAGTAAAGTTACTTCCTGAGTCAAATCAAAAGAGTAGTATGTGATTTCTTTCAGAACCTTGACTTAATAAAAGATATAGCCTATTTACCGGAGGACTAGTAAGCCGTAGTTAAGGATTTCCTGAGCTTGGCTCGCTCCAACAAAAGTGAGCAGCTTCTGAACAGGGGGGCTGGCCTGGACGTGGAGTATAAACGGTGAGCAAGAAAATAGAAACAACCAAAAAAGCCATCAGATCGATGGTATTTGCAACTACATGTGTGAATATTTATATTTATATGTGCGTATTATTTCAGAGTCCCATGCGAGTATCCAAGTCAAAATATGGCTATCAAGGTAGACGAAAGCAGTGCATACCTGAATTTTCTTGCTGTCAAGTTTTTGTACGAAGGAGGCCAAATAGACATTTCCGCCGTTGAAGTTTCCCATGTGAGTAACCACCTATCGTTTTCATATCACTCGTCTCTTCTAATAATCTTAATCAACAAATAACATTAGAATCCCACCTAAAAGAGAAATAGAATAATTGAGAAACATGTTGCAAAAATTTACGCTTAAATGAAATCACACCATCTGAACCTCAATGGACTGACTGGTACCGTAGGTAGGACAATGGAGATGGTACAGTATGAGTCTGTGCAAATACAGTGGAGTCTGGGAGATTGCCAACAGTGATTCATTCGATGGGCAAGGCCAGCCCCCTTTCCAGTTCATAAAAGAATGCCTCTGCAACAAAACGGCCCAACAAAGATAGATCCAGCCCCAACAAAAAAGATAGCGGAGTTGAAGCCTGCAACATAAAATAAACTTCCAGGCATGGTGGATGCAGCAAAAGATAAATATAAGCGGCCTTGTTATTGAATTGTCGAATTTCCACTTCATGCATCACCGGTCTTGTTGTCAAATTGTCAAAGTTGGTAGTGCAAAAGCTGGCAGCTGTTGCACCACATGGCAAGTTCAATGCACAAGAACAATTAGAACATGGGAACTTGGTTACGAATATAGCATTTAATATCTGTTCAACTATGAAACTAATGCTAGCATTAGTTTTCATTAGTTTCAAATTTGCAAAATAAGTACACATAACATATGGTTTTTGCCTCTATGCCTCAGGAAGAGGCCAAATAAGATGGCAAAACTAGTTTCCTCTGGAAACTTTCCTTTATATAAAATAGGAAAACCATATGCCTTTGAAAACTTTGGTTTAAAAGTGGCAGCGACTAATAACAAAAAGGTGAATTAATGTTATAACATCGCAAATCAATTACTATAGTCCCTGGCCATTGCCAGATGGCAGGGACTAATAAAGAATTTCGTGAAATCCCTTTTCTATTTAATATAGATTTAAAAAAAAATGTGGAATAGAAATGGTTGGGTGCATAATAATCATATAAGCACAACGACATACTATATTTTACAATGTCTTGGAGCATCAAAATTAGAGAAACCGTGGTGGATAAATTGAAATTACTTTGGTACTCAGGACTCTTATACTTGCATGTGAAGTGCATAATGCATTAGGGCACTAAAATGCATGGCTTATCATATATAATGTATAAAGAAAATATCAACCGGTTTGCATATTTAAGATAATAAAAAAGTTACAATGTGTTTACAATTTTTACCCTTTTTAAGTGCATTTTCCTTCTTGAAAGGTCATAACATTTTATCTTCATTAAACACACACAACTTGAAATATGGTGCTGATGAAGTTTTGAATTTGGTTTTTACTTTTTGTTTATTTTTAATTCATGATTTAAATTAATTTAAAATTTGGTTTATAATAATAATAATAATAAAATCTTCTAGTAAATTTTTACATTTCTAATCTATTATGGAAATAAAATCACATAATTTTCATTGTTAAAACTTATTTTACATTTCTATAATTTTTTTTCTATTTTTAATATAATTTTTATTAAATTAAAAAGAAAACAACTTCAAAATTTGGTGACAGGTTTATATTTAAATATTGTTAATTGTGAATGGGGTACACATAGGTTGCACCTTGACAATGCAAAAACATATTCTATGTTCTATAAAACTTACTACATTATTAAATTGACATGTCATTATTAATATGTTATGTCCTACATTAATAGTAATATATCCCTACACGATTAAAAAAAAAAAAAAACTAACAAAACCAATATCCATTACTTAATTGTTTTTAAATTTATTAAATAACTTACTATAATATAACAAAAATAAAATACAATAAATCAATAAAAATGCATCATCATTTTGATGTAACAATGTATTCATGATTAGGGATATGTTTTTTCTATATCAACACTTCTTAAATATATATATATATATATATATATATATATATATATATAACATAATAAACTCAAACAAAAAAATATTTATAATATGATAAGCTCAACGTTTACCGGGAAAAGAAAACAACAAAATAAAACTCATATAGTATATTAATATTAATCTAAGTGGACAAACACTATCCATATAATTAAGCAACATTGAATATTGCAATTAGCAATATATAAATCATTAAATATATTACATATTCAAATTTAATACCCTATAAACCGCTCACTATAATAATGAATTATACCTAATCAAATAAATAATGTTTCTAATCTAAATACACCCCTCGTATTACAATTTTAACTTTTATAGTGATAAAAATACATTAAAACCATGAAATACACTCTTAGTAACGCATTATAAACGAGTTCAAGAATCAATTAGAAAACTGTTTAATACTTCGATCTAAAATTTGGATTCAATGATTTCCAACTAAAGTAAAGCAAGGTGACGCCTTGGGTAATTGTTTCATACCATAATTCGAAATATCAAATGTATTTTTTGGATTCTTAAAGGTTATTATCGTGTGTATGTGATTGCTCTAAGTTTGAACAAACGTCACTTCCTTCACATGCATTTTCTTTCACGGTTGTCGACGACGATGACCACGTGCCAAGTGACATTATTCAACTTTTCATTGTACTTTCTTATTACTATGGATTGTCTCAAAAGTACAAAGAGAGGCCGATAAGATTATTAAATTGGAATTGTTGAATTGGAAAAGTTTTAATTTGATTAAAATAATAATATTTGTATAAATTCTTACTTAATTAAGAAGTGAACCAATCAACTTATTATGGAATTTGTTTCATTGGAGTGCTCCACCTATTGATGTATCTCCATTTGAATAGGTTCCCTTGCACACATCTCCATGTTATTGGTTCAAGGCACCCACACATGGAGGGTATCTATTCAAAGGATATACAAACTATTGAACCCTATTTTTTTTAAATAGACCAATATGGCTGAAGCACCATTGCATCAATTGAAGGTACACAAGGATCTAACATTTCCAGGTTCTAATGCTACTACATAACTTATACTTGATTAGAAAGGTGTAGAAATATTCTACATGTGATGGCCTAGAGATAACAATACAGAGAGAAGATGACCTTCCTTTTACTCTCTTCCACCAACATGTACAATCTCCAAAGCAAACATTCAATCCAAGAATGCTCACAACTTTCTTAGAGATAACAATACAGAGAGAAGATGACTTTCCTTTTACTCTCTTCCACCAACATGTACAATCTCCAAAGCAAACACTCAATCCAAGAATGCTCAGAACTTTCTTAAAAAACAAGGTAGATGCAATGGATGTTCAGAATTTCCATTTGTTGTTATGTTATCAGATAAAGTTTACAACATGGGGATGACCTTGAAACTCTAGCAGCCACTGTTATATTGGTGGCAACATTTGTGAATGCTACCTACCCCCACGAGAACTAGAAATGATTTTGTCATGAAAAACTGAAAAGTATATACCTAGGATGAAACTAACAATAATAAGCATATCTGATCATGATGCATAAAATGCATAAGAAAAAAATCCCCAATATGTAGAACATAATAAAAAGTACAAAAGAATAGATGACAATGCCCAAAAGCACTCTGTGATGCATTGCATTGAATGTCATCTGAAAATCCGTACTATATTTTTCGTTACTTTTCCAATGTCATTTCATTTTTGCTGCAATAATTTCCATGCACTCATTTTGGAAGAAAATCATAAAGCTAAAGTTAATGGTAAGCCTAAAGTGCCCTGTCAACAAGAGTTGAAGTCTTTATTTCAAAGGCAAACAACGTTTACCAAAAAAAATATATTTTAAACATGTGTTATGAATAACTCAGAAAGTAATTGTACTACTAGTTCCTACTAATGCCTTTGCAAGGGGGGTTAAGATATCATTACTATAAAATGACTCTATATGACTCTTGAGTTCCAGATAAATGTTCATTGGCTCAATTTGAAGCACCAACAACAAAACCTTATTGCATCTTCAAAAGTACTTACAAAAATCAACTACTATATTCACAACATGCCTCTTTTGAATTGGAGTCAAGATAGCATATTGACCACTCTGAGAGTCTGAAATGTACTTTTCCTTTTCATTATTCTCCTTTTGCTGCTTGCCAAAAGTGGTGATCTTGAAGTGCTCTGAAAATGATTGACCAAGGCACAGAGGCATCCATTTGAGATAATTCGTGAAAGTAGTTCCCTATCAAAGTGATAGATATAAAATATAGACATCTTATATTTCACACTGAAGCTGTCTCTTTCTGAATTGAAGACACTCTAATTATTCTCCAAATGCACTAATGATATTGATAAAACAGAGACCCCACCTCTGAAATAGAGTTTCATCCTCAGACAGATGGGAAAAACTTAGTCAGGTTGAAAGGGAGAGTATAAAACTCTTCACGTCAGGTTGAAAGGGAGAGCATAAAACTCTTCACTTCTAGGATCGGTTTTGAATGAACGGAACTTATCCCACCAATGATGGCCTCTCTCTTTCCTTGTTGAACTTTCCCCCATATGTAGAGTGTTATCCAAAAAAAATGCTACGCTGCCAGCAACTGAAGGTGGTGACGAGAAAATCACATTGATAATGGCATTGAACTATTAAAAAAGCCATTAAAAAATGTTTAAAGTTAAAAGCATTGAAAATTTGAAGAATGAAGGGAATGTTGCCAAAATGAACTGCTAGCCAAAAAATTTCAATTAAGTTCCTGAAAGAAGTTGTAAGAACCCTACCCATCGTCCATGAGTGTGGACGATGACCAGAAGAAACTGTAAATTCATTGAAGTACTGTGGTACCAATAATCCAAAAAACAGAGAGAAGCCCAAGATGAACTTCGTCCTGAAACTATTTAGATTGCAAAATTGAAGGAAACTGAGACCCCCACCAGCTGCTCATCAAGAATACAAAAAATTTCAGACATGAGGCAAAACCCAAAGAATTGTTGTTCTACCCTACAATTTTAAAGCTGCATCATACAAACTGTCTACCAATATAGGTACCCAATGAATTGTTGTTTTACCCTAATATGTTGAAATTGCATTGTACAAACTAAGTGTCTGGCAATATGAGTTAACCTTAAGGTTTTATGCATACATCCATTATACATTATGGCAATAGCTAAGATACTACTAGTTGACTGAATTTGTAGCTCAGCACATAGGATTTGTGTACATTGTATACATACCAACATAACCAAAGAGGAGACAGTACACAACAGTGACAATGGGTGTTGGAATAGAAGCAAAGATTGCTCCAAATTTGCCTGGAACACATTAACATGAAATTAGCAATGCAAAATCCTAGACTAGGGAATAAACCTCAAAATGAGAGAAATATCCCAACATGAGTTGACTATCACCAAGAACGGAGAATAATATCATAAATCCTGCTGATATCTGGAGTACCCTATGACTCCCAACTCGTGTCAACCCCAAAAGACCAGAATTCTCACTACAAATTCCCAAGATAAGACAAATTTCAAAGCTAGTATTGCCAGAAATGGGTCAAGTTGCAGCTAAAGTTGCAAGAAATGGGTTAATTTGCTTGGTTCTTACACTGATACTGTGGACCCATTTCCAGTTCCAAACATCCCATCCAATAAGATTCCAATTCCCTGTAGAGAGTACCATTACATTCCATCAACAACAATGATACAATCTTCCAATTACCTGAAGCCATAAGGGTGAAAGCAACGAATCCATTTCCTTACCTGCCAGCCTATACCATGGCTGATGATAGATGGAGGGGGAAAACAACATAGAATGTACCAGTAGATTGCAAATTTATGAAAGAAAAAAAAAATAGTAGTTAATACCCAATTTTGTTTTTAAATAGAAACCCATAGATAACTATCAGAAATGTCAATGGGATAATGAAAATAAAAGAGAAGAAAGAATATCTGATATATGGCAAGCAGGCAGACCTCAACAAGAGACACAAATTCTGCAGCCATCATTGCAAATGACTGTCCTCCATCAAAAACAGGTCCTCCCCATTGAAATGGATATGGGACACTTATCCTGCAGAATAATAAAGACCGTGCTGAGGCTTTGCATGAGAACGTATTGTATGAAGTGACATGACAATTAGTATGCATGATTCTTGTAAGAATGCATACCGTTTGGC
The DNA here is from genome assembly GCA_031772625.1 of Pinus tabuliformis. NCBI lineage: Eukaryota > Viridiplantae > Streptophyta > Pinopsida > Pinales > Pinaceae > Pinus > Pinus tabuliformis. The sequence continues at coordinate 886,500,768 of CM062813.1, forward strand.
ACCACTAACTAGTCTAGAACCGTCTGTTCGACAATGGGCTTGGGTCTTTTGAGGGGTATGCTTGTATGCTCCACCTACAGTGAGAATATGGTCATATGACCACACAATAGCAACTGCAATTATGATGGCAAAAAGCTCAAATAAAGGCTTCTTACGAGTCTTGATATGTCGACCATATTGAAAGGAAGGACAAAAGAGTTTAATCAGTTAGTTTCATTCTCCATATCCGAGAGGAGATGTCCCCCATGCGCCATACGCGAGAGAGTGGATATTGTTGCTAGAGTGAGGCCCAGCTCGTGGTGTTTCTAGAGTGAGAGTTGCCTAGCTCGTGGGGCAAGGGAAGGATAATGCACTGACAAGGAGTTCAAGAGGGGGTTCGGTCCATTTAATACAACAGATTTAAAAAAGCATGGAAAGACTAGGAACAAGATATATGATATATATCTAGAGAGATACACTCTAGAAGTTTACACATAATGGTAATTGGTTAATTCCTTACCTGTGAAAAGAAGACCAGCGCAATAAGTTGTGGAAGCCTTATTTCAATGCATTTCCCCACCTATAAATAACATCAGAGTACAACACTTCATTTGACTTTTTTTCAAAAAAAGAGGATATCTTTTCAAACAAAATGGAAATTCAAATAGAATAGATATTACAAAATATACATCCGAACATAAATTTGAAGGCAGGTAATATGGATATCCAAATGCATGGGTGTTTGGTGAACAGAATAAATTCCAAGTTTGACGCAAAAATCCTATCAATCTATTGAAAATTCCAAAACTGGTTTCGATAGGACCGAAAACTTATTATTCTAAATGCAAGTTTAACAGGTTGAAAGTTAAAATAAAAACTAAGAGTTGGGCTATTAACTAATAGCTGAATAAACTAACATGATTTGGTTGAAGACATGTGAGGTCAATTTTAGTGACTTAAAGTTCATTAAATTGACAACACTTGAGTCAAGTCATTATTATGCTAGTCACTAATACTTTTACTACATGCAAATATTTCTAAAATATATTTGAACCAAATGAAAGGACTTCATCTATGCTAGCTACTCAAGCTAGAAAGTGTATCAGCGCAAGTAAAATCGAATCCACTGGATTCAAAAAGATTTAGTAGCTATGTCATTTAGTCATTATAGCTTAAATTTTCACAAGAGAAGTTCCAAAACAAACTGGAAATAATTATTTTCAGAACTTACCATGATCCATTTGTGAAACAGTCCAGCTCCGAACACTGCTTATTACTAATGTGATTAATATTAATAAAGATTGTACATAATATGCTATTGTGTTAAAAATTTAAACCTTAAATATATATTAGATGATATAATTAGGAGTAAATCAGGACTAATCTAAATCAAACATTTCTGAAACATTTTTTATTCATAATACATTTCCCAAAAACATTTTATGTTTCATCTAGTTTATGCAATATATTTCATCCTGAGTATCTGTGTAAAAGCAGGTGTTAAGTTCCAACCAAACTATATGTCTAAAAATCACCTACGATGCAGAAAGCACATACTGCCTCCATTCAAAAGAAGAGTCTGCAAATATCAAATCAAAATATCTATTACTTCAAGATAAATGAAATTCCAACAGATGGAACTTGTTTAATAGAAATAGTCATCAAGCCCATAATTATCCAAGCAATATGGGTGCTATTCAAGTTAGCTAGCATACTTGAGCAGGTCCTTCTGTTCCAAACTAATTGTAATCACACTGTAATTTTGAGTACCCTCCAGCTTTCGATATTATCTAACAAAAATGCTGGACTAGGGCACTCAAGCTTAGGAATTCTATACCCATATAACTCAAATGCAATTATGGCATTCATTGAAACTTGAAGCATATGAATTCTATTCAAGAAAATAGAATTTTTTTTTAATACCAAGTGAGTGCAATAGAGGTCAGCTTTTGAAATAGAATTTGTTTAAGCCAGGTGAGCATAACAGAAATGGTGCTCAATGTCCACTTACCCCCGGGAACCCAAGTCCATAGAGCCCAAGAGCAACAAGAGTTACTAGTGGAACTGCTGAAAGAGGGCTCAGATACCTGACACTCACCATGCCATCAAGACAACAAAATTAGGATCTACAGACTGTAAATCTTTAGTACATGTAGATAATTTGAATGAAATTACTTGAGAAAATTCTTAGAGATCAAACCAACCTTAAAACAACAGGCCACAGACCACTGAATCCCAGGATGATTTGCAGTGTTTTGGCTTCTTGAACCAAGATTGGATCTACTTAAATTTGATCGACTTGTACCTTTTATCATATATATGAATACTTCTATCATAAAACTGAGTGTTTGCAAGAGGTTGCATAGATTTTAGGGAGCCCATCTACTAAAATAAGGGTAGAATGGGTACACAGTAAGGAGATAATTTTGATAAACACGTGCCATACATGTAGGAAAACCCATAGTGAGATTGGAATGGAAACTCATACCATACAGGTTGGGCAGATCATAAAGAGACCCAAATTAAAACTAATGCCATAGAGGTGGAGAAAATAGTAAACTACAGTGGGATTGGAATCGAAACTCATGCCATAAAGGTGAAGCTAACCACAGAGAAACTCAAATTGAAAATTATGCTATAAGAATGGGGCAAACAAAAGAGAAATTGGAATTTAAACGTATCCCATACAGGAGGGGAAGCCTAAAAAAAGACTTGAATTGAAACTTGTGCCATGCAGATGGACCAAACCATAGAGTGATTGGAATTAAAAATCAAGCCGTAGAGGTGGAGCAAACCAGCTGCAACAACCCAAAAAGAGATTTGAATTGAAAGTTGTGTCATACATTGAGATGAATGACAAAGAGACCCAAATTGAAACGCATGCCATACAGGTGAAGCGAACCATAGAAAATTGGAATTGAAACTCGTACCATACCAGTGGAGAAAACCACAAAGAAATTGGAAATGAAACTCATCCATAATGGTAATTTAATTGAAATGCATGCTACACAGATAGGGCAGAGCAGGGAGAGAATGGAAATGGAAATCATGTCACACAGGAGGGGCCAAACCATAGAGAGATTGGAATTGAAACTAAGTCCAAATAAGTGTAGCAGGCCAAAGGAAAGTGGAAATGGAACTTGTGCCAGCCAGCAGATGACAAAGAAATTGTAAATGAATTTGTGCAATATAGGGGAGGGATTTCTAATGTTGTGCAGGACCAGTAATTATATAGTATTGGTCCCACCAAACTACCATAAATTGAAACTTTTGAAACAAATATTTAAACAAAAATAAATAACATTAAGTATAAATAGGTATTAATCTATGTCCAAAATTTCCCCATACATTGACTGGGCCCACAACTGTCCATAAATAGTATTTTACTAGTTAAGACTGCCATATTGACCCAGCTAGAAAACAGCTAAAACCATAAAGGCTTCCAAAATGGTCTATTCAAGAAGTAGAAAGCAACAGTCACTTCGACCCCCACTCATCAGAACTGCAGCTTTGCATCCCAAATAAATATGCCTACCTGCACATAACAAAAGGGAATGTATGTCAGCCATAACTGCTGTGTTGTTTAACAACTAATCCCCCTATGTTCAATAAATGACACCCAACCCAATAACATTTAAACCCACTTTGTGCAATAAATGACACCCAGACCCAATAACTGCAATAAATGACACCCATCTCACTCTATTTCTCATTAAAACATATCAAAGGACATGGATCAACAAATAACCAATTCCCAACCATTAGATCACATCAAATTAAATCCAGACCACACATTCAAAATGAAGCCATTGCAATCCATGTGCATCCATGTCCACCAATTAAATTCAAGTGCCCAAAAATATAAAAGAAGTCCACCCACTGTTGAAGTTGCATCTTATGCTTTCAAACCATTCAGAAAACTTGAAGACAACATCAAAAAATAGTTGCCAATATATCCAAGTTAGTTATATGAATTACAACTCATTCTTCTTACAGTTCTGTTTTCATTGTTTTCATTTATCAGATTTCTTACATGATCTATCTGGCCATAACTGCTAGAAGGATACATGCATGGTTTCACAAACAGCCATTGAAAGTCATTTTTCTTATAGTTCCGTTTTCATTGTTTTCATTTATCAGAGTTATTACATGATCTATCTGGCCATACTTAATATTCAGAGTAACTAAATATTCCGAGGGAGGTTTTTCTTGGTTTTCTTGAAGATAATAGGGATGCGGTTCAAAAGAGTTCCATGCTACTGTAGCAAAAATAAATTCAAAATTTTATTTAATAACCATGCGGCAACAATGATGAGAACAAGAGCAAACAATATTGATTATAATTTATCATAAACTGGAGACACATCAATAGGGCTCTTTAGTGCCTTCATTACATAGGTAAGCCTATGTTTTTGGTAGTCATTGCTTGATGCTGGACAGTGCACAGAAAAAACTCTGTTCGACTTTAATGTTCAAATTCTCTCTGATCCAGGAGTCACCCTTGGATCTCATCATGAATTATTTTGGTGGCTGAAAGCATTTTAATTTAAATTGGCCGCATTGAGATCAAGGTCAGAACAATAGAACAGCAACACATATGGAAATTTACAGAAACCAGAACAATCGAACAGCAACACATATGGAAATTTACAAAAACCAAGATTACTCTAACGATTGCTTCCGAGTCAAAGTTCAATTCCAGTAATCAGAAATTATCCCAATACAGTTTAGCGTCAAAAGGGACTTCACTAATTTGAATGAGTATGGTATCAAAAATCATTGTAGTATTAGCGTGGACAATGATCTTTGTTGTGTTTTATAGTGAGATATGGGCTCAAAGGGATCATGCTTTGAGATGGTCAAAGGAGGAAAACAAAACATTGATAAACTACTCGACAGTTATCCTGGTTTTCATCACTTCGGAGATTTTGGCATTGCTTCTTTTTATTCTTCCTTCATATTGTTGCTTGCAAATTTCCTCTTCAACTACTATTTCCAAATCAAACCTATGGTCTCTCCAATGAAGGCAAAATTGAAGATTAAAAATATTCCATGCAAGTGGCATGTTTTACTTAATAAAAGTAACAAAATTTTTGTGGTGTGATCATGGGTCCTGGTTATTCATGTATTTATTGGACACCTTGATATGGTATTCCATTCTCACATCCTTCATTTTTTGTGGGAATATTCTCCCATCTTGGTGAGATAAGGAATATTAGACATTTGAGGTTGTGAGTGTTATCCAAAACCTAGAGAAAATATTAAAATGTAAATCCATCAATGTGAAAACTAATTTTTGCAGGTGGCCCTAGGAGGTGAATTTTGATTGCCTATTTTAGGAAAACGAAGCAAAATTTTGAAAATACACGAGAAGTTGCAGTACTGAGACATTTTTGGCAATGCGAAACAGCAAAAAAAAAAATGGAAATTCATATTTGAAACAACTATCATAGAATCCTACTTCAATCCATATAAAAGTTGCTAAACTAATGAACAGGTAGGCAATTGAGAGACCACAAGGCTGATCACAGCTGCAAGTTGTTCCCAACATAGAATTTATGCCTGGAATGGTGGCCATGGACTGCAAAGGAGAAGTTGCAGTACTGAGACATTTTTGGCAATGCCAAACAACAAAAAAAATGGAAAATGTTATTTGAAACAACTATCATAGAATCCTACTTGAATCCATATTAAAGTTGCTAAACCGATGAACAGGCAGGCAATTGAGAGACTACGAAGTAATTTGCAATGAGAGACTATGAAGTAATTCAATTCAATTTCCTGTAACATAAGTAATGCAATTTGATTTCTTGTAACATACATGTTGATAATCCCCTGTAATAAAGGAAAAGTATTTTCGCATAAGTAATAAAGCATAATTTACAAATATTCTAATGTCTAAATGCATGCAATAATTTTATAGGTTGTTGCATCTATGGCAAAAGGAATTTATTCTGCTCGTACAAGGAGAAGTGGGAGGAGAGTGACAAGGGGTGCGCAACTATGATGCACATCATCTGATGATGACAGGCCAGCTGATGTCAATGCCAACAATGCACCAGGGAACATTGTTGAGGATGACCATGTGACAGCAGCTGATGTTAACACACCATCAACCACAGAACCACCATCAACAACAGTCCAAGGGGCAAGCTCAACTAAAAGGATCAGTGCTATAAGAGGATGGACAAAAGAACAAATGTTAGTTGCAATTGACGACATAAAGTTTAATGGATACTCAGTTCGGGCATCTGCAAAAAAACATGGTATTCCTCCCTCATCAATACATTACTGGATAAATGCACTGACTCATACAAAACATAGAGGGCCTCTTATAGTTATGACTGAGGAGGAGGAGGCCGAGGTGGTTGAGTGGTGTAAAGAGATGGCCCAACTAGGACATGGGCTAGAGTTGATACAACTCAAATCAACAGTTGCTCAAATCTGTCAAGGGAGGCCAAACCCATTCAAAGATGGGTTTCCTGGTAAATCATGGTGGTTTGGCTTTAAAAAAAGGCATCCAAAACTTGTATTGCGTATTGTTGAGGGCCTTGACAGAGACAGAGCATTAAATTTGCACCCTGCAGTTGTGCAAAAGTTCTATGACACACTTTCTAGTGCTTATGATAAACATTCTTATGGAGCAGACCATATATGGAATTGTTATGAAACAGGTTTACAGGCAGGGAGAAATTGTGGCATGCGGGTAATTGCCAAGAGAGGGATCCAAAATGTGCCAAAGATTTTGCCCAAGAGCAGGGAGTGGATAACTATTTTATGTTGTGTCAATGCAATTGGTACTTCAGTCCCAAGATTTTATCTATTCAAAGGTAAAAAACAACTGAAAAACTATATACAGAACTGTGAAGCAGGTGCATGCATGGCTGCACATCCCCATGCATGGATGACTAAATAACTGTTTCTAACTTGGCTTTTTCACTTTGTTGCATCGGTACCAGGTGGCGTCTCCCCTAATAACAGACACCTTTTGATATTAGATGGCCATGGCAGCCACATGGTTGTACAAACAATTGAGGAAGCAAATAATTTAGGCATCAGCCTATTGACATTGCCAGCTCATACCACTCACAGACTGCAACCCTTGATGTTAGTGTGTTTGGCCCTTTCAAGAACTATTTCAGGTTGGAGTGCACTACATGGATGGAAAAGAATCCAGGGGTTGAGGTGAAAAGGTTTGAGCTAGCAGAGCTTGCAAGTAAATCTTTTAAAAGGGATTTGACACCATCAAATATCAAGGTTGGCTTTAGGAGGATAGGAATCTGGCCACTGAAATATGATGCTCTTATGCATGATACTGGTTGTAGCCAAGCGTTTCATGTGGATCGTCAGGAAGAAGGGAATGCCCAAACAGGTGTTGAAGTGTAAGAAGTAGATGACCAAGATGATATTGTTGCATCTGGTAATACGATTTCCCTATCTCAAGGACACTTATGTGCTGAAGATGATGAAACTGTATGTGAAACACAATATAACAATGAAAAATTCGTAGTAACATGGAGATCCTTCCACCAACTCAAGAAAAAGAAATTCCTGTTGTTGATATTCTTAATGATATTGTTGAACATGCAGCTAACAACAACCAATTGATATTGCCAAGCCAAGTAATCCCACCTTCATGGCTAGCAGAAGCAATGATCAATATGAATGCACATAGTGTCTCAACAACCAATGAAGAAAGAATGAACATGCCCTCACAACCAACAAAATTCAACAGTGAAATTGTTCATTTTTTTGTGGACAATAGATCAATGGAAGAAGATGAAGGACATAATGAGACATCAAATGAAGATAATGATATAGTTCAATCAGTTCCAACAGATACTGAAAGGGAAGTACCAAGCAATGACATGTAGGTGGGCGGGGTAGAGAAGACACTTGGACGGTTCCTGAAGCTACCAGTAGAGAGAGTATCAATGAAAAAAAGCAAGGTGCATTGGGTAGTCTTCGTCTGGGCCGAAGCTCACAGTTACTCACCTCAGAGGACTATATAAACCTGTAAGTTGAGTCTAAAAAGAAGAAATCTGAAATGCAAGAATTAAAACAGAAAAAGAAGGATCTAGTCAAGGAGAAGAAGGCAGCAAGGATTGTTGTAGCACAACGTCGAGCAGATGAAAGGATTAAAAGAGATAAAGCAAGGAAAGTTAAGGACCAACAAAAGAAAATGGAAAGACAGGAAAAGGAAAAACGAAAGGCACAACAAATGATTGAAAAGGAACAAGGGATGATCAACGATACAAGAATAGTTGATGAAGCCATGATTATTTCAAACTCATTGGACTCCATTGCAGATAATACACCATTATTCCAAGATCTCATAAACATTCAAGTGCCCCACTATCAAACTGAGGGTTTACCCACTTGCCTTGTTCCTACCAGAGTTGGTGTCAATTCTCTGTATGCTCATTACACACCTCGACTTAATGTAGGGGTCAGTAGTGCAAATGTGAGGTATGGGTACTCAGTACCTCCATGGTTGGAAGCTGCAAATTGGAATCAATCATATCGCAATAATCAACCATTTCCTAATCAACCCTTGACTGGTAGGCCAACCTACCTGGCTCAACAAGGTAACTCAGGGAGTTTTGGCACTCAAGATTCTCAGGGCCATAAATAATAGGGGTGTCATATGTTTTTGGTTCTAACCACATTATGATGTGGATTTTGGATGGATTGTATCTTTCTCTTGGCATAGAAACATTTTGGATTACAACACTAGATTGTATCTTTTTCTTGTCACGAAAACATTTTGGCTTACGTCACTAGATTCTATCTTTTTCTTGTCACAAAAACATTTTGGCTTACAACACTAGATTGTATCTTTTTCTTGTCACAGAAACATTTTGGCTTACAACCTAGTAGTGATTTCTTGCGGCAACCTAACTGTGTGTTGAAAAGAAATTTTCAATGGAATATTTCTTTCTGTAAAATATTAATTTGAATCAGATCAGGAATAGAGCATTGGAAAATAAGTTTTTGGTCAATTTTGGCAGCGTTTCATATGCAGCATTCACTCCAAAAAAGAAAATTGCTTTGATGTTGATCTGAATCAGAGTTTATTCATGGTTCACTCACAATTCCTGTTAGATGGATTCATGGACACAACCTTATGAAATGAAACACATAACAGGCCATAACAATAAAATAACAGATTCAATACAAGATTCCCATATACTTCTAACGATATACAACACTAGAAAAGAGAAAACTTTACTCAAAATAATGAATAATGTACCAAAAAAATTTATAACCGTTTTCCAAGTAAAATCTTATAAAGGTGGTCAATGAGGCCTTGACAATGACCAACTATACCTATAGCATTCCTTCAAAAAAATAAATTTTCTTTGATGTTGATTTCTGTTAGAGTTGATTCATGACTCAGCAAGCATAACTCACAACTATTGTTACATGGACACAACCTTATTAAATGTAACACATAACGAGCCATTAGAAAGATAGTTCCAACATCTCATTCTTACAATAAAATAACAGATTCGACACTCCATTCCCATATACTTATGAAGGTGCATAGCACTAGAATAGAGAAAACAGAACTAAAAATAACAGATAATGTACTAATAACTATTGAGTGTTTTCTAAGTAAAATTTTATAAAGTTGGTCAATGATGCCTTGACAATGAGCAACCATACCTGTGGAAGCTCACACTCAATTACCAAATCACTCTAATGCAATTCAAACGTCAGCATAAAAGCACTATGGATATCCTTCATTCGCAAGGAAACACAACCGCAACCATTCATGGGTGGGGCAAATGAAATTTCACCCATCTGTGAAAGAACTGGATGGTGCCAAGCCAAAATAATTTATCATTGTCCTCAATATCCATTTCCATGAACATCTGTGCTTATGGTACAAGAATGAGTATTGAAAACATAAAATAAATATTGGTATTTCTGCTTTAATTTTCCCGTCTCGTCCCATTTAAGACAACTATGAGACAATATCCATCATAAGCTTCTTTCTCACAGAACTAAGCAGTAATTTCTAGCTTCTAATGAATCATAAATTTTGAAAAAATAATCATGTCTATCAGCATAACATACATGCAAGGCTTAACTTGCAGTTTCAACAGGCCAGACAAGCATCAACAAATAAGAACAAAAAACTATGCTTGCCAGTCTAAATAATGTCCAAGTCAGTCAACTTCCTCCCCTTTCAAAATTATTCTTAATCCTAGGTGGATGCGGTCGTTAGGATATTCAATCTAAGGCTTAAAGTGTTGAGACAAGGAATTTCCATGTTAATAATTGAGGTTTGAATCAGAGCAAGATTAGGGCACTGGAAAATAAGTTGTTGGTCAATTTTGACAGCATTGCATATGCAGCATTCACTCCAAAAAAGAAAATTGCTTTGATGTTGATCTGAATCAGAGTTGATTCATGATTCACACACAATTCCTATTAGATGGAGTCGTGGACACAACCTTATGAAATGCAACACATAATAGGCCATAGCAATAAAATAACAGATTCAATACACCATTCCCATATACTTCTAAAGATATACAGCACTAGAAAAGAGCAAACTTTACTCAAAATAACAAATAATGTACCAATAACGTTTATGACCATTTTCCAAGTAAAATCTTATAAAGGTGGTCAATGAGGCCTTGACAATGACCAACTATATCTGCAACATTCCTTCAAAAAAAGAAAATTGCTTTGATGTTGATATGAGTTAGAGTTGCTTCATGACTCAGCAAGCATAACTCGTAATTGTTGTTACATGGAAACATTCTTATTAAATGTAACACACAACAAGCCATCAGAAAGATAGTTCCAACATCTCATTCTTACAATAAAATAACAGATTCAACACTCCATTCCCATATACTTCTGAAGGTACATAGCACTAGAATAGAGAAAAATTAACTAAAAATAACAGATAATGTACTAATAACAATTGAGTGTTTTCTAAGTAAAATTTTATAAAGTTGGTCAATGAGGCCTTGACAATGAGCAACCACACCTGTGGAAGCTCATACTCAATTACCAAAGTACTCTAATGCAAGTCAAACGTTAGTAGAAAAGGACTATGGATATCCTTCATTCGCAAGCAAACACAACCGCAACCATTCATGGGTGGGGCAAATGAAATTTCACCCATCTGTAGTGTAGTATAGAATTTTGGAAAAGATTTATGTAATCCTTTACTAAGGCTTTGCAGTGTACTTAGCAGAAATGGATTGGGTGAGTTCAAGGTATGAAATCCTTTACTTGGGCAATTGCCATCTAATTGTGGTTCAAATTCATACTTTTAGAAGGGTTCTATCTTACTGAATCTAAATACTGTTGCCATTACAGCTCTGTGTGATTGGAAATCTTTGCCCTGAAACTGTAGAAGAGGCCAAAGCTATGGTTCCATCCCTTAAGGTAAGCCTAAAGTTACCTATTCTTTATGATCGAAAGGATGTTTATTATTTCTGAATTGTGAATCCTATTAACTCATGAAATTTGATTAACATAACTATGCTATTGCATTTTTATTGGTGTAACTATGTTTTGCGATTTGCATAGTCACTTCATTTATTTTGGCTTTTATATCTTTAAAGGCATAGAATGTATGTTATACCAATACGTAGTGCCTTAGCAGTTCTAATGCCACTGGTCATTGTTCTGAAATGACTTTTTTTTATATGTTACAGACAAAGGGACGTGCATGTGATGATGAAAGAACTGAGAAAATGCTTAATGATCTTGCAATGATCAGGAAATTTGAATAGGATATTCTAATTGATCTGCTCTACTACATGGTGCATATACGGCTCATGGAAATATTGAATGTGCTCTTGGTGAAAAATGCTTGAATGAGGCATTGTTCAGAAATTTTTAATTTTTGTGTTTGTCCTCTCTAAGGTGAAACAACATTCTGTGATACCTGTTGCAATTAGATATATAAATATGGTACATATCAAGATCTAGTTCACACACTAAAGCTTCCCATTACTGAGATGCATAGCTCACGGCCTATGTTTCTTTGTCTGTATATCTTTGACAGTTTTATAAAGCGTTTGTGACTAGTGTTATGGCTTTAAGTAGTTTAGTTACAACACAAATTTGGTGGAAGCTTTTCTTGTTAATAAAATCTTTAGCTTCCGGACAAAATGTGATTATTTGTGATCAAAGAGTCTTTTCATTGTATCGTCAAAGTTTTTATGCATCGTGTATCTCTATATGTAAGGATTTTGCATTTTAAAACCCACAATTTCTCTCAAATGAGAGCTACTTTTAGTGTGCGACTTTGCTTTCTACTTCTATAGCTAACTATGTCTATAGATAGTGAATTGTTTCTTTTTATATTATAAATTTTCTATCTTGAAAACTACCCCTTTCTTGAATACAAACCTTACAAAAAAAACATGGAAGGATCCGACTTGGCTATGGTCATTCTACTCAAAGAAGCTGAGATTCAGAATGACCTGATAGTTGTTTAGAAGTTGGTAAATGTACATTGTAAACTAGTTGTGGCATAGTAGCATACATTAAAAGCCCCAAAAAAGGTCTTTTAGCCAGGATGACATGTTGTCTTAAAAGCCCCAATAAAATAAATAAATTTTGAAAACATAAAATAAATATTGGTATTTCTGCTTTAATTTTCCCATCTCGCCCCATTTAAGACAACTATGAGACAATATCCATCATAAGCTTCTTTCTCACAGAACTAAGCAGTAATTTCCAGCTTCTAATGAATCATAAATTTTGAAAAAATAATCATGTCTATCAGCATAACATACATGCAAGGCTTAACATACAGTGGCACACCCTACATTTCCTTTCTCAGATAACAGAATTAATAAACCAGTCCACTTTATCCCTGCAAACAAAACCCTAAAACCATAACTTGCAAAACCCTAAACCCTCAAAACAAAACCCCTAACCTACAAAACCCAAAACCTGTCTGCAAATTTAACAAAACTTCCACAAAACCCAAAACTTGTCTGCAAATTTAACAAAAATTGCAATAAACAAGGTGAGGTGTTGAAAAACACATCAGAAATGGTTGGTAGGATTAAAATCCTACCAGACAGAAGCCATGTCTAAGTCCAGAGCTCGCCAAACCTTATGTAGACCTTCTCTATCACTCGACACACCTGCCACACCTGCAACAAGTGGGAAATTAGCAAATGGAAAAAAAAAAAACCAAAAAAACCACACAAAAACCACTGAAACCTGCCATTACCTGTAAATTCCACCTTCGACCTCGAACTGGCTGAAATTGGTACTAGCTCCTCCCCAAATAGCAAATAGCGTGAATTAAACAACCACCCAGGAAACCCTAAACCAGCGACGGTCCAGACTGAACAACAATAGCAAGTGGAAAACCATAAGAACAACAGAAACCCTGTTCCAACCATGGATTCGTGCAAGCAAACAATGGCGGACATCAGCTCAACCATGGCGGATGTAGCACACAGGTAATGCAGCCATCCCGCGCCATCGTCGACAGAGGGCTTCGAATAAACACTAGACCCGAACAGAAAGTCCACGGGCAAACCACACATCACGGCAAATAAGCAAAAACAACCGGGCGGAAGGTTGGAAAACCCTATTTTATTGCCTGACATGCTGCATAACATGTGGCAGCCCATGCTGGATGCGTGTTGTACAAATTCATGTGTTGTCCACGTGCTCGTAGACTAGGTGGAGGGGAGGGCACATAGGTAATGGCATCACTCCCCTAGGTGGAGAGGCCACAATGAAATTTGGATTGTAACTCATGTCATAAAGGACGATAGAGAAATTGGAAATGAATTCGTGCAATATAGGTGGAGAAGGCCACAGCGAAATTTGGATTGTAACTATGTCATAAAGGACCTTATTGTCTCAGTATAAAGCATTTAATTAAGTAAGTAAACAGAGAAATTAACTTGGGCATCCTTATTGATTACAGGTTCATGACATAACATAATTGTAAGTAAATAGAGAAATTACCGAATGCTTGTGGATAGACTGACAGAATTTGTACCTACAAATAGAGTATACTGAGAATGATAGAATGATTTCTCCCTTTTTGAGAACTGAGAGTATACCGAGAATGACCGAATGATTTCTCTCTTTCTGAGAAACTGAGAAAGAGAAATCAGTCCTTACCTAACTTAATGAAATGGAGGAAAAAAAGTATACAAACATCCTTTGGCACGTTTGAATTTTTTGTCCTACATTTCCTCTCATCACCCCAAAATCTTTGCAAAACTTTTAAGCACTGCCTTAAAATAAATTGATGGATAAACAGATACAGAAATGACTGAGAAAACATAAGACAAATATAGAAACCGAAGCTTCATGTCTCATATTCTCCGTCCATGGTGAACCTTTCTTCACCTGTTAGCAATTTTTTTAAGCAGGTCAAAATGATTAAGCAAGAATGGCCAAATAATCTAAATGCAATCTCTACGGCGAAAGCCCTTGGGATTTTCCATGTCTTCACTGTGAAATCAAAACAATGAATAAAAATTGTTTGGAAAGCACTGAAAATACCAAACCATTCATCATCAACCTGGACTGAAATGTGATAAAGGGGAGATGAGTTCAGGGTTTCCAAGCCCCACTATGCTGATTTTCCTCCACTGCTAAAATCACGGAGGGAGCAGCCAAATGTTCTGCATGTTGTTGCAGTTTTGGAGAGCGAGAAGAACTAGACATAGCATAACAAGGGAGATGGTCCTCTGTAACATAAATACTATAGCCAGATGTCAAAAAAAATATCTTTTGCAGCCAGATGTCAAACAGAAAAGCATATACCAAATGTCAATCATAAAATGAAAAGGTAGACTACTAAACTCATTGAAAGGAAGGCCTATCAGCCTATTTATGTAATTTTGTGATTTTACGTAATTTCATAAAATTGGGAAAATATCCATTTTCTGAGCTCTGTTTTTCTGCTTTCACGTGGTTGTTGTTCCTCTGCAACCATGTTAAGGTCGACATGTCCTTTTCATTTTTCTATCTTCATTTCTACAATTTTATAGAAACTATTTGGCAGATTTGAACGTTGTCACTTCTCTGCGCCTCCATCTTGGTTTTTAATAGTGTAGATTGTAGTTGTTGGAGCTCATTACTCTCGCTGTTAAAATAGCGTAGATTCTTCCATTAGAATATGAGACTGCCAAAACTTGCCTTGTACTTATCTGTTTTCCTGCTTGCCTTCTTTCAAGGCCCATCATTTGCTTACACCAATTTTTCATTCCATGGATATGTTGCAGTACTTATTTCAATGAAAGAACAAATGATTGATCATCATCATGCCTTAGGTAGCTGGAGACCCTCACAGTACCCATTGCTCATGGGATGGCATCCAATGTGATGGTATGTGTAATGCCCACGAGCTGTAGGCGGCATGGCGAGGGCGCGCCAAGGCGACGAACTAGGGAGTAGCAACATGGTGGGGAAGAAACGCAAAAATAACCAAGAGGTTGGTTCGTTTGGTTTATGGCCATGGTGCAGTTCCGGTGGGCCCGATGGGCGGGCAACGCAAACCAAGCAAACAGCCACAATGGTTAAAGAGTTGGGTCGGTCGAGGGGTGAGCTGACTCGTTTGAGAATTCAAATAAAGGGCTGAATGGAGGTTGGCTGGGTGAGCCGACGTGCTACTCCATGGAAGCGCATATGTGTAAGTATGATGGCAGTTGGAGCCATTCCACCATTGAACAAGCCAAGTCACAGGACATCCAAGTGTGGAGCAAGAGGCGAAGTGCAGGAAGGAGTTCTGAAATGCAAAGGCATGGTGCAGGCAGACGCAGGCCGAAGCACCTATGCTAGAACAAGAAGTGCGAGCCAAGGTGCAGTTGAACGAGTCAGGGGGTGGGTGGACGCACATGCACATGGGTTGTTGACCGAGTCGAGGGCGTGGTAGGGTGTTCATTCGAGAAGCCATTTGAGGGTGCGACAGGGTGTCCGGGCGAACAACGAGTCAGGCGAAGGTGCGATAGGGTGTCTAGCTGAACGGTTGGTTGAAACACTGGGTGAGGGCGTGATAGGGCATTCGTTTGAGAAACCATTCGAGGGTGTGGCAGGGCGTCCAAGCGAATGACGAGTCAGACGAGGGCGCCGTAGGGCGTCTGAGTGAACAACGAGCAAGGGCACGGTAGGGCGTCTGGTTGAACGTCGGGTAAGGATGTGGTAGGGTGTCCAGCCAAACAACAGGTTGAACGGAAGGTGCGGCAGGGCGTTCAGGAAGAAACATTTGACAATGAACGGTGAACGAAGGGAGAGTTCGTGAAACATGCCCGGGTCGAACGAAATGAAGAATCATGCGACAGTTGAAGGTGTTGGCAAATGGGTGAGCCGTGCACAAGGCGAACGAGCTGAACAATAGTTCAGGTGACTTTGCCCAGGGTTGGGCAAGGCTGCATGACGGGTGCAGGAAGTGAATTTGTATAAGTGTAAAGGTGAAATTTGGGGTTTCCCTTATATGTAGTTCTGAATATTAACATTATTGATACAGGCAGACTCATATTTACAGGGAGTTTCCCCTGCCATGATAATCCATTATGTATTTGAATGGTAATGATGTTAATGTGATGAATGGTATAATGAAAGATATGCTTAGCTGTTGAAAAATATACTAAGTATAGAAAGTAGGCATAGTCCACGATTGTTAGTATTGTTAAAAAGAAAAGGGTCGGTGGTGCCACACCTCCTATAGTGCGGTTGGAAGAGTACTGCCAATGTAGGGGCGTGACAGATGGTATCAGAGCATGATTCAGAGAATCGGATTTGTAGAAAAGTTGATCCCACTACACTTCGTGCCAGATGGTATCAGAGTTGGTGAATTATGACGAATAAAGCTGAATACTTGACATTTGTGATAGGTAATCTAGGTTTGCAAAGGGAAGTGTAATACTTTGTGACAAGTTTAGCAGGGGTGAAACTTTGTGCTTGGGCCAAGTTGAATGACAAGACATGGTAGGTTTGGAAGAATGTGAAGGGAAGCTCTTACTGACATTATGCAGGTTGAAGTGGATGAAAGAAGAGAACCCACAGATTCGAGATGAACTTGAAGTCTTGGAAAGGAATGTTGAAGACGAACTTCTTAAACTTGGTTGGGCAATGGAGTAGGATGAAGCTGTAGATTGCGACGACGAAGAAGAGGAAGCCATGATGTTTGAGGATGTTGCAGATGTGACAACAATTGAGGATGAACTTGAGATTGATCAAGTTGGACCAGGATTTTGCAGTTAGTAGACATTGGTGGATGAAGTTACTCACATGGAGGAGCCTCATGATGAATTAAGTACTATTGATACTTATGTTTCAGTGAGACTTTTGGTAGATGGACCATATGCAGGGAAGTGAAAAATTAGTTTTCCAATGCAATGGAGGATTATACCATGGTTGTCTATGATGAGACCTTGTATGGAGAGGCAAGAATCATTTATAGTTGCAGTACTTGTTGGGGTTGTTTGTGACCTTATGGTAGAAGGTACAAGGGCCTGCGACAAGGGAGGAACATGATGATCGTTGCGAAAGAATGGGTCATGCTTTAGCCATATGGAAAGTGCCTAAGTGCTCGGCATGGCTCATGGACAGATTGGGGAAGGGCACACACTTGAATATGGTGATATTTGGGTAGACTTCTCATGGTCGAGACCAAGAGGACATCTTGGTGGAACCTTCAGTGGGGGAGCCATGGTGGAAGAGACTCATGTGATGATGATATGGTTGGGTGACTGATTTCACTAGACCGATTTGCAGACTTGGATGAGGATGATTGATTGTTGTGAAGGGTCTACTTAGCTGGACAACATGGGCAACCTGAATCATGGTCATCGAGTTGGAGACATGGAGCATGGCAGACTTATGCAGGGAAATTATGCAGGAGCACTTGTAGAGGTGTCACTTATGGGCATCCAATGAGGAGTGCCAAGGCAGGGATGTTTTGCAGGTGGATTTGTTGATGTGACATGGAGATGTTTTTATGAGTTGATGGAGGTATTGTGCAGTTGAGTACAATAATTCCATGGACTTGGTTGGATTTGTGAGCAGACTATGGAGCATTCCTACTACATGGAGAGCTGAGGCATCTTGCAGAGACCTTTAGGCCGAGACATGTATGCTTGCTAGGGTGTTGGTTGGAGATAACTCATGGAGCTCATGATGATATGAGGTTGTGACTTTTAGGGACTTTATATTATGGTGGAATTAGAGGATCTGATGCCTTGAGAAGCTAAGGTCAAGGACTTTGATGGAGGATGGGGTGCATAGTTTTGAGTACATGTATGGGTGTGCTTGAGAGAGTGACTTGATGTGGAGGATAGATATGAGACACTTTGAAGTGATGGAGTTACAACGATGACGATGCCTTGGTGGAAACACTTGGGCATGGGTTGAGCTGAGACTTAACCATTTATGATACATGGGAGATGAGACAAGTGTATACTTGTTTTCTTGGCAGACTTGAGGGATGGCACATTGCAGATATGATGGAGGTTGCTTCATGAACCTGGATGTGGAACATAGAGAGTCGGGTTTGATGAGAGGATCTCTTAATTTTGAGGAGATGGATTTTACACATATGGATGACGATATTGGATTAGATGCGATTGATTTCATGCAACACATTGATACAAAACATCATGGACAGCATGTTGCAGATGAGATGAAGACTACTTCACAGACTTTGGCATGGCTTACATTTATATGGAGATGGATTCTTCATCGAGTTCGTGTTGTGACGGAAGTCTGAGAAATGACTGATGATGGCATGAGTATGTGTAGTCTCATGGTTTGAGTGTGATAGTTGGATTAGCTACCCGACTAGTTCAAGAGATGGTGGTTGATGTTCATGGGTTGAGGAGACTTTCCGATTTATGGAGACATGAGCCTTTATGGTTTGTGCGATGGCAGAGCAGAGGCAGGTAGCATGGGCATCTTTGGATGTTGGAGCTAGAGACACTTTGCGATGTCATATGATGGTGTTGTTGAGGACGACAACCGTTTAAAGTGGGGGAGTATGTAATTCCCACAAGCTGCAGGCGACACGGTGAGGGCGCGTGAAGGCAACCGACTAGGGAGCAGCAGCACGATGGGGAAGAAATGCAAAAATAACCAAGTGATTCGGTCGTTTGGTTTATAGGCTGTGGTGCAGTCCTGGTGGGCCGATGGGCGGGCAAGGCCAACCAAGTGAACGAGCACGATGGTTGAAGAGTTGGGTCGGCCGAGGGGCGAGCCGACTCATTTGAGAATTTAAACAAAGGGCTGAATTGAGGTCGGCTGGGAGAGCCGAACTCCATGGCAGCGCATATGTATAAGTAGGATGGCGGTTGGAGACATTCCCCCATCGAACAAGCAAAGTTACAAGACATCCAAGTGTGGAGAAAGAGGTGAAGTGCAAGAAAGAGTTTTGAAATGAAAAGTTGTGGTGGAGGCAGACATGGGCCGAAGCACCTATGCCGGAACAAGAAGTGTGAGCCAAGGTGCAGTTGAACAATTCAGGGTGCGGGTGGACGCACACGCACAAAGGTTGTTGAACGAGCCAACGGCACGGTAGGGTGTTCATTCGAGAAGTCGTTCGAGGGCGCGACAGGGCATCCGGGCAAATGATGATTCAGGCGAAGGCGCGGTAGGATGTCCAGTTGAAACGCCAGGTGAGGGTGCGGTAGGGCGTTTGTTTAAGAAATTGTTCGAGGGCGTGACAAGGCGTTCGGGCGAACGACAAGTCAGGGAGGGAGCGATAGGGCATCCAAGTGAATTCCAGGCAAGGGCATAATAGGGCATCTAGTCCAACGTCGGGCGAGGATGTGGTAGGGCACCTAACCGAATGACGGGTCGAACAGAGGGTGCGACAAGGCATTCAGGTGAGTGACACATTCAGGCAGAAACATGCAACAGCGAATGGTGAATGAAGGGTGAGTTAGTGAAACAAGCCCGGGTCAAACGAAATGAATAATCGTGCGACAGTTGAAGGTATTGGCAAACGGGTGAGCCGTGCACGAGGTGAACGAGCTGAACGACAATTTAGGTGACTTTGCCTAGGGTTGGGCAAGGCTACACGACTGGTGCAGGAAGTGAATTTGTATAAGTGTAAAGGTGAAATTTTGGGTTTCCCTTGGATGTAAGCTTATATGTAATTCTGAATATTAACATTATTGATACGAGCAAACTCATATTTGTAGGTAGCTGCCCCTCCCATGATAATCCATTGTGAATTTGAATGGTAATGATGTTAATGTGGTGAATGGTATAGTGAAAGATATGCTTAGCTATTGAAAAATAAACTAAGTATAGAAAGTAGGTGTAGTCCACGATCGTTAGTATTGTTAAACAGAAAAGGGTCGATGGTGCCACACCTCCTATAGTGCGGTTAGAAGAGTATTGCCAGTGTCGAGTAGTGGCTCTAAATCTCTCTACCATGGATATTTCAGGTTCATTACCCACTCAGCTCACAAATCTATTAGCTCTCACTTCACTTGATGTTTCCTCTAACTTTAGGGGCATTACCACTGGATTTGAGCTATCACGTGAAGCTCAAGCATGTTGACCTGGGATTTAACTACTTCTCGAGCAGCATTCCCCGTGAGTATGGGAAGCTCAAAATGTAGAATATCTTGACTTGGGTGCCAATAGGTTGGGTGGAAGAATACCCATAGAGCTTGGCAATCTCGTGAAGTTAGAATCCATGTTTCTAGTTTCTAATAATCTCTATAGGGAAATACCCATGGAACTCATCGCATTGAAAATGTTGAGAGAAATGGGTCTGTCCAACAATAGACTGCAAGGCAAGATTCCATCTTTCATTGGGGACTTGACAAAGTTGGAGTTTTTATCTGTTTCGGGGAACAATTTCACAGGTTCCCTTCCTCAGCAACTCAGCAAATGTGGAGATCTAGTGGAAGTGTTTGCTTCCAACAACAAGCTAACTGGTCCCATCCCTCTGAATCTATGTAAGGGTGGAAGGCTCTCGGTTTGAAACATGAAGAATAGTTTATTCTCTGGCCTGATTCCTCACTCTCAAGGCATGTGCAATTCTCTATAATATCTCTTCTTAGAGGAAAACTATTTGAATGGTTTGATTCTTGCTAGCTTGCTATATTTATCGATGCTGACTACAATCGAATTGCAGGAAAATTATCTCAGTGGGAGCATACCGGAAAAAATTAATAATGCATCCTCCACTCTATTATTGATAAATATTTCCAATAATTGTCTTAGTGGCTCTCTTCCTTCATCCATATGTAACTCACCTTCTTTATTATTTCTTTTCATCCATGGAAATCAATTAACAGGTAATATACCACCAGAGATTGGCCAGTTGGGGAGTATTGAAAAGATCGGTCTCAACAAAAACATGCTTTCTGGAACGATCACTATGGATATTAGTGGGTTATCTAATTTGAGCACTCTTCTGATCTATGGAAATCAATTCAAAGGCAATATTCCAATGTTCGAACAGAGCTTGCTCGACTGGGGGAGATTGAATTTATGATTTGAGCAAAAATAGGCTTTCTAGTATGATTCCTAGGTAAATTGGTCGAGTGGGGAAGATTGAAGTTATGTATTTGAGCGAAAATAGGCTTTTTGGTATGATTCCTAGAGAAATTGGAAACTGTATTTCTCTAACACACATTGATGTTAGGCAGAACGAGTTCAATGGTCCCACCCCACTGGAAATTGTCAAGATTCCCATGATAAAAAATCTGAACATATCCAAAAATCACTTGAATAGGAGCATTCCTAGATAATTGAGAAATATGCATAGTTTGGTCTATCTGGATTTCTCTTATAATAATTTTTCAGGCCATATTCTAAAGTGTAGTTTGTTTTCACATTTCAATGCCAGCTTGTTTGTAGGAATCCCAGCTTATGCGGACCACAGTTGGGCTGCTGTGGGTCAAGGAAAATCAAGCATGGACGTTTCATAGCTCTCACGCCACCGGGACTTCTACTCTTTTGCTCGCTAGTATTGGCAATTGTGGCAGTCAAAATATAGACGAGGTCGTCAAGAAAGAAGGCGATGGTGTGTCTTGGAATATGATGGCGTTCCAAAATTTCAGTTTTGGGATCGATGACATGTTGGAAAGAATAAAAGAAGAAAACATCATTGACAAGGGAGGAGATGGAGTTGTGTATAGAGGTATCATGCCCGATTGCCAACAAATTGCGGTGAAGAAATTAATGGGTACAGCCTCTTCAAATGATCGTGGTTTCTCTGCAGAGATCAAGAAACTATGAAAAAACTTCCATTGGCACATAGTCAGATTGTTGGCCACTATCTCCAACGACGACACTAATCGCACTAGAGTATTGGAAGCCTGGGGGAGGTGCTTCATGGAAACAATGAGTGGGCATCTCTATTGGCAAAGTAGATACAAAGTGATTAGCCTCTTTTTTCTGCTATTTTTTTTTAGATCGTATTTTCGGTGCTATTTCTGTCCATTTATCAAATATGGTGTAAAACTTGATGCAAAATTTTCACCAGGTTTTTTACCAAGTCTTGCACCAATTTTAGCACTAGGTGTTGCACCAAGTTTTGTGTTGAGTTTTTTTCCATTGTTTGCACTAGGTTTTGTTTTAGGTTTTGCATCAAGTTTGGCACCTAATTTTGTTTCACCCACTTTTGCATCCTCTATTTCATCCACTTTCGCTCCTACACTTGCATCAATTTTTTCATCCATTTTTGCACTTCCTTTGAGCCAAGTTTTGCAACGACGTTTGTGTCTATTTTTCCTTCTATTTTTATTGCATCCACATTTGCATCCATTATTGTGTCCACTATTGCATCCAATTTTACTATGAAACAATTTGCACCTAGTTTGGTGCCAATACCTTTGCACACACTTTTTGCTTCTAATTTTGCATTCACGTTTGCATTATCATTTGTGTCTATGTTTGCATCAAATTTTACATATATTTTTTCATCCCTTCTTGTATCCACTTTTGCATCAGGGGTTGCATCTCACTTTACATCTACTTTTGCATTGACTTCTACTGCATCCACTATTGCACCCATGTTTACGTCCACCTTTGCATCATTTTTTTTTTTTTTTTTTGCATCTATAATTGCATCCACTTTTACATCCATTTTTTGTTGCACCACAATTTGTGCCATGTTTTGCTCCTACTGTTGTACCCATGTTTGCTTCCAATTTTGCATCCATGTTTGCATCAAATATTACATCTCTTTTTGCATCCACTTTTGTGTTGGGTTTATGCATCAGGTTTTGCATCACATTTTGTATCTACTTCTATTCCATCCATTTTTGCATCCAATTTTGTATCCACTATTGCACTCATAAATGTGTCCACTTCTGCATCCATTTTTTCATCTTGTTTTCCATCCTAGTTTACATCAATTTTTGTGTCCGTTGTTGCATCCACTTTTGTTGTGCCATAATTTGTTCCATGTTTTGCACATAGCATTGCACCCATATTCACTTCCACTTTTGCATCCACATTTTCACACTTTGTCTCCAAGTTTGCATCGAATGTTGTGTATATTTTTCATCTCATGTTGCATCCACTTTTACATCAAATTTTGCATCAGGTTTTGCATATCATTTTGCATCTACTTTAGTTGCCTCCATTTTTGCATCTAATTTTGTGTCCACTATTTCACCCTTGTTTTCTTCCATGTTTACATCCATTTTTTAATCTTATTATGCATCCAAGTTTTCCTCCTTTTCCATGTCGGTTGTTGCATCCACTTTGTTTCACCATAATTTTCACCTACTATTTCACCGATGTTTGCTTCCACGTTGCATCCACATTTACATCCTACTTTGCATCCAAGATTACATTGACTATTACATCTCTTTTTGCATCCACTTTTGTGTCAGGTTTTGTTTCTTGTTTTGCATCTACTTCAATTGTAGCTACTTTTGCATCCAGTTTTACGTCCATTTTTGCACCGGATTTTGTGTCTTCTTTTGTATCCCTTTTTATTTGTTCATCATGTTTTTGTCATTGATGATATTTTTTATGAAACTAACAATTATGAAAACTAATGATAATATCAATAATCATGATGATGACGATAATGAAGATGATGATGATGATGACATGATGGTGGTTCTGATGATAATGATAATGATGATAAAGACAATGGTGGTTACAATGACAATGACAATGTCAACGATGATGATGATGATGATGCTAATGACCTTGGCCAATATTCCCATTTTTAAATGTAGTCTCTGTCATAATCATAATCATTATCTTTGGCGTCATTATCCAAGTCATCATCATTTGATCATCATTGTCATCTAGGTCATCATCAACAAAAATAATGGCATGAATGATGATGATGTTGTCCATGATGACGATGACAACAGTGATGGTAGAAATTACATTAATGATGATGATGGGAATGATGAAAATGATATTGGTGGTGATAATGATTATCGTCTCTCAAAAATATATATTTGTTGTTTCTAATGCATAAATCATGTGTATCATAAACAACTCTTTTCTAACAATCATCACCTTTTTTTGGGTTGATGATATTTCTTACAACACTGATAATTACGAATAATTGACGATAATGTCGATAATCATGATGATGATGATGACATGAATGGTGATTATGATGATAAATAAAATGATGGAAGTAGTGATGAAAATGATGGCGGTGATGATGATGATAATGATTATGATGATTCTATTTACCTTACAGTCTTATGGATTCATGAACTTACTAGTTTCATGACCATATTCTGCATACATATTACTATCAAACGTTTTACATTTTCCATATCTCTTGATATATCTTAATATAATGGTGGTGTTATCACTAGAAATATATCATAGGACTTAATGTCATAGGGACTAGGGGGCCTAAATGGAAGGAAATGAGAGAAATTGATAGGGGAACCCGCAATACTATGGGCCTCATTATCACAACCCATAAGCCCTTAAACCATAACCACTAAATTCCCTTTCCCCTTAACCCCTAAGCAACAATTCCTTAACCCCTACACTCATAAATCATAACTCATTGACCCCTTGAGCCATTAAACCTTAAGCCACTAACCCCTAATATCGAATCCACAAACCCCCTAAGCCCTAACCCCTTATCCTCTTAACCTATGACCCTTAACTCCTAACCCTTTACCCCTAAACACCTTAATTTCTAACCCTTGAACCTATAACACCTAAATATTCTAACTCTTAAGCCCTTAAACTCTAAATACCCTTACCCTCAAGCCCTTGGCCCTTAACTCTTAACCCCTGAAGCATTTAACCACTAAACATCCAAGGCCAAAAACAACACATCAAACCAGCAAGCTAACCTCCTAGGAGAATCATTCACCCCTAACTAAGCATATTGACACAATTGGATTTTTAGAGAACTAGATATTGGTCTTGAGGGTATGTGTTTGTGGGTGATCTCCTTATTACTATGTATACCAAATGTAGAACAACTGGATTATTTGAAAATCCCTAATCCGAATTGCTCACATTATACACTTCATGTTAATATGGAGCTTTTAGTGCTATATGACATAAGTATCTGGCAATGAGTAGATCACTCATAAAGTAAAGGCCCCTCTAGCCCTAATGCACAAGGAGAAAAATCTCTATACAAATATTTTCTTTGGTAAAAAACTCAATTGTGTTAGTGTAGAATACTATACATAAGAGAAAATACAATGATATTATCCACGTCAATGTTTGAAATAGCCTCACTTTAGCCATGAGTGATGAGTCAAGCGGTGAATGTGGGGCACTATTAAAGTTACATCATGTTTAAATTCCTTTTACATTGTGATTTTGTTCTCCAATAGGGTTGATGAATCATCAAAATGGAGCATGGCACATTTTTGTGAGGGAAAAATTAAAGTTGTAACACAAAGTGATATACTTCTCCAATGTAAATGTCATCATTATATGTTTGTGTGAGGTTATTAGAGAGGTTATTTATATAAAAAGAATTCAATGTACCTGGACTTCCTCTTTTCATGGCCTCGACTCCAAGATGGATTTGTACTAGGAACACTTCATGCAAATGAGAGGGGGACCAGTTGTTTAACCCACATACACATAAGAGCACAAGATGTTTCCCTTTATATCCCCCCTTTATGGGTTCAAAGTGGGTATACATTGGCGTAGTGTTGAAACTAATCATCATGATCTTCCTCTTCTCAATAAAATTTTCTAGTTTTACCATATACATGAGATAGAGTTAGAGGATCACCTCATCTACAGATACCCATTAATCATGAGATTCAAGGGATATACTATTGTCTCACTAGTACATATGGGCATAAAATATGATTCTTTACTCCGTTATTTCAACCATATTATCAGCTTTTACTTTCATTTTTGTATATTATTTAAAAAAGCCTTAACTTTCGTCAGATATCCAATGAACACAATTATCATTGGATATTTGAATCTATGTTATCCAGATATTCGATGATAATTGTGTTCATTAGATATCCAACTATAATTGAATTTCCGTTGGATATCCGATAAAAAATCAATTTTCGTCGGATATCTAAGGTTTGACCAATTCAATTATATATATGTTGGAATACTGATATTTGTTAACACTTTGTTCATCAGAGCCAACAATTTCGGCCTATTTATTTGTTCTTTATATATCCTTTTACATAAAGACTTGTATATTCACTTTTTATACATCCTTTTACATAAACATATCATCCACAACATATTTTAACTTTCTACATAGATGAAAACACACTCTTGCCAAGCCTTTACCTTGGACTTCCACTAGTAATGTTTACAATGCCTTTTATATATTTGTAACTTGGTGCTATTGTAAATCAACATATGTGACTTGATTCATAATGTATATATATATATATATTATTTTATTTATTTTTTTAATGTGGTTCCCGGCCACGAGAAATTGGTGACCGCTAAGCCCAAAGATTATTTGTATCATGCAGATCCACCTGAAGGGATCAATTGCTATCATCTCAACCATGGAGCCTGACCCCAAGGGTGTCGAGAGAAATGAACCCATGACCTCTCAATAGCAAAGGTGATTTTAACAATGTGAACTCGACCAATTGAGCTAACCCTCAAGCCTTAATAATATTTTATTTATTTATTAATAATGATTTAATTTATAAAATTTAATTTTTAGCTAGTTATACATTTTGTAGTGTAAATTGTACTTAATTCAATTAAAACATATGTTAATTGATAATGTTAAAGTCATATTATTTTTTTTTATTCCACATTCATGTTGTTACGAAAAATATATAATCTCCATTGGAGTGTAATATTGAGTAATGTAGCTAGGATTTAACCTTAGTCGCTCTCCACATATTAATCATTATCATGGATCAATAATGTCTCTTGTTTATTGTTTCGAACCCTTGGAGTGCCATTCTTGTTGGTTGCTATACTCATGTTAAATTTGAGACATTCAAAGTTACCCTAACTTTGACCTTTTCTTGAATGTCAAGGGGTATCCACTCAAGGAAATTCCTCTCTTCATCATTAATGGCCAAGAAGTTTTAGACCAATTTGAGTTCTTTCTTTCAATAGATCAATTTATAGATTCAATGTTTTATGGTTGAGGCTAATGGACCTCCATTGTTGGATTTCTATTGGAAATCATATATCCAATAAGAAGCATGCTACATTTATCTATGTTTTGGAGGATTTTATATTATGGATTTATACTCTATTATTGATCAATACCTTACTGTCAACTCAAGATTCTAGATCTAGGTCATTCCTGATTTGTGATCATCAAATAATTTCTCCATAAATCTAGTTTGTCTTGGGCATCCTAATGTTCCTATCTAGCTTTGGTGATGTGAATATTTGCAAAATATAGGGAATGTAATCCATAATTTTTCTTCTTGGACGGTAAAGATGAAATATATACTTCAACACATATGCCCATGTTTGTGTGGATACAAACATCTATAAATGCTTCCACACATTCATACAATTGATGAAGATTGTTTTGCCTGAACTCATAGATTATGAGAAAAGAACCTTACATCATATATACCTCTTTGGAAAGGGGCATGTTGTGGCATATTGTCCTATGCCTAGTAAGGACAACAACTTGAAAAAGAAGAAGCATATGATTTCCACTTAGTGTATGGGAATCAAGGTAAACATAATCTAGTTAACAAAATATCCTATTTGAAATATTTCTCATTAGTATAGCCACCCCCTTGTCTAACAAACATAAATAAGAAATATCCCCTAATGTAGATCAAGATGTGTGGAGTTCTAGTGACCTTCCAATCACCTCAAGGATCTTACAACCCCACATGTAAGGAGAATCCCTTAGCTCCATATTTTCATTCTTAGTTCCCATCCCTTTATTTATGTATTCTTCTAGAAAGTGCTATTGTTTTGAGGAATAAGATGATCATCTAGAGATCACAAGCTCCCAACTATCACCTAAGATCCAATATGTTAAGAAGATGATTCCCATGTCCTTGAAAAAAGTGTAGGAATAGACATATTTATTTCAAACAAAAAAGTCATTGAAAATAGGGCTAAAGGAAAAATACATAAAGATTCCTTGGACTTCTAAATATTGGCCACACCATTCCATGAAAAGACAAAAGGGTGGACTAATCTCACTGGGAAAAAACTTATCTTAAATGTTTTGTTTTAATACACTAATACAAAATTGAAGTGTAATAGTTTGCGTTAATCAACTCAATTAACTATATTAACTTGGCTAGTTCCTCACTCATTACAAATATATATTGTTTATAGAGAAAACATTGTTTTTTTCTAGTGACTTAAAAATCCAAATCCAACCTTAGCATGACGCACAACACACCAAAGAGACCATCCAACAACTATATGTAGAAATTCCCATAGTAGATCAACAGATTATGCAATATACTAAAATGCAATACAAGATCTACTTCTACAACACTTTCCGGAAGCTTAATCGATTTGAGCAAGGTCAAGAGAACACATATAACTGAGAATGAGAAATCAGTCACACATAATAGAGAAGAAATAATCTAGGGAAAGCCTTGGCCTAAAACCCCAATCTCTGTATTATCATACAAGTAGAAATCTTGTTCAAGTTACAAAAAAAATCAGCTCTCAAGCTATCTTGCTCTCTCTACAAATCAAACAATACAACTCACATACTGAATAGACATAGTATATGTCCTCCTCAAGCCCTCCAAGCCTCCTATTTCCTTGTGCTATTTTTGTTGGGGTCCAGTGAAGCCACATGTGTGAATTGGCCTCACCACACTCACTAAACCTGAAGAAGTAACTCCGCAATCCTCAAGGAAAGAATTCCTTCTACATGCAAGGAATATTTACAATGGAATATTCTAGCAATTGATAATACACTGCCCCTCCATCTGATGTCAACTTGGTCTCTGTCTGAATTGACATGCATGAGTTATTTATGAGAGAATACTTAGTTAACTGAAGTGCAGTAGTTACATGCATGCAAGCATTAACTAACTGAACTTGCATTAATTCAACAAACTGTTTGAATTAATCTATCTAGACTTGACTCAATTAACCGATCCAACTAATTACAACTCAATATTACAACTCATCCTTATCTCTTTAACTGATGGATAAATTCCTCAATTAATGGAGAAATTATTGCATGTCCCCACATAGACTTTATGTTTGATTTCCTTAACTAATTAACTCAAGATGAATTAATTAATTATTTTACAAACAACTGCTAAGATCAAATTCGAATTTTAATTCACTATTTTAGTTTAGGGACTGACTAAAATAGGAAGGTATCTTGAAATGCTATCTTTAGCACTTCCATTTTTCATTCCTTATAGCTGTGTTCAACACTGGTTGAACTGCTATTTACAGCAGTGCTATTTTTAGCAATTCTATTTTTAGCATTTCTTATTCCTATTTTCAACACTCCCTCTCAACAAGAAAGGGATTATTAGTAACCCCAATCCTGTCTCTGTGGAACTCGAACATGCATTTTGACAATGCCTTAGTCAAAATATCTGCATCCTGTTCCTCGGTCGAAACATACAACAAGAACATGATCCTCTTGACCACACAATCTCGAAGATGGTGATATCGAATATCAATGTGCTTGGACTTGTCATTAAAAACTGGATTCTCAGAGAGCTTGATACAACTCTGGTTATCGCAGTAGATCATTGTAGGATCCATTATCTGACCAAACAATCCCACTAGAATCTTCCACATCCAAATGGCCTCACATGCAGCCTGACTAACAGCCATGTATTCAGCCTCTGCTGAGCTAAGTGCAACTGATCTCTATTTCCTGCTGTACCAGGAAACTGCAGCTGAACCAAGGTTGAAGATTCCTCCAGAAGTGCTTTTTCGGTCTGGTGGACTCCCTGCCCAATCTGAATCTATGAAGCCCTGAAGCTTCACTCCCTCTATTTTTCTATACCACAATCCGAACTGAGATGTGCCTTTGAGGTATCTCAGCACATGCTTCATTGTCTTCCAAAACAGCTTGGTAGGATGAACCATGTAGCTTGACTCAATTGGTTCACCGCAAAGCATAAGTCGGGTCATGTGTTCACCAGATACATAAGGGAACCCAACAACTACCAATAAATAGTAGTAGATACTAGCTCACCTGAAGTAGCATCCTCCTTCCTCCAGTTCCCAGCTAGAGGAGTCTGCATGGGCTTGCACTTCTCCATGTGAAAGTGCCTAAGTATCTCATTGGCATACTTGCCTTGAGACAAAAATACTTCCCCATATTTTTGCCACACCTCCATGCCTAGAAAGTAGTGCATAAGGCCCATGTCCTTCATCTCGAACTCTCTTGCAAGGTCCTCCTTGCAAGAGTGTATCAGTTGATCATCACTTGTCAAAATCAGATCATCGACATAAAGAACAATGATCAATGGTTTACCTTCTACCATGATGTGGCAAAGGTTTGCATCTGCTTCACTCTTATTGAAGCCCAAACTGGTGAAATAGCTTTTGATCCTGGTGTACCAAGCACGGGGTGCTTGCTTCAGCCCATACAAAGCCCTCTTGAGTCTGCACACATGCGACTCATGATCGAAGGTCTCGAAACCCTCTAGCTACTCAATGTACACCTCCTCCTCAATCTTCCCATTGAGGAATGTTGTCTTCACATCCATCTGGTGGATCTTCCACCCCATCTAAACTGATAGTTCCAATATCGATCTAATCGATGAGTAGCTTGCTACGGGAGAAAAAGTCTCATCGTAGTTGATCCCCTTGACCTGTGAGAAACCCTGGGCAACAAACCTTACCTTATGTTTCTCAACACTGCCATCAGCTGCCTGCTTTACCTTGTAAAGCAATCTAGAACTCACCACTCACTTGCCCTGAGGCCTTGGGATAACATCCCACACACTGTTCTGAATGATAGAGTCATACTCCTCTACCATTGCATCAACCTAGACTAGTTGCTACACTGCCTCCTCGAATGAAGAAGGTTCGGTATCTACACACTCCCCAACCAAGGCCATGTACCTAGTGTACCACTCGGGCAACCACCTCTATCTGCGCTGAGAATATGGTTGTCCAACATTCTCCCGCACATCTAGCATCAACCTGTTAGCTTCCCTTGAGCGTTTCCGCCCATCTTTGGAAGTCTCAGCATGAGTGGATGTATCCACTCCTGGATCCTCTGCATGTGGATGCTCCTCATCAATCTAAGGCTCCTCCTCCTTAGGAACTGAAGTTTCCTCCTCTGCATGCAACTTGAGCTCCCTGTCAAGTGACACTTGCATGGCTTTCTGCTTGTCGAACTTCTGATCCCTGCATACCACAGTCCTTTGAGTGGAAGGCAGGTACACCCGATAGTTGTGGGGTGTATCCGTGTACCCCACAAATATTCCCAATTTAGCTGTTGGGTCTATCTTCTTCTTGGTATCTTTGGTCACATGATAGTAAATTGATGATCCAAAGATTCTAAAGTGACTTACATTAGGTCGCTTCCTAAAATAGGCCTCCATAGGTGTCTTCATTCCTAGTATACGGTGCAGGCTTCTGTTCTGCAAGTATATTGTTGTATTGCATGTCTCAGCCCACAAATGCAGTCGTAGGCTTTGGTCATGCAGCATCGCTCGCGCTACTCCCACAATCGATCTGTTCTTCCTTTCGTCGACCCCATTCTGTTGTGTGTTATGGGGTGCCATCAATTCCCGTTTAATTCCTTCTGCAGCGCAAAAGTCTTTAAACTATTGGGAGACATACTCTCCACCATTGTCGCTACACAAGGCTTTTATTTTATTTCCAAATTCTTTCTGTGCCAAGGCTTTAAACTCACAAAACCTCAAGAAGGTCTGATCCTTCTTTTGCATAAAGTGGATCCAGTATCTACAAGAAAAATCATCAATAAAAATAACATAGTACCTTTGTTTAGCGGTGGAGGCTGTAGAGAAAGGTCCACAAACATCTGAGGGAACTCGCTCCAGGATTCCTCCAGATCTACTTTCTCAATTTGGAAAGGAGTATTTTGCATACTTACCAAAGGTACAACCATTGCATGTAGTCATCAGCTCAAGTTTTCCCTTGGGTAATCCGGTAGAAATATGCTACATGATCTTCAAGGCTCCATGGTGCAAGTGGCCCAGTCTTCTATGCCATAGCTCACCAACATCTTGGCTCTGCACCATCTCATCTTTGGAACTCAAAGAAACACAATTATCTACCTCTAGCTTGTAGAGATTCTTGACTCGAATCCCTATTTGCTTTGTCTGTACAGTATCGATATGCCTCAAGAATACCTCTCCTTTACTAAAGAATACATCATAACCTTTATTTTCTAGCATAGCGACAAACACAAGATTACTCTTCAGACCTGGTACATACTTTACATCAGTTAGGGTGAGGGAAGCTCCATGCTCCCTCTGAAACACAACCATACCTTCACCTGAAACACAGTACTTTCCATCATCGCCCATCTCGATCTGCATCTAGAGATCCTTCTCCTGCAAGGTACTAAAAAGATTCTTATCACCTGACATGTGGAATGAATCTCCATTGTCCAGGTACCACACACATCCCACCATGGATGAAACCGTACATGCGATAAGTGAGAAATCCAGCTCCAACTATGATGCCAGTGCCTCACCATCAAATCCCTTTGAGGAACCCTTCTTGGATTTCTTCTGTGGACAATTTGTAGCATAATGGCCCACTTCATGACAATGAAAGAATTGAACTTTCGATTTGTCAATCTTCTTCCCACCATGGCAGGAACCAAATTTGGAATGGGATGCCTTCCCTTTCCCTTTCCTCGCCTTACTTGCTAAGGCTAGATTTTCCTCATCATCTTGCTTCGATGAGGATCCATCTCTGGCGCTTCGTCTTATTTCCTCCTGCATCAGATCCAACCAAATTCATTCCCAATCTGGTAGTTTTTCTCTTCCATTAACCGAGTCTTGGTAGCTATGCCAGCTCTTAGGAAGACTGAGGAGTGCAAGACTCACCATGTCATCATCAATAGTTGTACACTTCCAATCTCATCCCTTCAGGTGGTAAGCTTGTTCAGATATGTGGAGATCGTGTCACCCTTTTCACACTTGATCTTACAAAGCTTGTCTTTCAGCGCTAGCTTCCTCTGATCACTGCTATTTTGATCTAAATTTTTCAATGTTTTCCACATCGAAAATTGTGTCTCCTTCCCATGGAGGTTCGAGACAATGTGATCTCGAACTCCGTCCAGGAGGATTCTCCTTGCTTTAGCCACACATTTCTTCCATTCCGCCAATTGAGTAGCATCAGTCGACTTGGGGACTTCTTAGTCAATTAAGTCCTTTAGACCGTTATCCTCTAATACTACCTCCATGTGATTCTTCCAGGCTATATAATTCAAGTTGCCATCAAGGGCATACTCGAGTCTTAAACAACTGAATGCCATTGGTGAAATTGAGATGTGATAAGAACTCGATTTCTATATTCAGGAACCATAAACTTCGAACTTCTCCTTCTTGTATACTATTCTTCACCTTGATCACCTTAGCCCTGATACCATGTATAAATTCCCACTGTAGATCAACAGATTATGTAATATACTAAAACACAATACAAGATATACTTCTACAACACTTTGCAAAAGCTTAATCGAATTGAGCAAGATCAAGAGAACACATATAACTGAGAATGAGAAATCAATCACATATAACATAGAAGAAATAACCTGGGGAAAGCCTCAACCTAAAACCCCAATCCCTGTATTATCATACAAGTAGAAATCTTGTTCAAGTTACAAAAAGAATCAGCTCTCAAGCTATCCCGCTCTCTCTGCAAATCAAAAAATACAGCTCACAGATTGAATAGACATAGTATATTTCCTCCTCAAGCCCTCCAAGCCTCCTATTTCCTTGTGTAGTTTTTCTTGGGGTCTAGTGAAGCTACATGTGTGAATTGCTCTCATCACACTTACTAAACCTGAAGAAGTAATTGCAATCCTCAAGGAAAGAATTCCTTCTACATGCAAGGAATATTCACAATGGAATATTCTAGCAATTGATGGTACACTGCCCCTCCATATGATCTAAAATGGGTCTCTCTCTGAACTGACATGCATGAGTTATTTATGAGAGAATACTCAGTTATTTGAAGTGCAGTAGTTACATGCATGCAAGCATTAACTAACTGAACTCACATTAATTCAATAGACTGTTTGAATTAATCTAACTGGACTTGACTCAGTTAACTGAGCCAACTAATTACAACTCAATATTACAACTCATCCTTATCTCTTTAACTGATGGATAAATTCCTCAATTAATGGAGAAATTGTTGCATGTCCCCACATAGACTTTATGTTTGATTTTACTTAACTAATTAACTCAAGATGAGTTAATTAATTATTTTACAAACAGTTGCTAAGATCGAATTCGAAGTTTACTTCACTATTTTAGTTTAGGGACTGACTAAAATAGGAAGGTATCCCAAAATGATATTTATAGAATGCTATTTTTAGCACTTCCATTTTTCATTCCTTAGAGCTATGTTCAACACTCGTTCAACTGCTATTTATAGCAATTCTATTTTTAGCATTTCTTGTTGCTATTTTCAACACTATACCGCAACTAGAAAAATGGAGCATTCCTAGGGCCTCTCAAAAAAATGAAATGACATATCCACTAGCGAAAATCATGACCCAAATTAAAAGACACCAAACAACTAACAAGATTTAGGAGAAGTACCACTTTGTGTTGGGAAAAATACTAAGGGGGGGGTGAATCAGTATTTTAAAAACTCACAATAATAATTTTCTTTCCCGAAATACATACGTGACTTTACTGAACCCAAGTCGCATATGTACACGACTATTGTAAAAGAAACTAGCATATGCTTAGTAAACTTGTAAACCAACTAACTCTTTATATGTTAAAGTTAAACTAGAATGTAAGAGATTTATCACGCATTTGATAAGGAGTAAGCATGTGTAGTAAGAATAGAATAAAGTATCACACATAAGAAACACACATGAACACAGGGATTTAAGGTGGAAACCCAAATTTGGAGAAAACTACCGTTGTTGTTTTCTGAGTCTTCAAACTTATTAATATCAAAAAGTTCTTACATTCTTGTACTGATGCAGACTCATGCTAGTACATAGGCACCCACCTGCTGAAGGCTACAAACTTCACTCATTCTCTAGCTCCTACAAGAAGGAAGCTCCAACCCCCTGATATGATTACCATATACTACTGGCATGAAACTTTGACTTCCTCACTGAAGGCTCCAATCCTCAACAACATCCATGGACCACGTTTGATAAATTTTCACACTGGATCCACCTGCTTTAATACATCACAACTTGTATATCAACTAAAGAAAACACCAAATTAATTCAAACAGAACAATGAGATCACTCTAACTAGAACACAGAACTGAACTCAGAATACGACATAAACACACAGAATCCACTAAAACCCTGAACATTCATATCAACATGTATACACTACTTCACTTAAGGCAACCCACGTGTATACGCACTTTTCTATAGAGAAACCAGGTTATAGATCTCAATATACTAAAAACTTGTAATTTTGAATTAGATACAGAGTAGACCAAAGTTATTATGAAATATTATGTTAGCTTACAAAACCCTCATACAATTAGCAGAATTAATACTATTTTCAACCAATCAATATGTAACCAAATTCCACTTCATCATTCAATCAGTTCT
Organism: Pinus tabuliformis; assembly: GCA_031772625.1. NCBI lineage: Eukaryota > Viridiplantae > Streptophyta > Pinopsida > Pinales > Pinaceae > Pinus > Pinus tabuliformis. Next base: position 886,536,844 of record CM062813.1, read on the forward strand.
ACTTCAGACATTATCACTCAACCCATATTAACATTGTTGAACTTATAGCGAAAATGTTGCAACATCTATTAAAAGAAACATATTTGTAAATTTACTTATTGGAATTTTGATAGTATATGCCCAAGCCAAAGTTGACTAGTCAAAAAGTGACCCAACCTTCCATTAATAGCACAATGGATAGATAAAAAGGTTGTTCATCAGTATTGTGACAACAGTTAAATTTTGTCGCTCTTACGACAATATGGATTGTACTTTCTAAATTAAGACATGTACATGACATGTTGTAATAATGCGAATTAATGTTAGATGATTAAAAAAAATAACAGTGATTAGAATATTTTTTTATGGTATGACTAATTTTAGTCATACCGTCATACTTTTCAATTGAAATTTATTACTATATATAGCAGCGATTAGTGATTTTTAAATATTTCCTAATTTAAAACATAGGAAAAGTGGATAATTAATTGACATTATTTTTAGATAAGATCGATTTGCCTCTAGAAGCTTGTATAAAGTTTTTATGTTTATCTTAGCCATCGATTAGGACAAGTGAGTTGAGTTCGGGGAATTTTTAGTAAGACGTCGCGAGGGTTTCAATAGACGTAATTGAGGAAAGTCTTGCAAGGTTTATTCTACATCCAAGAATAATTCTAGCTTCTAAGTTTGGAGAGCTTATTTCTAGCTAGTTTATTATATGTAAAGAAGGCCAAGTTATTTTCTGGAGGCAGTGTGAATTTCCTAGAGACGATTTGAATTGTGAAATTAGTCAGTGTGACTCATTGGAGGAAGTGCGAGTTTCCAGAATGAGATTCCAAAGATCACGCTAGTCTTCTAGAGGCAGTGTGAGTTTGCTAGGAGGATATGTGAGTTAGCCAGAAGGTAGTGCGAATTGTTGGGTAGGTTGTGCGAGTTGTCAGAGAGGCAGTGTGATTTGAAGAAGGGAAGCTATGGGGTTTTCCTAGTTTGATTTGATCAGCAAAGGTGAAGATAAATATGCCAGAGTTTTTTTAAAGTAGTTTTGTGATTTCTCAACAGTATATTTTCTAAAGATAATAACAAAACCCTCAAACAGAAGAACGATTTCCCCATCTTGGGGTCTTTCCAAGGACCTTTGTCCACAAATATTTTTTTTTATTTTTATAATTGGTTCATCATGTATTCTGTTGCAAATTTTATTTGGTGAATGGTGTTATTTATGTTTTTATTCATTACTTTCAGTCGACAAATTAATTTTTTGTGTATAAGTAATCAAAATAATTAACCCAGTTAATAACACCTTATGGGTAGCATAAATTTCACACCTTTTATATATTTTATTTCAAAATCAAATTAAGTAATCAAGGCTAGACACCTTTCCTATCCTGCATTCAACTTAGGTTGGTCAAATAAATACCTCAACCCTCCATGATCTGACAATTAAAACAAATTTCCTTCCCAACAAATAGAGCCTCCACATTTTAATGCATGAAATATTGCTGCTAGTTCCAAATCATGAGTGAAATAGTTTCACTAATGGTCATTCAACTATTTTTATTCATAAAAGAGTACATGTCCTATTTTCATTAGGACTCCATCGAGTACCTCCCTACAAGCATTTTTGCATAACACAAGATCCTTTTTAGTATATGATATTCTCAATATTGGTGCATGTGTGAGAAGATGTTTTAATTGATTTAAAATTGGAAACACATTCCATTATCCACTAGCATTTAATTCCTTTCCTTTGCAACGTTGTGATCAAATGTCCAATATTTGAGAAATTTCAAATGAAGCTCAACTAATACCCGACAGATCCCATGAAATATCTAACTTCTGTCACATTCTAAGGAATAGGCCACTCCATGATGGCCTTAATCTTCTTAGGATCCAATGCTACTCCTTCCTTGGAAACAATATGTCCAAAGCATTGAACTTGTGATTGGAAGAAATCATATTTGTTGCGTTTGGCATAAATATTGTGCTCTCTCAAAAATTGTAAATCTGCTACCAAATTTTCTTCATGTTCCTTGATGGGCGTGGGATCCCCCAAGGTAGGTTTTGAGGCTTAAAGCCCAAGTTTTGACTAAGTCTAATGTAAAGACTCCACAATTTATGGGCGTGGAGCGCAAAGTTGTAATTGAGTCATAGGGTTGTTTGCCTTTACTTTTGTAATGTAATGTCGGCTTAAGAGTTCTACCCATGGTCTGCGAACCATGGGATTGTATAAATAGAGCGAGGCTCTAAGTTGTAAGAGGGGAGAATAAGTTGAGAAAATGAATGATGAAGAATAGAGTCTTAATCAAAGTGTAGAGTCGAGTCTTTGGGTTGTAGCGTAGGAGAGGGCTCTGCAGCTGAGTGTGTATAGGCCTAATAGTCCGTAGCTAAGTGCGCGGACCCCTGTAGTTGAGTGCGCAGGGCAGGGTGAGTTTGTAACCGATTGAAGCATTAATAAAGAGAAGTTCTACAATATTTTTGTGTATCTTTTCCTGTTTTATGCATTGAAGTATATTGGGTATAAATTACATGTTTACTATTTATTTGTTGTGCGAACTTATATGAATGTGTTGAATAAGTGAATTTAATACAAAATTTCTGTTTACATGAAGATAACCAATTGTTATAAGAAGATAAGTAAGATCTCCTGTGTAACTAAGGGATTTAGTGTAGATCGTTGTCTTAACAGCATGAAAGTACTGAAGTCCCTCGTTAGGGTTGCATGAAGGTAGTTATAACGGATCGTGAAAGTATCGCAGATCAAGAGAGTGCGCAAAGTAACCTGCGTGAAGCCAGTTCGCAATTGGACTAAAGCGAGACCTCAGACATCTCAAGGGTGTGGAAACTTGGTTCCAGCATCCCTCGAAACTGCTTCGGGTGAGACCTCAATCCGCACTCCGCGGGTTGTTGCCGAAAGGGCCAGTAGTATAAGGATTTGTTTGGTTAATTTGCTCTGACCCTGGGTCAGGCCCCCTCAAGCCAAAAAATGGTTTCGTTGCTGGGAATGGAATCTTCATAGAGATGTCTGATGTTGCATCACTAGAATCCAACTAAAAGGGAGATCGAAGGCTAGATTGACAGGAGAAATCACGAATTCGTAGTATAGGAGAACAAGAATCCATGACTGACAAAATAAGAGTGGTTGGACTGCTATCTATACACAGAAATCCACAAAATGTTCTTTGCATCCTTCCCTACGGAGTTGTACGAGTGGATCGCAAACTAGCAGAGATCCAAGGGAGGTGCAAGATCGACATTCCTATGGTGTGGATCCCTGAATTGGTGCACAAATTAGAAGCGTCGGGAGATAATATCACGCACGTTGTTGATCAATGGCTCACTCGGATTATAGGAGGATTCATTACTAAGTTCGCATTAGACACTTCGGTAAGCTACAGCGAGGCCGAGTGACGCTTCCTCAAAGGACCGCGAGGTAAGTATGTTAAATATCGGAACACTTGGATTAAGATGTTATTGTGTGAAAAGCAGATTATGCGAATACATTGATGTTCAAGGCTACGCGAAGTGGAAGAATTTACAGAAACGAAGGTAGTGCAGAACTAGAAACTAGCCCCTTGATTTCACCTCCACGGGGGGACAAGGAAGAGCTCGCGAGGGTCTCTCCACAAAGTGCGATCCATTTGACAAGATAGAGGATTTTTGCGCATACCACTGCCACCCACACCTCCGCCCGTTTCATTGACATCACCTCCATATTCACCTGTACCACCTCTGCCACCATCACATTTTAATATGGAAAGCTCAATAAAGTTTCTTGTATTCAAAGGAGTGGGAAATGAAGATTCGGGCCAGTTTTGATTCATAGTAAAAGCTATCTGGGAAGCGCAGGGAATTATAGACGATAATATCAAGAAAGTGACGCTAGTTAGTGCTTTGTAGGATCGCGCACTGACCTAGTACATTAAGTACTCGAGTGACCATCCAAATGCAGGAATCACAACTATCCAAATTGCGCTAACTAGGGAATTTAGCAGGTTGAAGTTAGAGGCGTAGTCAATCGTTATGTTTAAGGAGATTATGATGCTACCAGGTGAGACTTCTTGGGAGTTGGGTCAAAGGCTGAAGTGCACAATTCATGAAGCTAACATGACCCTGACAGATGGATGGCACCGCGAATGGTTTATAGCATCGTTATCGCTGCATTTGAGGAACGCGCTAACGAAGTATAGGTTGACAACTCATGCTAAAGCTTTAGAGACTTCGATGAGGTTGCATGAGTCCCCAATCCAAGATCCTAACTTAGGATTTCAACAAATCCATGCGTAGTTAAAAAATTTGTGCCTAGAAATGCAGAGCCTAAAACAGGACACGACAGCTCAACCAGAAGTCTGGGAAGAGGTGCGGTGTCTGAAATGTAAAAAGCAGGGTCATGATAAGGAAAACTGCTCGGTGCTCGTAAATTACCTCGTGGGAGGAGGGCTGATGCCAATAAGAACAAAAGCGAAAGCAGGACCAAGCGTAGTGCCTGCTTTGTGGTGCATGATCTGTCAAATAGGAGGAAGGCATGTTACGGCTAATTGTCATCTGTTGAAGAAGTACACAAATAATTCACAACAATTGTTCTATAATTTCTATAGATCTGCGGGACATGATGAGCACACCCATAGAAGTTATGAGCTAAAGATGGATAGGACTCTTACCTACAGGGTTCAGGCCAAAACACAGCCCCTAGACCAAGGTGTAGGAATGACGTGCACTAGATTCTAGCGGTGAGGATGAGGCCGAGCTGGAGGAGGACCTGGAAGAGGTCGAGGACAGTTGATATGCTATAATTACGGAGGGCCAAAGCATTATGCCTGTGATTGTATGAATTCGACACGACCGTCATGTTTGTACAGTACCTTGTTTGATCACAAGACAGATGATTTTCTCATGCTGATAGATAGGATACACGATCAAGGAGGATTACAACCTCCCCAACTCAGAACCTGCAAATGATGAGGTCTGAGCCACGCGAGGAAGAACCTAGTGTGAATATTATGTTCTGAAGTGGAATTACGATAGGAAATGATACAGGAAAATAGCCAATAGATAACAATTGGGTTCATAAAGCTTCGATGAAGGAAGCAGAGTTTCATTTGGAGCGCACTCAAGAAACTTTTATGGAAGCTAAGAAGAGCTTCGCTGATGCCTCCACTTCAGGAAGCAAAGATAGACCGGAGCCAGAAATGGACCCATCGATGCTCATGTTGTTCCTTGAAACACACATAAAGCTGCTACACGACAGTAAGGTTGTAAAGGGATTGTAGGAGCTCATTAACAGATGCACTGGGACCGTGCAAGGAGAACCGCACATGGTTCGAAATATTGGAAAACATAAGAAAAGAACAGGAACAGAAATTCAATTAACCGCGCAGATTGGGGAGTACAAAATGGACCAAGTAATTTTAGACTTAGGATCGGACACGAATGTCTTGCTGAGGAAGACATGGGAATGCATGGGGATACCGATGCTGCAGTTGTCCCTTATTTAGCTACGCATGGTGAACCAACAAAATATAATACCCCTAGGGCGGTTGCAGGGAATCATAATGGATATTGAAGGAGCAAGTGCGCTAGCCGATTTTGAGGTGATAGATATTGTTGATGACAACTATCCCTACACCACGCTCTCAGGAATCGATTGGGCCATTGAAATGAATGGGGTGATCAACCTAAAGAAGCGCAAGATTATTTTTGAAAAGAAGTCTCTACGCGTAGTGATACCTTTGGACCCTGCTGATGGATCGTGCTACACTAAGCCAGTGCGCGATTATGAAAGCGACGATGACTTAGATTGAATTTACAAGATAACTGCGGGAGAGAAATATTGGGTAAATCCCACTACAAATGGATGAATTTCATGGGAGCGCGAGAGCTCCTATACTTCAGATTCGGATGAGGAGATAGAGCGATGAAAGAACATGTTACGTGAAGTAACCACGTTGAACTATAACATGCTGACAAGATCGTTGCGTTGCGTTTCAACGGAAATGAGGGATCTACCTACTTATGACTAATTAGGTGAGGTAGATGTTTTCTTGGACAAGTTTGAATGGGAGGTACCATAGTGGCAATGTTTTGAAGCTTTGAATTGGGTGCTACGCACTACTCCTGCAGGATGGTGTTGTACCCACAAAGGAAAATTTGAAGACTAGCACACATGCATAAGGATGATGCGCACATGGTTGGGAAGCTTATCGGGTGATTGTTATATGAACACAAGAGATAAGATGGTCCACACGCACATTTTTGTAGGTGAGTACAGGCATATGGTAAACAACCTACGTGGCTACACATGAGGTTTGCAATGGGGATATGGTCTATAATCATGTGTTGGGGGGGAAATCGTGTGAGAAGCTCTTCAAATTGGGACGACAGAGTATGGAAAACACAAGCGCAAGGGAGGTTATCCATGCATAAACCTTTAACGAAGTATGTGAAGCCCTAAAGAAGGTATTTAGTGCGCAATGAATTGACTGGGACCTATGCATACCTACAGTCCTATGGGCTTATAGGACGACATAAAAGAGACTGAAGGAACAGATGCCTTCTAAGCCAATTTGGGAAATGAATTTTGTACTTCCGACGGAACATTGAAGGCCTAGTCCATTCATAGCTACGCTTACGGATGTAAAGGATTGCGACACCTTGGAAGAAAGGATAATGCAGTTGGAAGAGATTGCAAAAGAGCGTATGAAACCTGATGAATAGACACAATAGAATGACTTTCGGCTCCTAGAACTCATGAATGAAAAAACTTAGCTGAGAGAGAAAAGAGAAATTGTGGAAGCAGAAGTCAAGAAGTTGGAGGAAGGAGTAAAAAGGGATTTTCTCGATAAAAAGATTGAGTTGGTAAAAATGGATGCGCACGATTATATTGATAAATTGGGAGACTACTGCCAAGAATTGATCAAGTTAATGCCTTTGATTAGACCGCATATTACTAAGGGTATCACAAATGATGGTGTAATGCAAAGGGAAAAATGTGCGATACAGGTATTGAAGCCAAAAGGTGAGCTTTTCCTAGAAAAAAGTAGATGATGATCAGATCGAGCCATATATAGGTGGTATAGCCACCTGAATAGCTATGGGAAGAATAGTCTTAGTGCACCAAGCAGTTGAAAGGAGAAGCGAGACTATAAACTACCATTCCCATGAGCTGCACACTAAAGAGGCTGCGTGCAGGAACGGATTGCCACAAGGTCCGTAACAATGCAGGGCTACTTGCGCTGTTGCGCGGGTTGGCTGGGAAGTGACTATTATAGTCACTATTCACCATGTGATTCTTGGTTTGAGAGCAGATGGAGTGGGTGACGGATAGTTAAGGCAGACTTTATGGCCAAGATTTTGGAAAATCTGCCGCCAAGGGAGCATTAATGAACTAGATTTGGGGGGAACGATCCAATTCGAATTCAAAAGACGCTATAAATTACGAAGGGCTACCCATCAAACAACACTTGGTCAATTAAGAGTTGCGTTGTCGAGTATTCGAAGCCGAGACTTATTTAACCTGCTGAGAGCGTTGTTTGAGAACCTGATTGCATAGTTGAGAGTTTTCTAGACAAACAAGATGGTAGCATTTGAAGAAGCCCGGGAAATCGAAGAATTGACTGCTGAAGTGGCCACGCAGGCCTTGACTGTAGAGGGTGCACCTGAAAGCATTAGGATAGTCAAGGAAATCCCTAAATCTCCGCGCACGCCGAGACCGAAGAAGGATAAAAAGTCCATGATTCTGATGCGTGTGTCCCTGCAAAACCCATTGTGAACCAAATTGACCATGGAGGAAAAGGGTAAAGTCATTACTTTGGACACCGATGAGGAGGAAGAAGACTTGGAGGATATCATAATAAAATAAGATGAGGACAAGGGCATGGAGGAAGAAACCGAGGGCATGACCCCTCTAACCAAGCTGCCCACAGACATTCCTCCACGGAAGGGGAAGGCAAAGGTCCCCAAGGACCTCGATGGGAGCAAGAGCTCTTTGCAAACTCCACTCCTCCTAGACGATATCATTTTTGAAGGCACGCACTTGGGGCAGGTGCTGAGCCTGAAATTCGAAGTTGGGATCTCGCTGACCACAAGAAATTCCATCACCTGGAAATTGCTCAGCTCATGAAGCTGAAGTCGAACAACGCATACAGGAGATACAGCAAGCAGCCGTACAGTGCGTTGTCGACCATGCAGCAGTCCGAGCAGAGCTGGGAGGTCTCCGCACTAATTGAGTGACTTGAGGGCGAGTCACGATGTTTGTGTTGGGGGGTTGTTGGGCACGAGATCCCCCAAGGTAGGTTTTGGGCCTTAAAGCCTAAGTTTTTACTAAGTCTAATGTAAAGACTCCGTGATTTATGGGCGTAGAGTGCGAAGTTGTAATTGAGTCATAGGGTGGTCCGCCCTTACTTTTGTAATGTAAGGTTGGATTAAGAGTTATACCCATGGTCCGCATACCATGGGATTATATAAATAGAGCAAGGCTCTCAGTTGTAAGAGGGGAGAATAAGTTGAGAAAATGAATGATGAAGAATAGAGTCTTAGTTGAAGTGTAGAGTCGAGTCTTTGGATTGTAGAGCAGGAGAAGGTTCTGTAGCTGAGTGAGCAGAGGCCTAGTAGTCTGCAGCTGAGTGCGTGGACCCCTGTCGCTCAGTGCACGGACCACTGCAACTGAGTGCACAGACCCCTACAGCTGAGGGCGTGGACCCCTACAGCTGAGGGCGCGGACCCCTACAACTGAGTCTGTAACTAATTGAAGCATTAATAAAGAGAAATTCTACAATATTTCTATGTATCTTTTCCTGTTTTCTTCATTGAAGTATATTGGGTATTAATTGCAAGTTTACTATTTATTTGTTGTGCAAGATTATATGAATGTGTTGAATAAGTGAATACAATACAAAGCATCTGTTTACATGAAGATAAATAATTGTTATAAGAAGATAAGTAAGATCTATGGTGTAACTAAGGGAATTAGCGCAAATCGATGTCTTAACAATGCGAAAGTATCGAAGTCCCTGGCTAGGGCTTGTCGAAGGTAGTTATAATAGATCGCAAAAGTATCGCAGATCAAGAGAGTGTGCAAAGTAACCTACGCGAAGCTAGTTCACAGTTGGACTAAAGCAACACCTCAGACATCTCAAGGGTGTGGAAACTTGGTTCCAGCATTCCCGCATACTGCTTCGGGTGAGACCTCAGTCCGCGCTCCACGGGCTGTTGCCGAAAGGGCCAGTAGTACTGGGATTTGTTTGGCTAATTAACTACGAACCTGGGTTAGGCCCCCTCAAACCAACATTCCTCCTCGGTTTTAGAAGAAATCAAAAGGTCTTCAACAAATACCAAGAAAGAGAAAAATGAGGGGGGAATATTCCCTCTTCTTCTCCTTCTTTTATACATGTTCTAAAAAAAAATCCATGTTCCTCCCCTCCATTAACAAGAGGTAGGAAATATCATTGAAAGAGATCTCCAAAATCTAGTTCCCAACATTCTCTAGAATCCCTTGAATCTAATGGAGGGTTGGTCTTGCTCAAGTCCTATATATGTTTGATTTTCACGTCACCATGTGCAAGTAGTTTGGAAGAATCTACTTTTATGCTCAAGAAGTAATAACATCAAGTTATATAAGTTTTAGATCTATATATCTCTCCTTTATCAGAGTGTTTGGGTGAGGATTATTTTTCTATTTTAATGTCTTTCTCTTTTAGAATCTCTAAAGCAAATCTTTGTTGTATCATTCTTTTTAACGTACCTCAACTACATGCTCAAGTCACAATTTTTTATTAATATAAATTTTATTATTATGATTAAAAAAATGTAAAATAAATTATTATTTACCACTTGTCATACCTCATAACGTCTTAAAATTTATAGGCTAAATTATTCATAGTACAATAACGTCTTAAAATTTATAGGCTAAATTATTCATAGTACAATAGAATCCTTGAATAAAGTATACTTGAATAATGGTAATAATAATAATAATCCAAACTCTTCCCAATTTTGAGCTAGTTCAATATAATTCTTAAACACTATACTCATATAAACCATGTTAATATTATCATAAATAAATGCACTAAACATTTTTGGACTACTATTTATATATAATATTAGTTAAGTTGTACATCGCATACCAAGATAATAGCAATGTTATAGACATTAATAACATCATTCCATTATTATTCCAAGCAATTCATATAATTATTTCTGTAATAATTTTTAATCATTAATAAATTGTCACAAAATAATAATTAATAAAAATGCTATATTAAACCTTTAGCACTTGATATTTACAAATAAATGGAAAAAATCTATTCTATACATTTTCTTTTCTATTGCATGACCATGTAGAAGTTGAATCTTCCAGTTAGAATTAATATGTAACTACTTTTGTCTTGGAAAATAAGAAAGAGCATTAACTTACTTTTAACTTGGGAAGTGAAAAATCTTATACGTAAAGTGACACCATTTGAACATTTATTTCTCTAAGGTTATGCCACCCTGCTATTTTTTTATAAATATGTTACATTAAACCTTTAACACTTAACGTTGTATACATTCACTTTTCATATTTCATGATCATGTAGAATTTGTATCTCCAAGCTGGAATTAACATGTAGCATACTACAAATTTGAGGTTTGTGTGGTGGTTAGAATTGAATGCAAAGTCTTCTATATTTTCGACATTGGATTTTGTTATGCTCAACGTTTTAGACCTAATAATGAGGTCTATCATAAGGACCGGGGAGAGACATATTAGAAAGAGGAAGTAGATAAAAAATAAATAAATAGAGTAATGGAACAGAGGAAAGGGGTTGATGATAGGAAAAGACTCTAAAGACAAAGAATTAGAGAAAGGGAAGCACTCTACAACGAAATTTGGAGGAAAAAATAAGCGTCAAAATGAAAAACGTATTAACAAAATCAATTTTTAGTGAACCAATAGGATTAAGGATGATCATGTCATCCCCAAGGGAGAATATTTTTGGAGGGAAAAAAAACTACTTTTTTTAGTCATATTGTTTACTTACACCCTTGTAGGTTTACTTAGATTTCAAGTGTGTAAACTTTTTGGTTGTGGAATTAGTTTTCACATCCACTGAGTACCCAATCTCCATATTTTGTATTCGATCCAAATGAAGAAAAAATCAAAATACATGAAAAAACATGTTTGACAGATGTTTTTCCTTGTATTTTAACATTTTCACAGTGTATCCACTCAAATGTATGAAAATTGGGTACTCAATGGATCTAGAGTTTTATTTTACATCCAACAAGTCTAAACATTTAAAATCGAGTAAACCTACAAGGAGATAAATTGAAAATACAATAAAAAATGTAGTTTTCCTTATTTTCTTTTAAGAATTCATAACCCTTATTTTATTAGTTTATTATTTTGCTTGGGAGACACATTTTATACTTCAAAATTCCCCTAATGAGGGTTGAGTACAAATGAGTTGAATTGAAAGGGCCCAACTTTTATTGATTTTCCAACCATCGTCATGATTACAATTGTTACGGTGCTTTTCTATTTCAGTAGTATCCCTAACCTTTGTCTTATAATAACGATTGATGCAAGCTAAAATTTTAGTATCGTTTAATCAAACATGGTGTTTGGTCTTATCAACATGATCGACCAAAGCTAAGGAGCATACACTTTTATGTTAAGTCAAGAATGTGTTCCTTAACCCTTGTATTTAGAGAGCATCCCATTTCACTAATATAGGAATTTCCACAAGAGCATGAGACTTTGTATACACCTTCTTTTTGCTTGGGACTAATAAGATCCTTAACATATTTTAAGGAATTCTTGATAGTTTTTAAGGGTTTGATGGTGGTTTTAATATTTTTCTTCCTAAGAACCATAGAAATCTTGTTATCACTCCCAAAAACATATGGAAGGAAGCATTAGGTACCTGTTGGGACTTGTCCATTGAACAAAGTTGTTATAGTTCCATGAAAATAAGTAAGGAAAGCATTAGCTACTTTTTTTGACTTGGAAAATGAGAAATACCATGAGATTTCTTTTAACATAGAAAATGAAAACATTATACCAAAAAGTGAAATCATTTGAACTTTTATTTCTCCATCGTTTTACAACCATGCTAAATTTGTATGCACCATATTGTTACCTTGGAAATTGAAAAACACCATAAACTTATCTTTTTAACTGAGGAGTGAAAAATATTATGTCCAAAACGACATTATTACATATCACATCATTTGACCTTTTACTTCCATGAAATTTTATCATGAGGTTACATACTTTTTGAATTGGAAAATGAGAAATATTATACTTAAAATGGAATCATTACATTTTATATTATTTGACTTTTTTATTTTTTATTTTTTTATATGTTAGTTTATAGTTATATTTTCTTAAGAATTCAGAAGGTTCAAAGCCAATACAATAATATTTATCAAGGTATTATAACTCATTATGTCATTAGTGGAATTTGAACCTATGCGAGAAAGATAATAGCATTTGGACTTGGCCACTCGAGAGATAACGTCAATTGACATTTCAATTACTTTATATAGTTTATATAGTAAAGCAGATAATGAAATATTTTATTTATAAACAATATTGATTTCTTTTATTTACTAATATGTTTTAAATGCTACATCTTGCTCATTTTGAGAGAAAACGTCTTTGAATATGTGACCTCATAAGAGGAAACACGTGTTCTTAACCATTAGACCTACTCAAATTGTTATCATATATATATATATAGTTATTTAGTTAGTTAGTTTATGTTTATAGAATTAAAGAATAAAAAATTAAAAAAAAATGAATTATTCTCTTAAATATTTGTTTTGATGTAACTTCAGATTCATAATTAAATATTTAAGTTTAATTTGTCTTTTTTGATTTAATATTCTATAAATCAACTTGTAAAAATAAAAATTATTTTAAGCATTTACTATTATTATATATATGGTTCTAATGGTTAATAGCATGTGTTTCCTCCTAAGAAGCCATAGGTTTAAATCCATAAGAGGGTAGAGTATGTACACCTCCATATATTTTAGTAGTCAAATCTCCATGTAGAGGAGGATCCCCTGTTCAACACCTTTCTATAATTTTAGTTCGATACACCTATTGTTAATGCATTTGGAAATTGTTTTCAATATAAATATCTCTAAACACAAAAAATTTCCTTCCTGTATTGATTAAGAAAAGTAATAAACTATAGCATATATGTTTCATTATACCATAGTTCATGTTCTAATAAAAATAAACATAAAAGACTGAAAATGAACGTAAAAGAGTGATTTTTTATTTTCTTGTTTGCTATATTAAATGTATTTTTCCCAATGAAAACATTCTTCTCTTTTCATTTCTAAAATGATTACTCATATACAACTTAACAACTTCAAGCGTGATGTGACAAATATAAATACATAATGTTCCAAAGCATAACTCTTACCAAAAAAAACTATAAGCTTTCATACAAAAACCAATGAGGATAGTTCATGTGAAATTATGCACCTTACTTGTGGGTTAATAGTAGATTATCTTTAATCTTTAGAAGATAGTCAGAACCTTAGCCACCATTTTTTGTAGAGGGGTGAAGCCATCTAAGGTTCCCATAACAATGTACCATACCCAAATTAGTGCAATATTTACCCATGTAGGGGTTCCTACATATATCAAAAACTAGTGGAGAAAGAGGAGGAACACCTTGTCACTTGATAGAGGGTCCAACTATGTGAATCCATCCATTGCCAATGTTGTTTAAAAAATGTGAACCCTAGCACCTTCATTTTCATCCAAAAACTACATCAATGAATAAATGCCCTACAGAAAAAGTACAAATATATTTGTTAAGAAATAATAGAACCATAAAAATAAACTCATAAACGCCTAGAAAAAGTATAGAAAGTAATGTTTCTCCTTCTACATGGACACATTAGATCTTGAGAAATGAGGATCATGAATCTTATGCCCACAATAGTAAATATCATCATCTTATTGCACAAAAATTTCGATATGTGCTACTCTCCAAAGTTGGTGTGTCAAGAGAGCCATCACTTTTCCATTACTTTGCAACTTATTAAACTAATTATCAATGAGGAACTAATAGTTCTTTCTTTTTCCTAGTTTCATGTGGTAAATGATAACAATAAGGAAATACATAGTCTTTTATTTTAATGTGAACTTTATAGAATAAGTCCTTGATCCCTAGTATTGAAACTTGAGCTTTGATAACACTTATAGAAAAACTAGCCCAATAAGTCTATTATGATGTTCATAATCCCTCTTCAAGCTCAACATAAAAAATTAACATGCATAATTATTTTCGTTATAGAGATTAAAGAAAATATGTTACATAATTCTTATTTGTATGCAATTCATTTCAATGACGTTTAGATAAAGTGTAAACCAATCCTCAACTCTAATGACAAGTGCAAGGGGAGTCACACTATATGGATGATTTAGCTCCCAACTAATGCAAACACAAAAACTAGTTGTGCCCCATATACAGGGTCCTAAATCAATAACAATATTTAGTGAACCATTCGTATAGGTTAAAAATAATAATAAATACCTTGATTCAACCAATGACAACAATTGTCAACAATATGACATTGATGCCAATAAATTTCTACTAAAAATACCTCTTAGTTACAACACCCCTTTTCCTTTACAACACCTCCAAGAATGAGTTTCTCCTGCCAAAAAATACTAGGTACAAACAATGGCCTTTAATGCCCCATAGGTTAGAGACACCCCTCGTCTCTTTTTATTCACTTAAATAAGATTATGAGTAGTGTCTAATTGTTCTAATCACATTTTAAAGATATGGCTAGAAGAACTCCCTCTTCGAAAAAACACACCATTATAATATATAGTTTCAAAGATGTTAGAATATCCTTTTATCTCTAATAACAAAAGGAAACAATTTATCTTCTTTCACTTTAGTAATTATCACAATGATATACTTGAGGAAAAAAATAGAACTTTCCATTCTTAATTGTTTTTTTTTTCCATAATAGATAATGAGAACCCATAATCAAGTTTTAATGTAAAATTAAAGGAAATTTAAGAGAGGCTATGTAACAGGTAATTACGAACTTTATCTCAGCCCATTTGGATCTTGAACCCTCATCAAATATTAGCAATAATGTTTTTCATAATCAATTAGTATTTACCGTCTTTAATGCCTCGGAAGGTCCTAAGACGTCTAGGTTAAATTATCCTTAGTGCATGAGGGTATTTTCTTAAAGTATATTTTAAAAAGAAATATAATAATAATCATTTAATAAGATTTGAGATTACTATTGTGGGTCCCAGTCATTGCACTCATGCAAGTAATTTTAGTATTCTTGCACCATGAATATCCTTTTAATCCTTTTCGAGCTCTGTAGATTTCAAAACAACCCATATAATATACAATAACGACATTATTACTTTATTAATTTATTTAATTTAATTATTATTATTATTATTTTATAATTAAATTAGTAACACTAAATTGAAATATGAGAGCTTTTTGATAATAGAGAAAGGCTCTTTTTATGTAATGATTTGAGTCTTAAATTTTATATAAATATACATAATCTACTATGACTTCCTACAAAAACACATATATATAATAATATATAATGTTATATAAACCTATTCACACATGATATATTCTATCATAAATAAAATAAAATTATGACACCTACTTGGTTAACAATAATTAAAATATTAATATATACATTTTATTTTCATGTTAATGACCATTCCACGCTATAATTACTATGCCACTTTTTTTTTTTTTTACTTCTAAAATAAGAAGGATCACGAACTTAGTTTTTATTTGGAAAATGGAAACACTATGCGTAAAATAACATCATTTTATATGAGATCATTCAACCCTTTATTCCAAATTATCTTCTAGGTTGGTGGCAATTTTGGTATATTGTGTTTATGGTAATTTTGGTATATTGTGTTTATGGTAGCTTATGTATATTTTGTATGCTATAATATATATGGAAAGAGATATTTGTGATTGGATAACATATTTACAATTTTATTTATGTGATTAGGAATTTTATTTATGTGATTTGGAATGATCATTGGAATGGAAGGAAGGAAGGAAGGAGCGATGCGACTTATATATGTAGGATTTCAAGTCTCGAGTTGTGAGATATTTTTTTGATCCATGTGTCATGTAGGATTTGTAAGATAATGTTTATAACAACTTGAGAATTTCCATCGATTATAAGTTTGGTGTATCCTTGAGTCTGCACAATCAGTAATTCCCCTTTCAAGGCTTTCAATTATGTTTCATTGTTATTATTATATAACACAAATCTTGAACAAACATAGATACTGGATCCCAAATAATCCATGAAGATACTTCCATAGCCTTCCTCACCTAGCCCTACCTTTTGAAGCATCATCAAAATTGATGTTTAGAAAATTAGCAAAAGGAGGGCTCTATGAGGTGGGAATATGCAGTGTAGCACGGAAAAAGGGGGAAAATCATGACTCATGGAGTAGAGAACTAGCTTTGAAGCTCTAAGAACTCATATTTTAGGGTTTATAGTTCCAAATAGCTAATAACTAAACTATTTCGAGTTTCTAATTGGAACAATTTAAGGTTTCTAGTTCCAAATAGCCAAGAACTGGACTATTTAGGAGAAGACATTCCTCAGTTCCAAGCCTACTCCTTTGGCCTATTTGGAAGGGACAAGGAGAGGACATATGGATTTAAAGATATGATTATTGAAATATTGAGCCCTCTAATTCTTAATGGTGTGATCGATACTAGATAGACCACATTTTGATCTCTTCATGCTAGCTTCTAGATCACTCCATACATGATTGGACTAGGGGAAACTACTGAAGAGGTTCTCCACATTTATAACTTCTTCAAGACATAAACAATAGTGGGAGCAACCCATATACTTGAGTTTGTGAATGTTTTTCATGTCAAGGTTTTTTCTTGAACTAGGAGCCATAGGAAGATGGAAAATTTTAGCCATATATTTCTCTGCTACATGCAGTTCCATTTGGAATATTTTTGTAATTATTTAAAACCTTCTTCCAAGGTATAGACCTCATGGATGGAAAGGGAGAAACTTGGTTCGTAACCCCATAATAGTTTATCGACAAAGTTTGATATTGCGATGACCCTTTTCTTAAGCTTCTAACAAAAGTTTGACCAAGTCTCCTCCCTAGGATTGAGATTCTATTCCCTTAGAATTAACCATTTTCTCATTGTTTGATCCACATTATACACACACCAATAGTGTTTAACTTTCTGAAGGTGTTTGAGAGTCATGTGGAGGTGCATATCTCTTGAGTCATTTTGTTCTTGGAATTTTTGGAGCTATTTCCTTATTGTATCAAATTCATTCCTTTTTTTGCTAGATTCCAAATGGAGGAGTCTACCTGGAAAAAAGGGAATTATTAAGAGTTTCCAAATAGGAGTGTAATTTTCCTATTTTCCTGTCCATATACATTTCTATAGTTCTTGACCTTCTTGTAAACAACACTATAATGTCTTGGCTCCCAATGCTATAACTAAATTTGAAGGATCTATTAGCCCCAGACCTCCCTTCAATTTGGGCTTGCAGACTCTTATCCCAAGTTACAAGTGCCCGTTTTTTCCAATTTTTCTCCTCTCCACATGGAATTGCATTTCAAGTTATTGATTTAGTTAACGATGGAGGAGAGAACCATCAAATTAGATAATAAATATATGGGAAAATCCTATAGAACTAACATTAGGAGGACTAGTCACTTGTTGGGCATGGAATCGTCCCACAACATGTTTTAGGGCTCAAAGCCCATGTTTTGAGTGATATTATTGTAAAGCTCCGTGAATTGTGGGCACAGAATGTATGTTAGAGTCATAGGGTTGTCTGTCCTAAGTTCGAATGTAATGTCGGCCTACCCATGGTCCGCGGACCATGGGATTGTATAAATAGAGTAAGGCTCTAAGTTGTAAAGAGAAGAAGATCGTCATAGAATCTAATGGATAGAATGATATAGCGAAGCATAGAAGAAGAGTTTACGTGTGCCTTGGGTCGTAGTAGTAGGAAGAGCCTTTGCAGCTAAGTGCGCAGAGGCCTAGTAGAGTCCGCAACTGAGTGCGCAGACCCCTGCAGCTGAGTGCGCAGGGCAGAATACTCTGTAACCGAAGGAAGAGAATAATAAAGAGAAGATTTATCTAAATTCCATGTATCTGTTCTTGAGTTATTACATGTTTGATATCATTTGCAATCATATTGTTTATTTACTGTGTGCACTTGTATGAATTGTGAATATTGTTAAGGATAACTGAAAGTGTACAAATAAGCTAAGTTAATCAACTAATATTGAATGATTAGCAAGGACTTGGGTAATAACATTGTTCGGCCCCCAAGTATGGCTGCCCGAAGGCAACATCACAAGATGTGAGGTACGAGTGAGTGTGCGTAGCGACGTGTGTGCAAGGTTGAACCTCGGACCCCTAGAAACCATCAAACATCTCCAAAGTGCAAAAACCTAGTTCTAGCAACCTCCCATACTACTTCAAGTGAGACCTGAGTCTGCGCTCCACAAACTGTTGTGAAAAGGACCAGTAGTACCGGGATTTGTTTGGCTAAATCACCTCTGAATCTGGGCTAGGCCCCAACAAGCCAACAAATGGTTCTATTGCCGAGACCGAGATATGCATAAGGGATGTCTGATGTCATGTCACTGGAATCTGACAAAGAAAGAAATTGAAGGGTGGTTGGACAGAAAGATTCACGAGTTCATGGCACAGGAAAATAGGAATCCGCGAGTATCAAAGGAACAATGGTTAGAGAACTACTTATATACAAAAATCCATGAAATTTTCTTTGCATCCGTCCCCTGTGAGTTGTACGAGTGGATCACCAAGCTAGCAGAGAGTCAGGGAAGGTGTAGGCTCGACAAACCAATTGTCTGGACTCCAGAAATTGGTGCGCATACTAGAAGCATCAGAAGATAATATCATGCGCGTTGTGGACCAATGGCTCGACCGAATTATAGGAGGGTTTATCACTGAGTTCGCGGTAGATATGACCTTCAGCTACAGTGAGACAGAATGACGCTTCCTCAAGGGACCGCAAGGTAAGTACATTAAATCATTGAACACCTGTGTGAAAATGATATTGTGTGAAAAGTGGGTTATGCAAATAAATTCATGTTTGGGACTAGGCGAAGTGGGAGGATATATAGAAACAAAGGTAGTGTAGAGATAGAAAATAGCCCATTGATTTCACCGCGACAGGAAAGTGAAGAGGAGCGCGTGAAAGTTTCTCCGAGAAACGTGATTAGTATGATAAGGCAGCAAATTCTGCGCACACCACCTCCACCTACAGCACCACCGGTTTCACCATCATCACCCACATCTCTGCCCACACCACCTCTTCCACCACCACAGTTCAATATGGCGAGCGTAATAAAATTGCCGATATTCAAAGGAGTAGGGAACGAAGATCTAGATCAATTATGGTTCATAGTAAAGGTTGTATGGGAAGCACAAGGAGTCATGGATGACAATATAAAAAAGGCAACGCTGGTAAGCACGTTTCAGGATTGCGCACTAACATGGTATATTAAGGATTCTAATGACGATCCAAACGCGGGGATCGCAGATATCCAGGCCACATTGAATATGGAATTTAGCAAGCCAAAATTGGAGACATAATCGATTATCGGGTTTAAGGAAATCGTGATGCTTCCAGGTGAGACCCCATGGGATCTAGATCAGAGACTAAAGAGTATGATTCGCGAAGCCAACATGACCTTGACAGATGGAAAACACCATGCCTGGTTTGTAGTGTCACTAACATTGCATTTAAGGACGACGTTGTCACAGCAGAAGCTATCCACCTAGGCCGAATCTTGAGAGATTTCAATGAGACTGCATGAGACTCCAATACAAGATCCTGGCTTGGGAGTCCAACAAATCCATGCGCAAATACAAAATTTGTTTCTGGAAATGCAGAGTTTGAAATCGGACACATCAAATCGGCCAGAGGGGTGCGAGGAGGTATGGTGCATAAAATGCAAAGGCCAGGGGCATGACAAGGACCATTGTCCAGTCTTCATGAACTACTTGGTGGGAGGAGGGTCAATGCCATTAAGACAAGAGGAACAAGAAGGATGGAGTGCGGTGCCTACATTATGGTGCACTATTTGTCAGATATGAGGAAAACACACTACAGATAACTGTCACCTATTACAGAAGTATATGCAGACGTCCCAACAATTGTTCTATAATTTATGCTAGTCGATAGGCCATGATGAGCGCACCTGCAGAAGTTACGAGCTGATGATGGATTAGACTCCTTCATATAGAGTACATACTAAAATGTGAGCCCTCGATCCAAATGCAGGGATGCCGCGCTGGATTTTTGGGGCGTGGACAAGGTCGAGGTGGAATGGGATTAGGAAGGGGTCCCAGACAACTGATTTGTTGCAATTGCAGAGTGCCAGGGCATTATGCCCACGATTGTACAAATTCGACGAGAGAATCATGCTTATAATGTACCCAGTTTGATAATGAGACGGAGGACTTCCCTACATTGATAGCAAGGTTGCGCGATAAAGGAGTACTCTAGTCTCCCCCGACTCAAAACCTACAAATGATGAGGTCTGAGCTATGTGAAGAGGACCTGAATGTAAACATCGTGCTTCAAAGTGGTATCAGAATAGGAGATGACAAAGGTAAGCAGCCTGAAGAAAGTGCATGGGTCTGCAAGGCTCCTACAAAGGAACCTGCATTTGATTTGGAGCACGCGAAGGAGACATTCATGGAAGCTAAGAAGAGCTTCACATAGGCCTCCACTTCAGGTAGTAAGGATCAACTAGAACTAGGGATGGATCCTTCAATGCTCACTACCTTTATGGAGACATGCATGAAACTGTTGCGTGACAACAAAGTGGTGAAAGGGCTGCAAGAACTGATCACTAGGTGCATTGGCTTAGGAGAACCGTGCGTATTTTGGAAGCTTGGGAAACATGCATTCTGAACAGGAAGGGAAATTAGATTGACTGCGCAAATTGGAGAATATGAAATGGATCAAGTGATTCTAGATCTTGGATTGGACGCAAATGTACTACGAAAGAAAACATGGGAGTGCATGGGCAGGCCCGTGTTACAATGGTCTCCTATTAAATTGCAAATGGCGAACCAACAAAAGATTCTACCTATGGGAAGAATGTAGGGGATAACGGTAGACATTGAAGGTGCAAGCGTGCGTGCAGGTTTCAAAGTGATAGAGGTTGCTGATGACAACAATCCCTATCCCATGCTACCAGGAGTTGATTGGGCCACTGATATGAAGAGAGGAATAAATCTAAAGAAGCGCAAAATGATTTTTGAGAAAAAGTCACTACGCATATTGGTACCTTTATACCTTGCGGAAGGATTTCACTACACAGAACCGGTGCGCGACGATGATAATGATGACAATCTTGACTATATCTACAAGAAAACCGCTCGAGAGCAGGATTGGGTGAATCCAACAACAAATGGCAGAATCTCGTGGGAGCGCAAAAGCTCCTGCACTTTGGATTCAGACGAAGAAATATAATGATGGTAGAATCAGTTACACGAGGTAACCACACTCAATTGTAACATGATGGTAAGATCACTGCATTGTGTGACAACAGAGGTAAGGGATCTACATATGTACGATGGGTTGACAGTGGTGGATGAATTCTTGAACAAATTTGAGAGCGAAGTGCCAGAACAGCAGCGTTTTAACGCTCTGAAATGGGCACTACACGCTACGCCTACAAGGTGGTGGGGTACGCATCAAAGAAGCTTTGAGGATTGGCACGGATGCAAAAGGATGATGTGCATATGATTTGGGAAACGATAGATGCGGCTAGAAGACAAGTATGACAGATAGAATGATCCACGTAGACACCTAGAGAAACGGACCAAGGTCTACGGGGAAGAGCCACAGATTGAATGGGTGCATTTGTTCTGTCATACCCTGGATGTCATACCCATGAATTGGTATACTGAGACGGAGTTCCGCCATGGTACGAGCAAATGGGATATCTTGCGTGAGGGATTTATGTTAACTTTCACGTTTCAAGATCATTGGTGGGATACTATTGATGATGCACTACAAGCAGTAAAAGTAGTTATCTTCAAAATACCTTAGGAGCCAATAACATTGCTTTAGCCAGAAATGGAGACGCAGTTGAGCTGCGCATTGGATTGTTACAATGTAAATGTTTAGGAGGATGATGAGGACCCACAAAATATTAACATTCCAGAAACAGAAAGTTGTTGCGAGGTTCGAGGACCATTAATTAAGGATCCTTACATCACCACGCCGTTAGAAACAAAGCAGGTAAACATTAGAATGGAGGCGGAACCAAAGTATGAAATGCTTGGAGACTATTAGGAAGATGCCACGATGGATAAGGTCGCTGAGTGTTGTTGGGAAAAGTATCCAATACGGAATGACCCTATCCCACTCTAAGGGTGATAGTACCTCAGCAACAATCAAAGCAGAGCTATTCGAGATTACTTCTTTATGAGATGTAAGAGAGGGGAGAAAGAGATCCACTAACCGTTGTCTTCCGCTAATGATTGATCCAATCTTCTCTCTTTGCTGCTTGCTCCTAGCTCCTTGCTCTTTCACTGGCCCAGCTACACCAAGATCCTGCAAAATGGCAAGAGAGGGAAACTACAAGAAGCATTCATTCATAATTGATTCAAGGATTAGGATAAATCAAATACACAAGTATAACAACACACCATTGAGACACATGCATATAGAAGAACCTCAAATGCTTTATTAATGGAAGAATTAAAGTTCAGGAAGTAATACAACCATAAAAGGCCCAATCCAGCATCACCTCCCGGCAGAAAGAAATCTCCTCTTCACCTCCTTCAAGCAAATCACCCAATAGTTCTATACTCAAACCAAAAGAACTTCCTTACATTCACAAGATTCCAGCCTCCCTAGACCTCATGAGAGAGCTCTATATATCATCCTTTGAATAGGATGATCATCTGCTGCAGTGATGTATATATCAAATGCCTTTATATTTCCTGAATATATATCGCAGCCCGGATGGATGAAACTAGATCCGGGGTCTTCAAACTCATTCGATCTTTACTC
Source organism: Pinus tabuliformis (assembly GCA_031772625.1). Lineage (NCBI taxonomy): Eukaryota > Viridiplantae > Streptophyta > Pinopsida > Pinales > Pinaceae > Pinus > Pinus tabuliformis. Next base: position 886,559,908 of record CM062813.1, read on the forward strand.
TAAGTACAAGTCGATCCATGTGAGAATTGCGCTGAAGTTGAACATGGAAAGACATCGCTTGATTACCGGTCAATGATGTAAACCGTTAACAAGCGCGAGAGGAATCACCGATAATGATAATGACCCTCAAGGTACTGCAGTACAATTCGCGTGGTGTGAATAAAGGACTTGGCATCGAACACCACGCAAAATCTTCTGGTCGAAGGTCATTGATGTATACCTGTCGCCGGAAGTGAGAAACTTGTCATCGAGGCATGCAAGCTTCAAAGTACTGAGGGGGGTGTTCCTAGATCAACTTCTTGGATAATGAGCTGAAGTCGACAAGAAGCGATCCGTCAAAGGAGGCCCTTAATGAATCCCACATCAGTGACATGGAACGGAGCTAATGATTTTAGTGGAGGTGAAAACAATTTGTGAAATATGATTCAGGGTGGCGATCATGGGTGGATGAAGGATAATGTATGGCAGTGGATGGGACACGGTTGACTCTTTCTGAACAACATCTCTTGAACATATAACGACACTGATGCGATGGATCGGTAGCATTACCCCAAATGCGGATTGTTTGTCAAAGACCATGGTGATGAGACCGATGAATGAAACAACCCAACCCGATGTGATACAGAGGAAAAGTGTCATGTTCAAGAGCGACTTGCTAACATTAGAGCTTTGAGGTTCTCCCAAATTTTCCCCAGTCATTTCTGACCAGTACCTCTTTATTTTTGTCAAGCTTGAGGAGGATAACATATGCTTGCTCTATAACCTGCCCTTCCGGCAAGCCCATCGCTATGTTTTAACGAGCCTAGCGATAGGGAAACTCGCTCTCATCTAAAGACAAGTTTGTCGCTATTTAATCATTTTAACAAGTCTAACGACAAAGAAAAATCGGTCCTTTTCATTTTTAGAGAGTCTGAAAAGATACAAAAAGTTAACTCCAAAATTCCTTTTTCGTCATCTAATCCCTTAAGTCCGAAAAAGTATAAAACAATACAGAAGGGATGAGTTTTCGATAACTTTAACGAGTCGAATAAAACAAGCGCTCGACGTTTTTGTGTAATAATCCCTCAGGTCCAAAAGGATTAAAATCTAGAAGAGGGATAGCTCTTCCGGTCACTTTAACGAGCTGGAAGGCCAAAACTCGGCAAACTTTTCATATTTTACGAGTCAAATGAAAAGAGCTCAAAGAAGACTCGTCTTTTTAGGAACGAGTGATAAACAGGGATAGCAGTAGATTCTAGGTACAGGTTGGAATTTTCCAATCACGGCAGTGTCACAAGGATGGCTAAGTGAAATCACTCTTCGTAGTTGTTCCTCAAAATGGGTAAACAATCATATGGAGGTGAACGATCGGCCAAATGAAATGGAGGTGGCAAGTGCAAACACGACCAAGGATTTTATGGCTAATAAATTTATGATCACAATGGTTATTTACCAGAATAGGTTCATTTTTTAATGAGCTTAAACTCTGGAGGAAACTCTTGCTCAATCTTATGTTTATTTTTTAATGAGCATGAACTATGTGCTAAAACTGCTCGGATCTCGCTTTTCTATTTTTTAACGAGCATGAATTCCGCGGTAAAACTACTCGATAATACCAGTCATAAGATAAGAATGTCTCCTGTGAGATCTCTATTTTTTATAGAGCATCTTCACTAAGCTTTGCTCCCTCTCATGCTTTCTTTATGCAAGTTCGGAAACGGCTAATCCCAAAAGAAGATAAATAACCGCTCTTAGCTTGCACTCCGAATGGTTTGCATGCCCTCAGGTATAAAGTACAATTTCAAGGCTGCCCCTACTTATCCGATAAAACATTTGTTTTAAAGGGTGAGGCTTGCCTCTTTCTGGTTACCCAAAGATTGTTTTGTTAACACCATCAAACGAAAACATTTCCTCTGCATTGTCTACCGAAGTAGACAATGGTGAATGACCTTTGTCAAAAAAGTGACCTTAACAAAAGAATCCTATCCTAGAACAACCCCTCTCCCATCCACGGACGGGGTACGGACTAGTCATATTCTTTCGCGGAAATTCTACCTTATACCCAAGGTTTCCTCTGCCCGAAGCAGACCAGGATGCATGCCCCCTGGGTTCCAGTCCCATCTTTCCGAATCACTCGCACTCATCGGGAAGGAGGACTGGGGGTGGAGACATTTCTTGAGTGAATAGACCATTGAGGGTTGGTATGTGACTATTTGCGATGCGTGATCCAGGAAATGAAAGTTGGTCTACGAGCTTGACCTTTCTTCCTTCGTGTGGAAAACACATTACTCTAAAGAGTGAGGAGACTATAGCTCCCATGCAATATATATAGTCTCGTCCAAGGAGTAGGTTATAATCCAAGGGTCCTTGAACGACCATCACGTTCATTTGAACGGTCTTCCCTTTCAATGTAACAGGCACATTGGGGAGGATCCCTAATGGTCGACTGGTTCCTTTATCAAAACCTGAGAGATTTATTATCTCAGGTAAAAGCTCCGGGGAACCCAGTGCTTTCCAAGCAATAGAGGAAAGGATACTCACAGATGCCCCTTCATCAATGATAGTTCCAACCATTACCATTCTATAAATTTGGACTATGATTCTGAATGGTACACTGGCTGGTAACCGGGGTCTGCCTAGTTGGTTCCAATCAAAGGACACAACCAGGTTGCTTGGTGGTGGGACCGAATACATGGCGGATATGACCCTGACGATGTTCCTTCCTGCGATAAAGGAATGGGCGCATTTCCCTGATGCTCATCAGAGTCGGTGTTGATGAAAATAATCTGGATGGTGTCATCCTTATTCTCTTCAGTGAGGGTGTCATTTGAAGATGAATCTTCAGTGACGGTGTCATTTGAGGATGAAACCTCTGAAGGAAGAACCGGGTGAACTGCCGTTTTGACCTTTGGACTTTCGTCCGGTCTGGATTCAGTAGGTTCATTTTCAATGACTGATACCTCAGCTGACCACTTGAGTGGGCCAGCTGTATTTTCAACCAACGAAGGACTTGGCACGAGTTTTTTGTATCCAGGAGGAAGTCTCAACGGTGAAACCGGGTGATCTTCCAAAACTCTCTTCGCTTCGTCTAAGAAGGGACAACGGTGGATGGCGTTATCGCCTTCACACAGTCTGTAGGGGGATCTTGCTCCCCCTCTTTGTCTTGAACCTTCACTTTCGCTGGTTGACGGTAAGCATTCAACATGGCTATCAGATGTTGATGCTCCCGAATTGTGCAACCGAGGGGACCAGTCCCTTAGTATCCAGGGAATACAGGGACAATCTCTATTGAAATGGTCTCCTCTACATATGACACATGGCGATTTAGGCCCAATTTGTGCTGTGTGTGGATTTTTGTCAGATGTCTTTTGCTTGCCCACAGTCACCTTAGGCTCCTTCTTCTTCTTCTCCCTCTTCTTCTTCTCCTTCTTCTCCATGGGAGCTTGGATTTTGCCGGCTCTACCTTGCGAAGATGAAGGATTGGAGGAAGAGTTATAGGAAGTAGAAGGCTAGTGGGCAGCTCTAGACTCATCTAACTGTTGACTCGACTGTTCAGGAACTATGGTGTTATGAACTACATTGGTTGAGAATAGCCAAATAGGCAGGCCAATTGTCAGTCCTGGAAGCGACAATGTGGCCATGTGGGGCGCACCAACTTCTCCCTAAGAGGAGAAAGGACTAGGATTTCCATCATGTGGAATTCCTTGGTTGGGGCGTTCCATGTTCTCAACCTACAGATCAACGCAAGAATAGGAGGTGATTATGTTCTGTTTAAAATAAATTTTATAACGACGCTTTAGACACAACTTGCTTTTTCACTTTTTAAGAGTCGAGAAAAAGCTAAAGATGACTCTAGTCTCCTTCGATGTTTTAAAGAGCCCGAAGTGACAAATGCTCGGATGGACCTTTTCAGTTATAGAGTTTGAAAAAGGCCAAAAGAAACTTCTCTGGAGATCTAGGCAGAGGGTGTGCCAAACTTTTCGCAAAACCACAGAATACGTTTTACGGTACGAGTGGTCGATCTTCGTGAATGTTGTGTTCACTGCATTGCGATCAGTAGGGCGGCCGACACGGCTTCCTATGGATAAAGGCTTTGTTCCTATATGGGTCTCCCAATATATACGCGACGGTACGTGGGAGCACAAGTCCGTATTGATACTTATCGCTTCACCGTGGAGGAATCACCCAACCACTCAACGCTAAGATATCACGTTTAACGACGCCGGAACACGTCTCTAGCTTACACCTCTATATGTTTGTGTTACGTTTCAATGCGTTGTTATGTAAATTCAATTTATTTTAAGGTTGATCTTATTTAGCAGTTTGCCTTTATGGATCACCACGAGATGTATAGTAACACTCCTAAATGCAGTCTAAGATGATAAGCAAGCTTTTCAATCTTTCAACTTTCAAAATCTTAACTACTGAGGGAAAATAAAGACAACATCTTTTCACACAGATCAAAGAGCACACACTAATTCACTTTTCCCTAAATCAACATGCAAACTGTCAAAATGCACATGCACAATGCAGGTATTTCTTTTCTCTTTCTTAATGTTGGTGTAATACAAAAAGAAAGCTGTTGTATAATTTCGAATTCAATTTCAAGTGAAAGCAAACAAGCTTGTCCAAAATCAAAAGACACCTTAAGATTTACTTGTTTCGACACTAGAAATATATAAATTCAAACCATATGACGAAAGCAAAATCTCAATCAGCTATGAACAACAAATAAACTAACTCTTAAGATCAAAACGACACTTATCACAGGTCTAGATCTAAGAGGCCACAGCAAGACTAGTTCACTTTCGTTATGGGAAACTGTAAATGATATAAGAAATACACAAAGAACAAACACAGTTTCTTTATACAACCGAGGCGGAATAGTGGCAAGGAAAGTTGGTTTCAGATAGGTACATTGACTGGTAACAGGCAGCAAAAACAAGGGTGAAAACAGGGCAATAAACAGGAGGGAACCCCAGTAGCACTAGGAAAAATTGGTTCAGCGCAGGTAGTACACTGGCAGTTTCACCTTCATCGCAGGTAGCCCCTTCGGGAACTGTGCTGAAATGCAGACTGCCTTCACAGCACCTGCACTGAAGAGACAAACTTTCATTTTTCTCAGTTTCCGGGTCACAGATTTCTCAAAAATTCACAGTTTTTTGCCAAATCAGAAGCTATCAGTCCAGTACACACTAAGGGATGAAAAGGAGGATGAAAAGCTATCACTAAGAGCTATTTAGAGTCGTTGTGGATCAGCTCTTCAAATCATAAACTTGCCCAGAAACTGAGCTAGAGTAGCTGCCCTCTACTTTGCATTTGAAAGACCCAAATGCAGTTCGATTCGTTACTCCCTGTGTTTATGAAATGAATAGCAAAAACACAAACAACCAACAAGATACGATCCCCAGCGGAGTCACCAATTTGTTTTTGGGAAAAGTATCCAATACGGAATGACCCTATCCCACTCTAAGGGTGATAGTACCTCAGCAACAATCAAAGCAAAGCTATTCGAGATTACTTCTTTATGGGATGTAAGAGAGGGGCAAAAGAGATCCACTAACCGTTGTCTTCCGCTAATGATTGATCTAATCTTCTCTCTTTGCTACTTGCTCCCAGCTCCTTGCTCTTTCACTGGCCCAGCTACACCAAAATCCTGCAAAATGGCAAGAGAGGGAAACTACAAGAAGCATACATTCATAATTGATTCAAGGATTAGGATAAATCAAATACACAAGTATAACAACACACCATTGAGACACATGCATATAGAAGAACCTCAAATGCTTTATTAATGGAAGAAGTAAAGTTTAGGAAGTAATACAACCATAAAAGGCTTAATCCAGCATCACCTCCCGGCAGAAAGAAATCTCCTCTTCACCTCCTTCAAGCAAATCACCCAATAGTTCTATACTCAAACCAAAAGCACTTCCTTACATTCACAAGATTCCAGCCTCCCTAGACCTCATGAGAGAGCTCTATATATAGGAGTTTTGGAGAAAGGATGAGTCAGCTTGTAGCTAGCATGAAGCTGACTAGTGTCCTCTCCCACTTCAGTTATTCTTCAGTTCTTGAGTCCACTTGGAGGTTCTTTCTTCCACTTGGAGATCTAGACCCTCTTACTCATCACAAGGCGAATTCCCTGATCCAAGTGTCATTTTGGAAGCTTCCTGGGCATTGACACCTTGAGGAATGACTGTGCCACTTGGCCAAACTCGCCCAGCGCAGGTAGCCTTCTTTGCAGTTGACATTCAGCGCAGGTACACAGTGGAGCAGTTGACATTCAGCGCAGATGCTCAGTGGAGCAGTTGACATGATCCAGAATTAGCTTGTTTTTGAGTGTTTTTAGGTGGAGAACTGATATTTAGTGTTGTGGTTTGCTGACCTTGTTCCTCTAGGGGTAGGAACAACATGCTTAGGGACTTTGGATCCCTTAGATTATTGACATTTCATGCTTCATGCTGTAAGGCACAAAAATGTCTATAACACTGAGTTACTCCGCGAATACCAAGACTTATTCCCGACCAAATATACAGGTTTAAAAGGGATAGTTAGCGACTTAGGGATGATGAAGATCACCCTAAAACCCGACCCGAAGCCAGTTAAGCAGAGACCTTACCACTTGAATCCGAAATATAAGGAAAAGGCCTGCATAGAATTAGACAAAATGCTCGCAGCCAGAATTATTGAGACAGTGGAAGAATCTGACTGGGTGAGTCCTATGGTAGTGCAGGAGAAAAAGTAGAAGGGAAAAATAAGAATATGCGTGGACCTCAGGAAGCTGAACGATGCCTGTGTACACGACCTATTCCTGACACCATTCATAGATGAAGTATTGGAAAATTTCGACAGATAAGAAGAATACTAGTTCACAGATGGGTTCTCTGGGTACCACCAGCTTAAGATCGCACCAGAAGACAAGAGAAAAACAACCTTCGCAATAGAATGGGGTTTCTTTCAATACAATGTTATGTCGTTTGGATTGAAGAATGCACCAACCATATTTTCATGCATCGTTGTTGCCGCATTCAAAGAGTACATCCACAAATTCTTGGAGGTCTATCTGGATGATTGGATTGTGTTCATGTTAGTTAAGCACCATGTAGCAAGCTTACGCTTGATGCTGGAAACTTTCCAATGACACCAAATTGCGTTGAACCTTAAGAAGTGCACATTCCTCATTCCCTTTGGAAACCTATTGGGACATGTGGTCTGAAGCAGGGATTGATGGTGGACCTTGTGAAGATTGTCGTTATTCTAAATCTGGAAGCACTGCGAAGTGTTAAACAGCTGCGCACTACCTTGGGACACACCGGGTACTACAGAAAGTTTATCAAAAGCTATGCCCAAATCACCGCACCAATGGAAAAACTGTTGAAAAAGGATGTTACATTTTGCTGGAATGATGATTGCATGAAAACTTTGGATGTCCTAAAGGGGAAATTGGCCTCTCCTCCAATCCTGGTCTTCCCAAAATGGGATGTGGAGTTTCATTTCCATGTGGATTTGTCACGTATCGTGCTAGGAGTAGTGCTCACACAGGAGGGTAGGGAAGGCTTCGATCACCCTATTGCATTTGCAAGTCGGAGGTTGTCCAAAGTAGAGAAGAATTATTCCACCATCGAGCGTGAGGAGTTGGCGATGATGTACGCGCTCCAAAAATATCAACATTATTTGCTAGGCAGGTGGCTCTTATTGTTCCAGGAATATGATTTTGAAGTCGTAGTAAAGTTGGGATGCCTGAATGCAAGACCGGATCATTTATCGCGCATTGAGACAGGCGAGGAACCCACTAATTTAGAGGAAGGGTTACCTGATGCACAACTCATTGCGGTGCACATTGCAGATAGGCACTTCAAAGATATAATCCATTTTCTAACAACAGGGACTACGCCGAAGGAATACTCAGTCCAACAGAAGAAGGAATTGGTGGTGTGCGCGATGGATTTTTATGTCATCGTGGGGCACCTATACAAAATGGGAAGTGATGAGATATTGTGAAGATACATACCCGAATTTGAAAGAAGTCAGATACTCATGGAAGCACATGGGGATGTTGCAGGGGGACACTATGCCAGACGAGCAACTACACAAAATATTCTCCACGCAGGGTTGTGGTGGCCAACCCTACACCAGGATTCGAAAGAACACTGTAAGGTCTACGATATATCTCAAAGGACTGGAAAACCATCACGGAGGGACGAGATTGCATTAAATCCATAGATGAAACTGCAACCATTTTATAAGTGGGAAATCGACTTTGTGGGACCAATCAAACCTCAGGAAAAGATGGGCGTGCACTACATCATCACCCCAATAGAGTATCTGACATGGTGGGCAGAAGCATAGCCAGTCAAAGACTGCACAACCACTATGGCTATGAATTTTTTATTCGAAAACATATTAACCCGCTTTGGCTGTCTGAAAATCCTGATGAGTGATCGTGGACCACATTTCTTAAACGAAACTATCAGTGTGCTCACATAATAGTTCCAGGTGTATCATCATAAAAGTACACCGTACCACCCAGAAGCCAATGGGACTGTCGAAGCTTTCAACAAAATATTGGAGACTGCATTGACCAAAGTCTGCAACGCGTAGTGAAACAACTGGGACCTACGCATACTTGTTGTGCTATGGGTTTACAAGACAACGTGTAAGAAATTGACGGGACAGACACCCTTCCGATTAGTTTATGGCATGGAAGCTATCATGTCAATGGAATATATCACGTAACTACTATGTGAATAACAACACTCACAGGTATGACAGACTACGAAGCTCTGGAGGAAAGGCTGCACAATTGGAAGAACTTGAGGAAGAATGATTTTTGGCTGGATTTCATCAGCAGGTACAAAAGAAGTGTGAAAAATCTTGGCACCACCGCCATATCAAGTTGTGCACCTTCAAGGTAAATGACTTAGTGCTGTTGTATGACAGTAAGTTTGAAAAATTTCTGGGAAAATTCAGAATGCATTGGCTAGGACCATATGTGGTTAAGGAGGTCAGAGACAGAGGTGCAGTCTAGCTAGTCAAATTAAATGGGGAACCCTTCGCAGGAAAAGTAAATGGCAGCCACTTGAAGCCCTACACGGGTGGGCAGCTATTTGACTAGCCGACCGAAGCACAGTGTTCGCGACGCGAGGAGTCAAACAAGGGCACGGGACTATAAACATACATAGTAGATGTTGGTAAAAATGTAACGAAACAATTCAAACACGGAGGTCTCAAAACAAAGGATGCAGCAAGTTCAGCAAGCAGCAGATCAATGCGTTGTAGACGTCAGCACCGTACGAGAACAGTTGGAGGGACTCCACACCAAGATCACCGCACTGACAGAATGACTCGAGGGTGAGTCACGATGTTTGTGTTGGGGGCCTGTTGGGCATGGAATCCCCCCACAACATGTTTTGGGGCTTAAGGCCCAAGTTTTGAGTGATATTATTGTAAATCTACACGAATTGTAGGCGCAGAATGTGTGTTAGAGTCATAGGGATATTTGCCCTAAGTTCAAAGGTAATGTCAGCCTACCCATGGTCCACGGACCATGGGATTATATAAATAGAGCAAGGCTTTAAGTTGTAAAGAGAAGAAGATCATCATAGAATGTAATGGATAAAATGAGATAATGAAGCATAGAATAAGAGTCTAAGTGTGTCTTGGGTCGTAGTAGTAGGAAGAGGCTCTACAGCTGAGTGCACAGAGGCCTAGTAGAGTCTGCAGCTAAGTGCGTGGACCCCTGTAGCTAATTCCACAGGGCGAAATAGAGTCTGTAACCGAAGGGAGAGAATAATAAAGAGAATTTTTATCTAAATTCCATGTATTTGTTCTTGAGTTATTACATGTTTGATATCATTTTCAATTATATTGTTTATTTACTGCGCGAACTTGTATGAATTATGAATATTGTTAAGGATAATAACACTGTTCGGCCCCCAAGTAGGGCTATTCGAAGGCAACATCACAAGCTATGAGGTACGGGTAAGTGCACGTAGTGACGTGCACAGAAGGCCGAACCTTAGATCCCTTGAAACCATCAGACATATCCAGGGTGTGGAAACCTGGTTCTAGCACCCTCCCATACTACTTCGGGTGAGACCTCAGTTTGTGCTCCGTGAACTGTTGCTGAAAGGGCCAGTAGTACCCAGATTTGTTTGGCTAAATCACCTCTGAACCTGTGTCAGGCCCCAACAATTCAACATCACTCCTACCATGTTTAGTGATTGAAAGTTCTAGATGGGTAACTTGTTGAATTTTCTAATTAGATCCTCCCATAAATTGGGTTCGAGGGAATCCTCCACAAGTAGGGCTCCTAAGTATTTTACTAGCAATTTATTGATTTGGAAACCATGTGTCTGTACAATATGTTTCTGTATTACTCGGTTTCAAGAAACAAATATGGGATCTAAATTTGTTTATTTCTACACCTAAGGCAAGAGAGATGGCCTCTATAATTTGAGAAAATCATTTGGCTTCTTGAATACTTGGAACATTGATACCCAAGGTATAATCCAAAAAATTTTGTTGTGATAGACGAAATCGTCATCAAATAGATGCAATCCTTTGATCTTCTTTTCTCAATTGTTGATTTGAATGCCCATGTGAGACCCTTCACTGTTATAATAAAGAGAAAAGGTGACATCAGATCTCCTTTCCAGTTAACACAAGAGGAAATAAAGGGTGTATTTGGTGATTCATTTATAAAAATAGAGAACCGGGTTGAAGAGCTAAGGCTCTTGATCCAATCAATCTAGTCATCGTAAAAACCAAAGGTCTAGAGAATGTTGAAAATATCCCTAGTTAAGTTTATTAAAATTAATAGAGAGATCAAGTTTTAGAAGCATGTTAGGTTTCTTAGAGGAATTTAAAGAGTGAATAATTTCATGCACAACCATTATGTTGTCCAAAAATTTGACACCACTCCACATAGCTAGTTTGTTTCATCGAAATGAGATGAGGTTATGGGTTTGAGGTGACTGGCTATTATTTTGGTGATCATCACTTTTTAGATTAAATGACGTAGAGAAATGGGATGGAAGAAGTTAGGGTCCTCAACTTTGTCCATTTTAGGAACTAAAGTGAAGAAGGTAGCATCAATAGCCTTTAGGATGGTTTTCAGTCTCCTTGATTCCTCCACTACTTGTTGGATTTCATGTCTAATTATTGACCAGTAGGCGAGATAAAAGATACTAATGAATTCATTTGGTGCAAGGTCCATATTCTAAGGCATATATTTTACCACCTCTTCTGCTACTTTAATAGAGATGTCTCTTACGAGAGCCTCATTCTTCTCTTTGGTAACCATGGTAAAATGTGCTAAACTAGTTTCTATATAGATTGTGAGTGGTCCAAATTGGCTTTAGATGGTAGCTCTTTATAATATTGAACTAGAACAGTAACAATGTTTTCATGATCTTGAGCATTGACACCTATCTATTTTTTAAGGAAGAAATACAATTTTGGTATTGATGTTGAAACATTGAATTGTGGAAGAAAGCAATATTTCACTCTCCTTCTTTCAACTATATAATTCTATGGTTTTGTTTCCAAAGCATTTCTTCTTGTTTCTTTATTTCTTCAAGTAGAGAGAGTAAGTGCTTCTTTTTTTATTAGGACCTTTGATCTTATTTGGTGAATGGCTTCTAATTGGATGTGTTCCATTTGGGTCCCTAGGTTCTATTTGTCCTTAGTGATGATCCCATTTTTTTCCTTATTCCAATATTTAAGCTAATATTTAATGTGATATAACTTCCTTTGTAGGAGGAACATAAATAATCCTTCCAAGTTGGCTAGTTAATCCAACCAATCCTTGATGATGGATTAGAATTTGGGATGTTGGATCAAAAACCATTATAGATGAAAAGACCTATTTATGGGGTGGGACTTTATTTGGATGTCTAATTTGATTAGGAAGTGATATGAGCAATGTCTAGGAAGGAAACAATCCTCTAGAAAAAATGTCCTTGGATATGAAATTTCTAGAGATGATATACCTATCCATATTTGAATCCATTTGCTAGGATCCATCTCTATGGTTTTCCATGCATAAGTGCAATTAATGGTGTTGAAGTCAACCAAATGAGAATAAGTCGTGAAATCTTGAAAGAAGAAGGATTATGATTCTAGCCTTCTAACACCACCCATTTTATTTCTAAATATTATATCCAATTTAAATTTTCCCTAAGGATTTAATAAGATGGGGAGATTAGAAGACTAAGTTTGTTTATTGAGTGAAGAAAATGCAAATTTTCTCTAGGTATTGGAGGGCCACATAGACATTTGAAAGAAAACACATTCTTCACAAACCTATCATCTAAAATTGTATAGTGAGAATTATGAAAGAAGCGAACATGTTAATGATTTATACCTCTCAAGAGTTTTAGATGATAGAGATACCTCTAGATTGATGTTAGACTTCAAGAGCTACTGATTGGTAAATTGACCCCATTTTTCTGCCAAATTACATATAACTTCACAAGAATTTTTGGTTTCCTAAATCATAAAGAAGGTTGGATGTTCCATGAGCCACTTGTCTTTGAGAAGCCTTTGTTTTCCCTTTATTTGAGGCCCTAATATTCCAATGGATTATCTTCATGGGGGAGATGACTAAGTGGAGCTATAAACCTCTAAGATCATCTTTATTCTACCTAATTTGACAAGAATGACAACCAATTCCTCCATAATTTGTTGATTGCTCCTACAACCTTTTTCCTTGTCATCCTTGTGTTAATTTTTAGTCTCTTTTATAGGTTGGACATGAAGCCCTAAATTATTGGCCCTGGTTTTTCCTAACGATGCTTTTTGAGTTAATTTCCTTGATTTGAGAATGGATTCACTTAGTATTTTGACTTAATGATTCAGGAGCATGTTTGGGTATTTATATTTCCATGCCTCCAAATTAATTTATTTTGTGTTCTCATTATTTTGCAGAAACATAAAATATTTCTCTAAGGGTTCCTGAGGATTTGATTTTATGGTTTTTAGGATGTAACATAAGGAATCTATTGACGGTGTTGGAAATCCACCAACCAAGGTGGTCTCCCCAAGGAAAGGTTCCAATTAGACTTTGCATCATTTGGTGTAGGAGCCCTTCCGAAAATAAGGCATGGCTGCCATGTGCTCTTACAGATTTGCCTTGGATACAATGGTCAATGTAAGAGAGTAATTCACATGTACTTTCAGACTAATAAGTGAGTATGCCTTGTGGAATGTTCAACTGCGAAATGTATCAAGGTTCTTCTACTAAAAGGGGGAGAAAATTGAGCCTTTAAAAGAAGAGTAACAATATTGATCTAGTAATTTAATACACGCGAGCATATATGTATGAATGAATTATTGGAAAACTAGTGAAATAGTTCACATAAAAGGAACGATTATTAAATCACATACAAAACACCATCAATAATATAAGTACTAAACCCATTGAAGAAATTGAACTTCCTTAGTATAGGTGAAAACAACATACATCACAAACATTCAAAGAATATTCTTACAATATTTATGACATATGCATGAAAGTGTGTTGGTTCAAGGAGCTTCAAAACTAAGAAAATGTTCCAAGATACATCAGTACAATGAACACCACTAGCTCCAATAGTGGAGCATCAGAGCAACCACTTGCTCCTCCAAAAGAATTATTTTCCTCTCTAATGCCTAGTAGGAGGAGCCAAGGTGAAAAGTCCTTTCCATGAGCGATGAGGGTGTATATAACAAATGGGGTGAGCATTCACCTCCCTTGTGACTCTTGCACTACCCTAATGATTGTTTCACTTATCTATGACCTTTTGACTCCTTCATGACTTTTCACATTCTATAGATGACCCTTGGACTTCTAATTTACATTACGTTTATCACATATTGAAAATACATAATCCATAAAAGATGTGGAAAATGATGACTCATATACTTGTTGATAGGACACCTTGACAAGGCATGAGATGAAATTGATGACACAAAATTCATGATAATATGGCAATATCAAGCCAATCTTGTTTTTGTTATCTTCATGTCTTCTTGAGAGATGTTACATGTTCTTCTTATTCCTCATTGATAAGGCTTTTAGGTAGGGAGTCTTCTATATGATCTTGATTTGCAACTACCATCACAATCTCGTGTCCTTTTTTCTTTCTTGATTGATAAACTTTTCTTTGCATCTACAAAGGTATCTTCTCGCAGTGTCTCCTTCTTCATCTCTTTCTCTATCATCTCTTTCATCACATGATATAATACCTGCAAATAAAATCCACTCATGATAAGAAGACAACAGTTTGATAAACCCCTAGTCTAGAATACTTCACGACAATCACTGACTGAGCTGGAACTGGGTGATAGGCTGGAAGACAAGCTCATGGATTGTGAAGTTGTACAACTTAGGATATCAGGGCTTAGGATTGAGCCTTGATACTGTTCAATACATAGTTCAAGAAATCTAGACAAGGTAACTGTTCAATTGAGGGGCTCAATGTATCAGGTTGATTTCTTGATTCTTGAGTTTACCCAGTGCACAGTTCCAGAGTGACAAAAGATAAGGATTTGTGCAGTTCAAGAGGTCAAGGTTGAGGCTTGGTACTTGTGATTGCATAGTGTGCAGAAGAGGGTGACTGAAGTTAGGGGCTGTATAGCTCTAGAGCTCAAAGGTTGAGGCTGAGAAATGAGACTACATAATGCATATTTCTAGGAGGCGGGGGCTGCACATTGTGCACTACCAAGAGGCAAGGTATTATATTGAGGGTTGAGACTATGCAATGCACAATTCAGGAAGGTTAATGCAGGTCAAGTTACTTGGGAATTATTTTTTCTGAATTTGGCTGTGTGGGATCAGTGAGGCCAAAGTGAACAAGGATAGAACTTAAGAATTGCGACACACTTATAATAGTTGAAGACACAATATTGATCACTCAGAACACATGAACAACATACTTACCTCAATGTGATGACATTACGACAAATTTTCCCAAGTATGACACTAAAGGTACACTTTTTGATGACATTGACGACACTTGTGAGATAGTGCTTGAAACTTTGGGAATGAGTTCGATACATGTTTTCATGATAAGTATGACTTGTTAAAACCAAGATTACCCCTTGAAATAAACCAAAAATACAGTAATTCAATATGTGATGCTTTCCATGCCAAAAGATGACACTTGCAACAGTAAGAGGAATGTGCATATGACGCTTGAAAAATGCAAACGATATTGAAAGCTATACATGTCATAATTAAGATAGCATGAAAATGATACTTATTAAACCAAGGACAAGAAAAATTGACATTCATAAACATGAAATTGACACTTGCAAAAGCGAGAGTTGGAAAACTCACCGAAATAGAAGAACAATCATGACCAAAAGGGAGAGACTGTCAATGAGAGTGTGCACTTGCTGTCGACATATATTGATCATTGCACATACATTGTTTTAATGGACTGTTGTTATGCTTGTTCAAGATTGCATAAAAGAGTGCGCTTATGTCTTGTTGCAGACTGAGCATGTGTGAGTAGGTTCCTTTAGCACTTAACAACACACCGATTGACCATAAAGTGACTATGGAACGAACAATCGAAAGATCCACATTAGGATCCAAAATTAAAGTGTAAACCAAATTTTGGAGGTTGTTTGTCGCAACGACAACACTTGGTGACACACTGGTAGAACTATAGCTTCTCTACCTTGGTCAAATCTTTTGTGTAGGGTCTAGTTTTTCAAGAAGTATTGATTCATCATACATATTACTTTGGCTTCCACACTTAACCTAGTTATAGATATATTCCCCTCGATCTCTTTCTCAACATTCATATGACCAACCATATCAGAATTTTTTGATTTAGGAGAAGGATAATACAACTCGCGAGCTTAAGATATTCAGAGTATGAGTTTTCATATTTAGTGTTTCTCTACTCCCGGCAAGTCTGGAGAATAACTTGGCGGAGCCAGTTCAGGAACACAAGCATTTCTCTGCTGCTAGTGAACCTGGATAGTACCTCGACAAAGAAAATGAAAGCTAACCAAAAATAGGATGCAAGACAAAACTAAGAAAACACAAGAAAGATTACAAAGAGTGAGTTCAATATGAGCATGTAAGGGAGACTAGTATGCAACTAGAACTACTCCTGACCTAACCGGCTAGAAGGTCAGGGTCAAGTGTAATGAAATTTCCAAGTAGCCACCACAATTTCTCTCGACCTACATACACAAAGATACAAGTAGTTAAAACATGTATAAAACAATGTGAAATAGGAAAGATAAGTGATTGAATAACTTACCCAACAAATTGAAGGCATTGCATGTCATTAGAGAGATATGTCATAGCCACTACTTGTAACTAGCTTACTATCTTACCTTTTCGATAAAAACCATAATTTATCAAACCTTAGAAGCTTCTTGTGAATATATATTCATATGTACTATCCTCCTTAAAAAGCGTGATAAAATATCGAAACTTGTTATTTGTGACAGAGCTTGCTAGGAAAGATTGCTCCAACCATTTAATAATTGGATCATGAAATTCAAAATAGTCCTCTTGAAAACCTTGAGATCCTTGAAAAGATGAATTTTCAATTAAAAGCATGGGATTAGGATGAGAATATTGTAAGAGAAAATGATTCTGATATTCAGAAGGCATGTTAAGATAGCACCTCAACTACTTGGCAAGTATCCAAATAGTGAGATAAACCATAAATATTAATCAATGTGAAATAGCTATCATCGGATATACTAGTGGGAAAATGATAAATCGAATGACAATTAATATTATCATAATATGGAATATTTTTGGCATGATATTTTCAGTTAATAGACAAAAATGATAAATAAGTTTGAATAGTTTTACAAATTCATTGAGCCATAGAATCATCCACGATAAATATGACAAACCATTTCCTTGTAACTAGTTACACTGCACTAGCATTGTAATCGTCGAAAGAAGTGAAAAGGAATGTAAGTATAGAAAACACATGAGACTTGTTAGGATACAATGAGCGAAGATGAGGATTTCAGGTGCGATGAAGAAAAATATTAGACATATAACATTCACAAGAAAAACCAAGAGTTGATTACTCTGAAAATTATCTAATAGACATGATTCCTTCGGCTAGAGATAATCTTTGAAATGATCAACTTCATAGTTCCATGCTTCTATGAAAGATACACACTCCAAACCTGAGTTAAGTACAATGGCCTTGCATGAAGATGAATCAACTGAAATAGAATCTTGAATTCGATCATAAATTGAAACTTGAAATTTTGAAATACTATATCTGAAATACAAAACATTTTTTATGAATGAACTTACATTGACTGAAACCATGCAAAGAAAAGATTTTTTCAAGAAAAACTAGATTTGACCTAGTTCAAGGATCTTACTAGAGTCACAAGATCCTCACATAGCCATCAATGAAAGTTGAAGTGCCTCGACTTCCTCACAATTCCTCGAACTTTCAAGGATTGTAAAATCACATTTTGAAGATTAAAAAAAATCATGCATGGTATAAGGATAGATACTGCCATTGATTTCAATGAGGCCATTACTAAGTGTATGGAAACCATATTTGTCACCGATTTGATAGAATTTGACCACTTCAAAACCTTGATTACTCAAGTCAAAAGATTCTTCTGATAAAAAATCTAGATGTGTATGAATTAGAGAAATTTCATGAGCAAGCTAATTTGAATAGTTGTCATCATGCAAAATAGGATATTATGAGGGATGGAAAGAATACTCAATGATTTGATTGTATTACGTTTCATCATGGATAACCTCACTACCTTGTTTCAATTGAGAAGTTAACCCATCTGATGAAATAACTTACAGAGCATGGAGTATCTTCATCGCACATATAGATGCATAAAAAACGGTAGAACACAAGGGATAGCAAGATGGAGAGGAAGTTTAAAGAAGAACATATTCTTTGACCAAATCAAATTCTATATCTAAATCTCTCAAATCAAAATATTCATGAGGAATCAAAAGATTAGCTGGTGCACTTAGGCACTCATCATCCTAGAAGTCAACAAAGTAATCATCATCAAAATTATTTTTTCCCAAGGCTATAGATTAATTAAGCAATTTAACTTCATTTGATCTAATACTGAGATTAGTAGAATGAAAATCATCCAATAATGGAAGCACATCATCTTGATATGTGAAACTTTCAAAAACAGAAGAGATAGCAAAAGTCTCTTCACTTTCCTTCTCTTGCACTAGTGTAATGTGACTACCTTGTACCTGATCGCAATTTGAACCAACAACTTGAAAATAAAGAGAGTGCAAAGAACTATTTGGTGGAGCAGATTGATCAAGTGGATCATGATACAAAGAGTCATAACATGTATATGATAGAGGATAAACGATGTCCCTTGAAGAAGTAGTAATTTTAGTGGAACCAGATTCAAGATTGAGGTTAAGAACTCTAGTACCATCTTGAGGAGTGAAAGAATTAGCCTTCACCCTAGGCTCCATGAACCATTCCAAGGTTTCCTCCACTAAATCGGAATCATGAGAGTTGGGTGAAGGTTGAAGAGGCAGATTGGTAATCTAATTTACGAATTTCCCAACTTCAACATTAACTCATAGAGGCACCTCGGTCGGTATTGAAAAAGGAGGAGGACCAAGGAGGATAAGGAACAAAAGGAGTGATAGGTTTCTCCTCTAAAATTAGAGGTGTCTAATGATTTACAAGAGTTTGGGAAGTGGAAACATTAGGAGGTCCAGATTCACTGTGCAAAGAGAGATGAACCAAATCCTCAAACTTTTGTTTAAAGAAATCCCAATCTATGTCTTCTTTAGAAAATTCATAATAAAGGTGAAGGAATCGATCAAAGAAATCCTCAATTGATTCATTAGGCCCAATTATTATTTGATCAATTATTTTAAGAAAATATCGATAATCATACCTATATAATGCTATATGAATCTCCTTAATGAGGTGTTCGAAAGAATGAATGGAAGAAGGTGGTAGGGTATGACACCATTGGTTAACTCGACCTTTAAGTGAGGAATAAAATAATACAAGCGACATCATCCCAATTAATTTCGTAGTGATCATTTTTTTTAGAAAAAGAGATGCATGTTCGGTAATGGATGTATGACCCTCACTATCAAACTTAAATTGCAACAAGTCATCAAGTTGTTCTGTGGAGATGAAAAGTTTACCAGGAGACAGGTTAGAAAAACATTTTGGGATTATAATTTGGGGAATATCCATTTAAGATAGGAGGTTAAAAATAGACTCAACAAGCATAGCTTTTCATCTACCCCTCCCTCTAGCACCATTTGTTGACGGTGCTGGAAATTTGTCAAACAAGGGGTCTCCCAGATCAAAAATCCCAATTAGAATTTGCACCATTTGGTGTAGCAATGCTTTTGTAGATAAGGCCCGACTACCATATGTTCCTAGAGATTTACCTTGTCTACAATGGTTGGCACAAGAGAGTAATGCGCATTTACTTTCAGATGAACAAGTGAGTATGACTTGTCGAATGTTCAACTGTGGAATGTACTAGGGTTCTTCTACCAAAAGGGAAAGAAAAGTAAGCCTTTAAAAGAAGAGTAATAATATTGAGCTAGTAGAGATAGGCCATCATGTATGTATAAATGAATAGTTGGAAAAATAGCGAAATAGTTCACATAGAAGCAACGATTCTTAAAACACATACAATACATCTTCAACAATATGGGTACCAAAGCCACCGAAATAGTTCAATTTCCTTAGTGTAGGTGGAAAAAACATACATCACAAACATTGAAAGAATAGTATTACGATATTTACGACATACACATGAAAATGTGTTGGCTCAATGAGCTTCAAAATTAAGAAAATTTTCCAATATATATTAGTACAGTGAACACCACTAGCTCCAATAGTGGAGTAGTATAGCAACCACTTTCTCCTCCAAAAGAACTATTTTCCTCTCTAATTCCTGGTAGAAGGAGACAAGGAAAAATGTCCTTTGCATGAGCTATCAGGGTGTATATAACAAATGGGATGACCATTCACCTCCCTTGTCACTCTTGGACTACCCTCATGATTGTTTGACTTCTCTATGACCTTTTGACTCCTCCACAACTTTTCACATTCTATAGATGACTCTTGGACTTCCACTTTACATTACATTTCTCATATATTGAAAATACATAAACCAAAAATGATGTGGAAAATGATGACTCATATACATCTTGACATGACACTTTGATAAGACATGACATGACATTCATGACATGGACTGCATGATGATTTGGCAATGTCAAGCCACTCTTGTTGTTGCTATATTTGTGTCTTCTTAAGAGATGGTACATGTTCTTCTTCTTCCTCCTTTCTAATGCTTTAAGGTAGGGAATCTTATATATGATGTTGATTTCTAGTTGTTGTTGCTATTTGGTTTCCCTTTGTCTTTCTTGATTGATCAACTTGCCTTTGTAGCTACAAAGGTGTCTTCTAGAAGTGTCTCCTTCTTCATCTCCTTCATCATCATCCTGTGATAACATGATATAATACCTAGAACTAAAATCCACTCATAAAAATATTCCATATGCTCGATAGACCCCTAGTCTAACATGCTTTGTGACAAACATTGACTAAGAAGAACCTGGTGATAGGTTAGGAGACAGTTTCAAATATTTCACAATTACATATCTCAGGAGTTCAAGCATTGGGACTAGGCCTAGAGACTGCGCAAAGCATAGTTTAGGAAGGCTAGGGAAAGACAATTGCACAGTTGAGGGGTTCAGGGGATCAGGCTAAAGGCTTGAGGTTTCCAACTACGTAATTATCAAAGATAGAGGTCAAGGGCTTGTACAATTATGCAGTTAAAGAGGTCAAGGTTGAGGTTTGTTGCTTGAGATTACACAATGTGTAGAAGAGGGTGACTAAAGGTAGGGTCTGCATAGTTTTTGAGCTCAAGGGTTAAGGCCGAGAACTGTGGTTGTGTAGTGTGTAGTTCTAGGAGATAGCGCCAATAGGAAGGTTTGAGATTGAGGGTTGAGACTGCATAATGTGCAAGTCAAAAAGGTTGAGTGGGTTCAAGTTACTCGGGCATGAAGTTTTTCGGACTTGGCTAATTGTTGGATCAGTGAGGCCAAAGTGAAAAAGGAAAAAACTTAAGCATGATCACAAACATAGCACAATTGACGAAATAATATTGATCACTTAGAAAACTTGCAAAAAATACTTCCCTCAATGCGACGACATTACGATAACGTTTCCCAAGTGCGAAACTAAAGGTACACTTTGTGATGACAGTGATGCCACTTGTGTGACAGTGCTTTAAATTTTGGGAATGAGTGTGTTACATGTCTACAGGATAAGTATGAATAATTAACACCAATATTAACTGTTGAAACAAACCCAAATTACATTACTATGATATGTGACACTTTCCATGCTAAAAGGTGACACTTACAACAGTAAGAGGAAAGTGAAAACGACACTTTCAAAATGCGAACAATATTGAAAGAGACACATGCGAGTATGAAGATAACATGAGAATAACACTTATTATAGTGAGGGAAAGCAAAATTCACAGTCGTAAAAATGAAAGTGACACTTGCGAAAGCGAAGGTGTGAAAAAGTGACGATTGGGAAAAGTCACTGAAATAAAAGAACAATCGCAACCAAAAGTGAGAGATTGTTGACGAGAGTGTGCACTAAATTTCGACATAGGTTGAATATTGCACAAGAACTATGTTATGGACATGTGTTATGCACTCATGAACTTGTTGTGGATTTAGCATGTGTGAGAAGGTGCCTTTGACACTTAACAACACACTGATCGACCATAAAGTGACTATGGAATGAATGATCCCAAGATCCGTACCAAGCTTGAAAATTGAAATGTAGACAAAATTTTGGAGAGTGTTCATCGCAATGACAACAAAACCTTAAATAATTCTTCGGGGTTGTTAGTATTAGGCACGTCTATCTTTGGGGGGGTAGGGTTGAGAGGAGGTGTTTGAGATTCGATATTTATGAGTAGTTCAAATAAATTGCTAGTAACAAGGATTTTTCCAGGGTTTGTCTACAAGAATTGAGGCTAATGTGTCCACAATGACAATGAACCAGTCCAGAGAATCCATCTTGATCTAAAACTTGAACTTGAACTAGAGTGGGCTTGGGAAGTAGAATGGGTAAGTTTTTTTAGAGATTCATGTATTTGTGACAACTACAGTAGAAAAACAAAATGTGCTCATCATCCAAGGTTTCCTTCTAGAGTTCATCTTGATAGTAGAGATCAATTGAATCGGGAAGGGGCTTTGAGATATTCATGTATACAGATATGCAAGCATAAGATATACATATTTCTTGTTCACTTCCTTCCAAGACTTTGAAAAAAATGACCGTGAGCATTTTCATAGGAGGAGCTTTGCTCCCTCCTATAGTGTTAGCCATGGCGGTATGAATTATAGATATGGCATGAGTGGTAGGGAATATGAAGACAAGGTAGGGTATGGTTTTTTCAGGATGAATTATCGTGTGGAGGGTTTTCTTTATGATCCCAAGAAGGATATATATAGTTGATATAATATTATTCAATTAAATTTATATGATAGTGATACTAATGTTTATTAATATTTATTTTTATTAAAGTTATTTTTCTAATTTTTAAAAAGTAAATGATTTTTTTTTTGTCTTGGAACTTCATTTTTGTACCTACATAATTTTAGAGGTTTTTTTTTTTTTTTTTTTTTTTTTAATTAGTGCATTTTTAATAAGATATAATATTAATAAAATTTATATTGTACCATGTTTTTTAAAATTTCTATTTAATGTGAGTGTATATAAGATATTCTAAAATAAAGTTATTTTTATAAAGATGACAAAAGTTTCAACCTTTAACATCTAGGAGTTGTCCAATATCCTAATTAACTATAAAACTTGTGAGAACTTGTCTTTATTTTAGCAATATTGTTTTTTTCCATATTAATTAAGATAAAAAGAAACTTTTAATCTTGTAAATTAAGGTCCACCTTATAGTATTTTAAATGTCTCTTATAATCTAATTCTTACTTATCAAAGATGTTTTTTTAATTTTGGATGTACTAATAAATTTGAAATTTTGATTTTCTTTTTAATTTTGGATGTACTAATAATTTTTTATTTTTTTTGTAAGCTTCGGTAGGACCCACTAATAAATTTGAAATTTTGATTATTTGACAATAAAATTGATTAATTATATTTATAAATGAAATAATTAATTTTAGTATGCCAACGACATTCCTTTATTTTTTTTAATTATTTATCATATTTTTTTATTTTCTAACAAAATTCAGAGTAAGCTGTCTCATCGTATACATGTTTGGAATTTCAAATCCCATTGCTTATTAAATACAAAATTATTGACAATAATGGGTTTTTATTCCTTTCATTTTATGTTTTAGGGAAATTTATAAATGATTTTTTTTCATATGATTAACTACTGTTGACGTCATTAAATTCATTTTTCAAATTCACCTACTCCAACAATAATCTATTTATTAGATTATTTCTAAAATTTAAATCCCAAATCAATATTTCAATTTACCACATATATTATATATTAAACAAATTTTCCAAAAAAATTATAAGGGATTATTTGAACCATTTAACATTAAACCAATGATTTAATTATTTTTATACCTATTACATTTGATGAGCTAAATTCATAACATTCTATCAAAATCTATTCCAATAATAACCTATTAATTAAGTTGAGTCTAAAATCTAAACTCCAAACCAATGTTACAACTCAATCGCAATACCACATATAGTATAGTGAGGAATATTCTATACTAGATACCTATACAAAACCATACCACATATATTATAGTAGAGAGGAATCTTCCATACCAAATACCTATACAAATTTATAACGGATTATCGAACCATTTAACATCAAACCAATTTTTTTATTATTTTTATCATATTTGATGAGCTACATTTTTAAAACTTGTCAAGTATGTTCTCAAGCAAAAAAATCATTATATAAAAGGTAAAAGATTTAAGCATGTTTACATATTATGCGTTATGGGAATTGGAAAAATGATAATATTTTATTTTTAATTACTTTTTATTCATAATAATTATTCAATTTTAAAGTTATAGTGTATTTAGATATTAAATTGATATATGAGACACTTTTTTATTGGATAATGGATCTCTTTTATATAATGATTTGACTACTTACTTTATATACTTATCTATATATATTGGATCATTATATTTTTTGCTATCTATCTGGATGCTTTCATAGTGGAAAAAGTGGAGGAATCAGCTCACAAGACTGTGCAACCCAATTGATCAAATTGAGGTGAGAACCCTTCTAAGAGCATTTTTAGGCACGATATGACATTTTTTGGGTAAAATTTTGCTTCTTTAGTGTGCACCCTTTTTTCCTATTCTACACATAGATACCTTTCCAACAACACAAGAATCATATCAATGAGAGTTCGTATGAAAAAATTATATCACTTAGAAGTTGACCTTGATGTTTTCACCACCATAATTCGAGAGGATGTCACGTCATCCCTCATTATTCATGGAAAAAAGGTTAGCCACTTGATTATCATGAAGAATACTCTAGAAAAGCCCATATTCTAACTCTTGTTAAAAGTTGAGGTAGTCAAATTTCACCACTAGTAAGTTATTGGGCTCTATTATAACTGGGCTACTAGGAGATAAAGGGGTTCCATTCTTCCAAGTGCATTTGTTATGTAGATGAGAAAAAATAGTTGACAAGAATAGGAGATAGAGGACACAGAGAGGATTTGTGCATTGTAGTAGCCCACGAGCCACAAGCCACACATCTTTGTAATCACAATCATTTTTTATTCAAAGAAAGAGAGTAGAGCAACCTCACCTTCTAGCTGATATTTCTCCAAAAAGGGTTTCCCAAGTTATATCTTGTGTCAAATCATGGTTTCATTGTTCTTTTTTTTTTCTACATAATTTTATTTTGCATGTATATGCAATTAATAGTAATGAGTGGAGTCCATAAATCTAAAGAGAAATATAGCTTTAGTAGATATGTTGTGATGAACTGTCCAATGGAATATCCACCATAGTTTACAGACCAATTATACAATTTTTATTTCTCTTTGCAATTGAGCTTGTAACTTTTAAGAAAAAAAGACATGTTCTTAACTTATAGAATGATTAAAAACAATTAATTTTACTTTTAACTCCCATTACAAAGAAAACTAGTTTTAGTGAAGAATTTAGTGAAATCCCTTTTCCCTTTAGTATAGATTTTTTTAAGAATGTTTTTTTTTGATATAGATATGTTTGAAATAGATATGTTTTTTTTTTAAATCCCTCCACATTGTTGTGCTTGTGGTGCACCATCAAAATAGGCCAAGGGAATAGTGCGATCAATGGTTTAAGATAAGACAACATGACCAACACATGTATGATTTTCATTTTGTATTTCGTGATATGCAACAACAATTTTAGTCATGGAGGACTGCCATCGAGCCATTTTATCTCTGAAAATAATCCCATTCATGCAAGCCAAATAGACCAACAAATAAGTGGGGGAACACAGTGTACTATTGTATTCAGGGATGCAACTCGCCAAAGATCCCAGGCATTTGTTACATTGAGTCCATGCCATCTGATAGTTATGGATAGGGCAACAAGGACCTGTTCCCAAATGTGATTTACCGTCGAGAAAGATAGGAATAGGTGGTCATTTGTTTCCTTTGCCTGATGACAGAGCATGCACCAGGTGGGGCCGAAGAAAGATTGATGCATTAAGTTATGCACTGTTGGTGTCTTATTCCAAATGATGTTCCACATAAAAAACTTCATCCGCAGAGGTGCTTTAAGCTTCCATAGCTTCCCCACCAATCCAAAAGCACAAGTGGACTATGGGCAATATGAATAACGAGATAACGAGCCTTCGAGGAGAATGTGCCATGTTCAACGAGGGTCCATATGAGTTCATCTGCCCCATGTTTTATTCGGACATATGATTCAGTCAGTGTTGTGATATAGCCTTCCCAATCTTGCTACCAATGAACAATAATGCCCAAGTGCTCCGCTGAAAACCAGGCTTGTGAAAAGATTATGCTATTTCCCAGATCAACAACTTGAGCAATCACATTTATATTTTTGTGTTTGAGAAATTGTATGAGGTCAAGGGGTAGTTGGAACATGTTTCCACAACCCCACCAAGGGTTGATACCAATGCAAATGGATGAGCCATTGTTGATTCTCCATGCTAGTCCATTCCTGATAGAAGGGATGGTGTGTAGGATCGCTCGCCAAACCATTGATATCCTAGATCGCTGCGAGGTAGGAAAACATATCGAGTCCATAAGCTAATGTGGCCAGACATATATGATTAATATTATAAACCCTAATACATTATTATACATAGCAGGGATTAATATTATAAACACAAGAGATTAATAAACACAAGGGATTAATATTATAAACCCTAAACCCAATATTATAAACCAAAATAAAACGTAAACCCTAAGCCTAATATTGTAAATGAGAATATTAAACCCTAATTTATCCAATGTCACACATGACATTGAATAAATTGCAATGCAATGTATCATTTTGACAATGATTGTCACTCTGCTTGTCGCATTGGGATGATCGTTATCACACCGCGATATTAGATAGATTTTCATACCCAAGGGATTAATAAACCCAAGGAATAAATATTATAAGCCCAAGGGGTAAATATTATAACACAAGGGATCAAAATATCAAACCTAACATTATTATTATAAATGCTAAAATTATAAGCCCTAATATATTATACATATTAGAGATTAATATTATAAACCCAAGGGACCATTGATATCATAAACCAAAGGGATTAATAAACTCAACATAATAATATTAAACCCTAGGATTTATATTATAAGCCCTAGGATTAATATTATAAGCCCTAAATCCAATATTATAAACTAAAATATTAAACTCTATTTTATTTAATGTCTCAATGTAACATTGAATAAATTACAATGTAATATATCATTGTGAGTGATTATCAAAACACTTGTTGCATTTTGATGATGCTTGTCAAATTATGATGTTTAATAGATTTATGCACCCTTCTAGTGCCACAATATTAAACCCTAATACAATACAAAATATTATAAACCCTAGGATTAATATTATAAGTCTAAGTGATTATAAACCCCAACATTAATATTAATTTCTAGATTAATTAACCCTTGGGATTAATATTATAAACCCACATGATTATTAAACCTAAGAGATTGATAAACCCTCGACATTAATATTATAAACCCAAAGGATTAATAACCATAGGAATTAATATTATAAACCCAAGATATTATTAATATTACAAACCCTAGGATTAATATTAAACACTAGGAATATAAACCCTAAAATTGATACTATAAACTCAAGGGATTATAGACCTAAAATATTAATATCAAACACTAGGATATATATTATAAGACCAAGGGATTATAAATTCTAATATTAATATTATAAACCCTAATATATTATTATACATATCACGTACTAATATTATAAAGGCAAGGGATTAATAAACCCAATGGATTAATATTATAAACCCAATGCATACTAAATCCAAGGGAATAATATTAAACACTAGGATTTATATTATAGACTCAAGGGATTATAAATCCTACGATTAGTATTATAAGCCCAAGGGATTAAAATCCCTATGATTAA
This sequence comes from Pinus tabuliformis, assembly GCA_031772625.1. NCBI lineage: Eukaryota > Viridiplantae > Streptophyta > Pinopsida > Pinales > Pinaceae > Pinus > Pinus tabuliformis. The sequence goes on from CM062813.1 coordinate 886,587,540, forward strand.
TATAATAAACCCTATGATTATAAACCCTAAACCTAATATTATAAACCAAAATAAAACCTAAACCCTAAGCTTGATATTATAAAGTAGAATATTAAACCCTAATTTATCCAATGCCGCAATGTGACATTGAATAAATTGCAATGTAATGTATCATTTTGACAATGGTTGTCAATATGCTTGTCACATTGGGATGACTGTTATCACACTGCGACATTAGATCGATTTTCATGCAAAAGGGATTAATAAACCAAGGGATAAATATTATAAACCCAAATCATTAATATTATAAACACAAAGGATAAATATTATAAACATAAGGGATCAAAATATAAAACCTAACAGTAATATTATGAGCACTAAAATTATAAGCCCTAATATATTATACATATTAGATATTAATATTATAAACCAAACTGAATATTATGATTCATATTTTTATTAACATTATTTGTCTTGATATGATATATATTGTTATATTAGTAATATTATTAACAATATTATTAATAATATTCTTGTTAATAATAATAATATTTTAAGTGATTAATATTAATGTTATATAACAATTAATATTAATAATATTAATATTTAATGTTAAAATATTACTAATATTAATAATGCTAATAATCATTAATATTAATAACTTTAGTAATATTAATGTTTTAAATGATCAATACTAATACTTACAATAATTAATCAGCAACATTGTTTGTCCATAGTTGATGAGGGTTATCACCATGTTGAATATGCTTGATCATTGTTGACATTGATTGACTAATGGTATTATATAACATTATTAATATTAATGTTATATAATAGTTAATATTAATAGCAATAATATTCAAATATGATCATGATTGACCATGGTTAATCTAGGTTTCCCATGGTTGAATGTAATTGACCATATTTTCATATATTTGAACAATGAGGGACTAAGTGTTTAATAATATTGTCATTACTCATTAAATTTTATTAATATTAATATTATAGTTTAAATGTTATTATCATAATAACTATTAATTATAACATTTTGTTATAATTAATAAGATTAATAACATTATTTTTCTAGATATTATTAATATTATTATATTAATGATATTATTAATAATATTAATGTCTTAAATGATTAATGTTAAAGCTATATAAAAATATTCTGTTAACATTAATAGTATTTAATGTTAAAAAATTAGTAATATTAATTAGCATTACTTTAATATAATGTCAATAAAATTATGTTAATATTAATAATGTTAATAATTATTACTTTAATGTAATGTTAAAAATGCTTATAATTTAAGTAATAATAAATGCAATGAGTGACAATAGGTTTAATAATATTGATATTCTTAATATTAATATTAATATTAATATAATAATTTAATTGTTATTAGATTAATAACATTAAATAGTAATAATTTTAAAAATTTGTTATGATTAATAACATTATTTTTCTACATATTATTATATTAATATTATAAATAATATTATTAATATTAATATTAATTAAATTAATAAACATTATTATTAAAAATCTTTACTTTAGTATAAATATAAATTTTAATATTATTAACTTTAACTTGAATTTTTCTTTAACGAAGTCGGTTGCTATATTAAATATTAAAATAGAAGGCAGGAATTTGAATCCTGTGGTACATGACGATCCGGGATGGCTCAGGAGCAGAGGAGTTACAGAAAGAAATTTTCTCCTTAGTCCTCGAAGTCCTCGCTTTGAGAATTTCTGAACTGAGATATACTCTGACAAATTGGAACAAAAGAAATTTACATTTGCATAGAATTTCTAAAATATGATAGCTTAGACTGGAGCATAGGTTGAATTGAGTCTGTGATCCTACACAAAGCAAATACAAGAGGGATCGATTCCATCGCTGATGGAAATTCCATCGCTGATGATTCCATCGCTGAATTAGTCAGTGCTGTAGATAGAGAAAAATTGTACCATATTCCATCGCGGATGATGACCTGAGGGCAGTTCCTGTTGATAGCGCTGTTTGAAGTGATGTTGAGTGAGCTGTTTCGGTTCATGGCAATGGCTGCAAAGAATCCTCGGCGTTGCACAGCAGACTTCCCGTTGCTCTGTCGCAGGCGTTTTTGGCATGCTTGTCTGCTTGCTTGCTGAAGGAGCGGAGAATGTGATGAAACTGCAATTTCCCATTTCCTGATGCAGGAGTTGGCAGCGCCGGATGATATGATGTAGGAGAGCATTCAGAGAGCTTTTCTTCTGAGCCATCAGACTAATTACTATCGAAGAGTCTCCAAAAACTTTAGCTGATCTAATTCCTAGTCTGATGAGTTGTTTTAGCCCTTGATACAGGGCCATCGCTTCTACCTTGTTGTTGGAGATCTTCCCTAAACCCGATTCAAAATAGATAACACATTCCCCATTGGCATTGGAGATCCACGCCCCTTCTCCAGCAATGCCTGGGTTTGAATTGGATGCCCCATCGAAAAAAAGGCAGAAAATATTACAATTTTGTAGCCAAGTTACAAATTCCTCCTCTTTGTACCTTATCTTCCAACTATGTGTTTCTTGATTGCGCTGATCTCTCTTAATACTGCCATTCTGATTGCTATGGTTTTTTTCCAGCATATAGCTGATAAAACTCCTTTCTTCCACACTTTATAGAGTTGCATCAATGCTGCCATATGTTTTGACCGCAATGGTTTCAAGTGCTAGAATCTTGGCCTTGCTACAAGCAAATCTTGGAGTCGCGTTCTTATCCTTGAAGATTTTTCGAATTCTAACGAGCCAGATACTCCATAGCATGGTGTATGGAAGAGTGTTCCAGACCCTCTACGCTAAGTTTGTCTTCTTATTTTTCCAAGGGCATTTCTTTTTCCAGTGATGAACCACTTCTCCTATGGAATGCTGGGAAATGCCAGGGGGGTTGATAGTGGGATACAGTTCTTTCCAGTAGTCTATCGCAAAGGAGAAATCCACAAAGAGGTGTTTCATGGTTTCTTCCGCAGTGTAGTAGTTGGGGTAGCGTGATGGTCCGTTGATCCCTCCCTTTTGTAAGTTCTCTGTTGTCAGAATTTTTCCTTTTAGAAAGGTCCAAACAAAGAACTTAATTTTTGGAAAAGCCTCTGACTTCCAAACCATTTTCCAGTGGTTCCATATTGGCATGGGAAACGTGTTGTGGCAAATGTACTGGTGGGCTTCTTTCATAGTGTAGTCTGAGCCAGTAGGGTCCCATCGAAAGACATCCAACTCGTTCTTTTTGACGGGAGATTTTCTATGGAGGAGAGACTGCAGAATCGAAAGACTAGGTTTGAGAGCGATGGGAACATCAGGAAAAGACCAACCAAGCCATAGATGGGATAGAGGATCCCAGCTGGAAATTTGATTCAGGTAATGGATACCTTTGTTGTTGAGATAGGAGAGAATAGGAATGGTTTCATCATGACTGTTTATAAGTTGCTGCCCCAGGATTTTATCAGCTCCAATCTTAATGCTAGTTCCTCGTTTAGGCACTTTGGAAGTATTCTAGGCGATGAACGGAATGGATTTTTTACATATGCGCTAGATTTTTGAGGAATCTCTGTTGGGTATAACTGAGTCTAGCAGGTGTTGTCTCGGGCAGTTCAAATATTTGATTTCCAGAACCCTTTTCCACCAGGAAGAAGAGCCAGTGATGAGCCTCCAAACGATCTTCCCTCCGAAGGCAAGATTAAGAAATTTGGGGGATCTAACTCCAAGACCTCCTCTGTCCTGGGTTTGGATGACTTGTTTCCAACTGACTAGATTGAATTTCTTTTTATCGGTTTTCCCTCCTTGCCAAAGGAAGTGGCGAAGGATTACATCCATTTTGTTATGAAAGGAAGCTGGGGCTTGATATAAGGAAAATCGATAAAGGGGGAGAGAGGTAATACCAGATTTAAGGAGGATGAGCCATCCTGCTGGGTTGAGCCAGGCTGAGCCCCACTGCTACACTTTCCGCTTCACTTTGTCGATGATGATGTCCCACGTTCTTGCCTTTAGAGGTCCTACGCTTACAGGCATACCCAAATATGAGAAATGCGTCCACTCAAGGTTGCAAGGGACTCCAAAAATATTTGGAATATTGTGGATGGCCTGATTTGTTGCATTCCATCCATATATACAACTTTTTAACTGATTAATCGAACCTCCTGAGTACCCCATAAATTTGTCAAGAAGGATCTTGAATCTCCTTGCTATAGTGGTGGAGGCTGCTCCAATTAACAAGGTATCATCTGCAAACTGAGAGTGATTGATATTCTCGACTCCATTTCCGTATTTGATTCCAGTGATGAGGCCCACTCTTCTATTGTAGTCCAGAGCTTGGCTGAAGGATTTAGCCATAAGGATGAATAAATACAGGGAAAGGGGGCAACCCTGTCTGAGACCTTGGGAGGATTGAAAGGCTTTTCTCGGTCTGCCATTAACTAAGGGGGAGATCCAAGGCCCAAAAATTCAAGCAGTGATGAGACTAATGAAAGGCAGCTCAAATCCCATCTTTTTTAAAACAACAATAGGGAAAGAATGCCTAACTCTATCAAAGGCGTTAGCAAGGTCGAGTTTAAGGATAAACCCTTTATCCTTCCAAGAAAGGCTCGAGCGAATGGCTTCTTAGACTAAGAGAATGGAGTCAGTAATTTGTCTATTAGCCAAGAACCCTCCTTGATTGTCCAAGGTCAGAGAAGGGAGGAGGGGTTTGAGGCGGGAGGCAAGGATTTTCGACAAAATTTTATAGGAGGAGTTCCAGAGGGAAATGGGTCTAAACCGAGAAAAGGAAGTGGGCCTGTTTTCTTTAGGGATGAGAGCCATAAAAGTGGCATTGATGTATCCTCCTACTTTTCCTTTTCTCTGGATCCATCTGGTCATCTTTGTCAATTTTTTATTAAACCCCAAAAAGCCTTGTAAAAACAAATGGGGAATCCATCAGGCCCAGGAGCCTTATCAGGATTCATAGACTAGATCGTTCTTCTGATTTCTTCCTCTTCAATTTCCTTTGTCAGGCTATCGTTCATTTATATGGTGATTTCCTTGGGAAAGTATTGAAGAAGGTCACCATAATCCTCTTCTCCTTTGGTTTCCGTTAGAAGCTCTCTGTAATAATCAGTGGCAACTCTTTTGATGGATTCTTGGGTATTTTGCTGGATGCCTTCATTGTCGAAAATTGAGCTGACATTGTTCCTGAGTTTTCTTGCCATGGCCTGTTTATGAAAAAAGGCAGTATTTTTGTCACCGCCTTGAAGCCAGAGCTACCTTGACTTTAGTCTCCATTTTAGGTCTTCTTCTCTGTTTATGTGACTCAACTGTGCATAGAGTAATCCTTCTTGCTCCTTATTTTGTTGAGAGAGGCCCTGAACCTCTATTGTTCTTTGAATGCATTCAAGTTCAGTCTTAATTTTCTTTTTGGTCTCTTCAGGTTATTTGTAGTTGGCTCTAGCCCATTCTTTCATGACCTGTTTGGTTCTTCTCAGTTTAGATTCCCATATGAAACCTGGTGAGCCTTCAATGTGTTGGTTCCAGGATCCCTGTACAATTTCTCTGACCACCGGATCCTAATTCCAAAGAGGATTGTATCTAAACGGGATTGGCCCGAGAGGACAGTGAGCTTCCAGCGTAAGTGTAATGGGGTAATGATCAGAGGCTAAGGTGGATAAAATGCTAGCATACCCCATAGAAAAGGAGGAGAGGAACGATACATTAATTAAGAATCTGTCCAGCCTTTCCACTATATTGTTGTTGCCAAGCCTGCGGTTGCTCCAGGTGTACCTACGATTTTTTGGTACAACGTCCACCAGTTCATGATCTCGGATAATTGCTTCCAAACGACCTCTGGAAGGGTCAGGCGAAAAGTAGCCTCCCCTTTTTCGTCGGCGTGTAATATCAGGTTGATATCGCCTGCCATTATAATGTTTGAGGTCGTTTCTATATCGATAGTAGCCTTTAAATCGTCCCATCAACTTTCCTTTTCTCTGTAGTGGTTGGGGGTGTAAACATTGTAGACAACTGCTGTTTAATTATCGATTTTGTTTTCCAGGACCATTCTGATCCAATGCTGATGTAAATTAACTGTTGTGCAGTTCCATTTGATGTGGTCCCAAAGGGTGGCAATTCCACTGGAGGCTCCTCTTGAGTCACTGATACAGCCTTTGTATTGTTTCTGCTGATCAATAATTCCTCTAATTTCTCGCTGCTCTAGTTTTGTCTCCTAAATCAAAATTATGTCTGGTTTTTCACTATGTATAATATCTCTGAGGGCTAATACTTTTGAGGGGTGCCCTAGACCCCTGTTGTTCCAAGACAGCATTTTCATCATTGGGTGACTGGTTTACAGAGAGGTGCTCGCCTCTCTTGTGTTGTCTCCTTCTCATGTTGCCCCAGGATGAAAGCTTCTATAGGGGTTTGGGTGCCCATGGCTATGTCTTTTTGAGCGTTCTCGTCTCTGTGCTGCTTGGCCGATTTTCTTCCAGGACCTGGTTTCTTGAAAGAGTCGCCGGAGGATCCATGATCTTTAGACGAGCTTCTGGTGAGCCTAGGGAGAGGGGGATCGAGAGAAGCCTGCGAAGGGGTGATCAGGGAGGGAGAAGGATCTGAAGGTTCAGAGGGGATCAAGGGGAGCAGAGAGGGATCCTCAGGAGGGGGGTCGAGGGAAGATAAAACAAAGAAGGGGTTGGAAGAGAAAGGGAGGGGCATATCAGGAGGGGGTTGAGTAGGAAGGGGCATGGAGGATGAGGAGGGGTGAGGAGCAGAGGGAACAGGAGGATCGGATTCTAGAGGAGCTTTGGATGCTAGGGCAAACTTCTTCTTTTTTTCTGGTTCCCAATGGCCTTCTTGATCTTCGTTCTCTGCAACAACACGATTAGGACATCTATTGGCAAAGTGGCCATATTCGTGGCATACCTTGCATTTAAAAGGAATCTGCTCATAGTCGAGCTGTTGGATATGGCTCCATTCATCCACTTTCAGTTTTATCGCTTCAGGGAGTCCTTTGCCGGAATCCACTTCAACACAAATCCTTGCACATGCCTACATGTTCTCTTTCGGTTCACTGCGATCTATGTATTTGCCAACTGTGTTCCCGATGGCTCGAACAGATTCATCTCCCCAGCAGTGGAGAGGGAGATGAGGAAGATGAACCCAAACCAAAATAGCGTTGGGGACATCTAGTTCAGGATCAAAATCTGGTGTCCATTTATTCAAGTACAGGCCTCTAGAATCCATAAAATAGGGCCCATTTCTGAAAATTAGGTCCTTATCCTCTTTAGATTCGAAGTGGAATGTGAAATATCCTTTCCCACAAAACCTTATGGAGATCTTCCCTTGGATTTTATTAGTCCCGTTTCTTTCAACCCATCTTTGAACGGTTCGGGGAGAAGGCAAGAGGCCTGTGAATTGGCCAACGAGGCCCTTTTCAGCCAGAGATAGGGTGGCCATGTGGGGCAAGACTCGAGGCAACTGAACCTCTTTAATCCCATCTAATTTTTTTACAAATTTTGATAGGGCAGGTCTGGGGCACTGCGGAGGGAACGATTTCACCAAGGCTAAGAAAGCATTTTGCTGGTCCAACCCTTCCGAGGGGGGATCCAGAGGATCCATGGCTGGGCCGAGGCCCAGACGGCCGATGGCAGTCGCAATCAATGGGCGCGCGTGGGAGCCACATAACTTTAACTTGAAAATTAATATAAATGTATTATAATTATTAATTAACCTTAATATAAATCTAATATTGAGTATTGCAAGATTTGGTAAGGGTTTTGGTTAAACCCTAGGTTTTACTGCAGGCTTTTTACAATTACTGCGCAGCGTACCCATTGCCAACAGTTAGCGCCCCCTGTCCCCATTGTTGGCTCATCCGTCATTTTTAGAATGTCTTCCTCATCTGGTATATTGGGGGATACAATGGAAATTGAGAAGGTCGATTATACCGAGGATCCTCAGCTAGATCGTGTCATTTTCAGGCGCCCTTTGTTGTGGGGGAAAGTATCCAACTCGGAATGACCCTAACCCACTCTAAGGGTGACAGTTCCTTAGCAACAACTGAAAGCAAAGCTATCTAAAGTTTCTTCTTTATGACATGCAAGAGATAAAAGGAAGAGATCCACTTACCGATGTCTTGTGCAAATGGTCGATCCAATCTCCTTTGATTGCCGCTTGCTCCCAGCTCCAAGTCTTTTCACGGGCCCAGTTACACAAGATCCTGCAAACAAGACAAAGAAAGGAAACTACAAGAAGCATGCATGCATAACTGATTCAAGGATTAGCATAAATCAAAGACACAAGTAAGACAATACAACCATTGAAACACATGCGAATAGAAGAACCTCAAATGCTTTATTAATATATGGAAGTAAGGTTCAGGCGGTGATACAACCATGAGAGGTCCAATCCAGCATCACCTTCCCGACGGAGAGAAATCTCTTCTTCACCTCCCTCAAGCAATCACCCAATGCTCACAACTGTAAACCAACAGCAATTCTTCGCGCTAAATTCCCGCATCTAGATCCCATGGGATGAGATCCTTATATAGAGTTTTGGAGTGAAGATAAGTCAGCTTGATGTGTGACTTATTATCCTCTTCGACTCTAGTTGTTCTTCAGTCCTTCACTCAGACTTTCTGCCTTCCACTTGGAGTTTTAGAAGCTCTTAACTCATCATTAGGCGAATCTTATGATCAAGTGCCTTTTTGGAAGCTTCCTGGGCACTGGCACATTGGGAAAAAGATTCCTCCACATGTCAAAGTACGCCCAGCGCAGGTAGCTTGTGTTGTACCTGCTATGCAACGCAGGTAGCCTTTGTTGCACCTGCTATGCAATGCAGGTAGCCTTTGGAGCAGCTGCTTTGATCCAAAATTGACATGTTTTTGAGTGTTTTTCAGTGGAGAACTGATTTGCAGTGCTGTGGTTTGCTGACCTTGTTCCTCTAAGGGTAAGAACAACATGTTTAGGGACTTTGGATCCCTTAGATTATTGACATTTCATGCTCCATGCTGTAAGGCACAAAAATGTCTATAACAGGTGCCCCCTAAAGTATGAGGTCTTTTATCGGGTGAAATGCTTTATTAGGAGGATCCGAAGTTCATTCAATCATCGGGAGGTGACCTGTAACAAAATACAATACAATACATTATCTTTTCATACTTCCTTTTCATGATCTAGCTGATGCGGGTATTTCCCATGATCAGCTTTATAAATACATTTGTTGTACATAAACAGACGATCGTCTAATAAGAGACGGATAATTCTCTGCTTTTAATTATCATCCTTTTAGTAGGATGCTCATCTGCTGCACATGTCTATGTTTTTATCTCCTGAATATATATCGCAGCCCGGATGGATGAAACTAGATCCAGGGTCTTCAAACTTGTCCGATCTTCACTTTAGTACAAGTCGATCCATGTGAGAATTTCCTGAAGTCTAACATGGAAAGACATCGCTTGATTACCAGTCAATAATGTAAACTGTTAACAAGTGCGAGAGGAATCACCGATAATGATGATGACCCTCAAGGTACTGCAGCACAATTCACGTGGTGTGAATATAGGATCTGACGTCGAACACCAGGCAAAGTCTCATGGTCGAAGGTCATTAATGTATACCTATCGCCGGGAGTGAGAAACTTGCCATTGAGGCATGCAAGCTTCAAAGTACTGAGGGGGTGTTCCTAGATCAACTTCTTGGATAATGAGCTGATGTCGACAAGAAGTGATCCGTCAAAGGAGGGCCTTAATGAATCCCACATCAGTTACACGGAACGGAGCTAGTGATGATGGTGAAAACGATCTGTGAAATATGATTCAGGGTGGCGGTCATGGAAGGATGAAAGATGATGTACGGTAGTGGATGGGACCCGGTTGACACTTTCTGAATGACATCTCTTGAACATATAACGACACTTAAGTGATGGATCGGTAGCATTACCCCATGTATGGATGGTATGGCGAGACCATGGTGAAGGGACCGGTGAATGATAATAACCCAACCCGATATTTACGGAGGCCAAAGTGTCATGTTCAAGAGCGACTTGCTACCATTAAGCTTTGAGGTTCTTCCCAATTTTTCCCCAGTCATTTCTGACCAGTACCTCTTTATTTTTGTCAAGCTTGAGGAGGATAACATATGCTTGTTCTATAACCTGCCCTTCGGGCAAGCCCATCGCTATGTTTTTAATGAGCCTAGCGATAGGGAAACTCGTTCTCGTCTAAAGACAAGTTTGTCGCTATCTAATATTTTTAACGAGCCCAGCGACAAAGACAACTCGGTCCTTTTCATTTTTAGAGAGTCTGAAAAGTGTACATAAAGTAGACTCCAAGGGGTCCTTTTTCGTCATCTAATCCCTTAAGTCCGAAGAAGTATAAAACAATACAAAAGGGATGAATGTTTGATATCTTTATCGAGCCGAACTAGACAAGCGCTTGATCTTTTTGTGCAATAATCCCTCACGTCCAAAAAGATAAAAATCTAGAGGAGGGATGGCTCTTCCGGTCCTTTTAACGAGCTGGAAGGCCAAAACTCGGCAAACTTTTCATATTTTACGAGTCAGTGAAAAGAGCTCAAAGAAGACTCGTCTTTTGAGGAACGAGTGATAAACAGGGATAACAGCAGATTCCAGGTACAGGTTGGAATTTTCCAATTACGGCAGTATTACAAGGAGGGCTAGGTGGGATCACTCTTCGCAGCTGTTCCTCAAAATAGGTAAACAATCAAGTGGATGTGAATGGTCGGCCAAATGAAAAGTGGAGGTGACGGTGCACAAACACGACCAAGGCTTTTATGGCTGATGAATTTACGGTCTCAAATGGTTATTTACCGGTTCATTTTTTCTGAATGAGCTTGAACTCTGGGGGAAAGCCTGCTCACAAGCTTCTTTTTTTTTTTAACAAGCATGAATTCCCGCGTTAAAACTGCTCGGATCTTGCGTTTATTTTTTAACGAGCATGAACTTTTCTAAACTGCTCGTTTGATAAGGTCAAATTCATATTTTACCATGACTAGTTTTTCTTTTCCAGAGATAGTACTGTTTTCATCAATTTGCTGCAACAAACTTGTTAGAAAAGCATAACATGAAGTAAAAATACTAATATTTTACTTTGAACTACGTAAAAAGCAATTAAAAGATGTTTTTACCTCTCATTTTACCATTTCATGTGCATTTGGTTTGTTGGAGCTTTGGAGGTGCCTCTTCCTCTCGATTTTTCACCAGTTGATTTCGGGAGATTCTGTGGACGATTTTCAGCGCCGTTTTCACCAGGTAGGAGCTAAACCCTAGCTCTATCTTTTCATGGTCTTATTTCCCAGTTTCATTATTGTTTTCCTGCCCCCATGAGCTCCTGGGGTTTCTCTAGGGCGCTCTGCCATCAGTGCAAGTGCCCTATATCGAAACCTGCGTTGGGGGTCCTCTTTTTCAAAGGCAGTTTGTTCCCCAACGCAGGTAGACCCTTCTCTACCTGCGTTGGGCGTAGAAAACTTCTTGGTTGCACAATTTTTCATGAGATTTTTGCCATTTTCTTTACCGAGTCAGGGATCTTACTCCTCCTCCTGTTTTTTTTGCAGAGTTTATTGTAGCAGAATGACTCTTACGTGGCGAGAATGAGAGCATGAAGAGGAGGACATGATTGCCCTCCATGATCCTGTTACTGTGAGCGCGTTGCAGAACTGTGGCTTGCTAAAATTCTTCCGTATATCTAGCATGAGGGCACATATACGTTTACTGCAGTACCTGCTTGATGCTTGGGATCCTGTTAACAAAGTGTTCCAGATTAGGGGCAAGTCCATCCCTTTGACCATGGTGGACATTTACTTCTTGACTGGGTTGTCAAGGCGGGGTGCCCCCATTTCCTTGTCCGGTTCGGCCCGAGGGAGTGATTCCGTGAAAGATTATATTCGTCAGTATTGCAGGGAGGGATCTCAGCTGAGCAGAGACGACAAGATTTCTATCTGTGATGTCACTGACAGGTCTCTCAGGTCTATTCTGTACACGATTTGTAGGATGGCCGGTAGTGCATCCCCTCATGTTTCCAACAGGTCATATGTGCATCACGCCCTGGAATGTCTTGAGCCGAAAGTTTTTAACTGGTGTGATGCAGTACTGGTTCAGATGAAAAACCAGTTGACCAAAGTAAAGGACAGGAGACTGAACAATTTTGGCTTTGGTTCAGTTTTGACTGCCTTCGCTTTGGAAAAGATACCCCTGATGCAACCTCAGTACATTGTCCTCGACTTGCCATCTCCCACTGAGCCACGCATGCAGAGGTGGGTTGACCACATGGCTAGACATGCAGGTCAATCTAAGATTACTTTTACTGATGCCTTCTTTAGGTGGTTCGAGCGGCAGGATATGGCTTTTTCCGAGTATCCATATATTGGCATGGACTTCCGAGGTGATCCGGATTTGATACTACCGGATGGCGAGCAGTGGGGTGATCTTGGTAAATATTTTGACCTTATCACTGTTTACTATTTTTATTTATAATGTCCTTGTGCTTTACTCTATCAAGACTCTAATCAAACTCATGTGTGCATGCAGATGTGGGCCCCGTCCGTCCAGCAGTTCGTCTGGGAGTTCCGGCTGCTGCCCCAGCAGGGGAGGCTCTAGGGAGGGCTATTCTTCATGACCTTGACTTGGCTGAGACTCTTGCTACTGTGCAGGAACAGGTCGAGGGTCTTACCTTCGGGATTCCGGATATACGGATTGACGAGTTGCCTCTGCGACTGCAGCGACATACTGCTGGTGTTCCTAGATGATGGTCTCGTCTTCTGCGCATGATTGCAGAGGCCATGGCATGTTATCATGAGCATCACTAGGCTAGGGTGCCCCCCAGCCATTTTTGAGTTTTGGGGTCATATGACCGATTTTGTCTTGGTTACAGAACATTATATGTAAACCGTAAACAGTTATATATATTTTTGATTTTCGGGGTTTATTCCAGTTTTTATGTGATCCATGTATGAAACATCGATGATGCTTCTCTTTTTATCAAATTTGCAAATGTCTATCTAACACATAGTTTGCTAATGAGTCAGTTAATGTGTTTAAGTTTCTGGAAATGTGTTGATATTGGATAAAATCAAACTGTCTTTCCAAGATTTTAACTCTTAGGAACTTGCGATAAATAGCTGGATTTCGGACAGAGTAGGTACCTTTGAGCGGTAGTGCCACGAGCTGTGAGTCTAGCCTGACGACTAGCCGGCGTATGCCACGTGTGATGGCATCAGAGAGGAGCTCTATCAACGCGCTATATTGAGCGATATTATTTGTTGATTGACCAATACATACCCCCCTGAAACTCATTAACTCGCCGCTTGGGTTAAAAATGGCCCATGCTGCTGAGGATAGGTTCCTCGAACTACGACTCGCTCCGTCAGCATATCCAACCCATGGTTCCAATGGATTTGACATCTGCAATAAGTGTAAAAAGCGGATTACTTAAACCGGAACAAACGCTTTAGCAAAAACAAAAATGTAACAAAAGCATACAGGTTACTATTAGGCATAGTAACGCTTAAGGTACAACCCGTTGCGGGGTTGTGCCAGTGGAATTCCGTCATAATCTACCAACTCGTAGGCACCTTTTGCTAACACACTTTTAACAATATAAGGGCCCATCCATAAGGACTTGAATTTCCCAGCTCCCAATTTATCGGATTCTTGGTCGTAAAGCAAGACCAAATCACCTTCCGAGAAGACACGTGGTTTGACATTTTTGTCGAACTGCGCTTTGACTCGTTTCTTATGGGATTCGTTGGCCAAGGCGGCATCACGACGGGTTTCATCCAACTGGATTAACTCCAAGAAACGAGCTTCTTCTTCGGAGGTTCCGGGGAGGAGATCAATTGCGAGTTTAAGGGACGAAATTTCGCACTGGATTGGTAGGATCGCTTCCAGGCCATACACCAGTTGAAACGGTGTGAACCCAGTGGCGTTCCTTACCGATGTTCGGTAGGCCCACAAAGCCGAGTACAGGATCAAATGCCATCTTCTTTTGTGAACCCCCACCATCCTTTGCAGCATGCGCTTCAGGACTTTGTTGATCGCTTCAACTTGTCCGTTAGCTTGCGGATAGTACGGAGTAGAGCTGCCGTGAGACAATCCTAGTTTGGCAGTTAATTCAACCATCATGTGATTGCGGAAATGCGATCCATGATCTGTTACTATGGCCTGCGGCACGCCGAATCTGGCGAACACATGATTAAAAAAGAATAGGGTTGTTGTTTCATCAGTGTTATACCATTTGGTAAAATAGTCAACTGCGACTATAATATACCCATGCCCCCCGGTCGAGGTGGGGTTACATTGCATGAAATCGATGCCCCACTTGGCGAAAGGCCCCACAGCTATTATTGGCTGTAAAGGAGCGGGGGGGGTCTTCTGGTTTTGCTATCAAAAATCTGACATGCATGGCAACTTCTAACTGCGGTTATGCAGTCTTTGAACATGGTTGGCCAGAAGTATCCTGCTCGTAAGATTCTTTGTGCTGTAGCATATCCAGATTGATGCCCCCCACAGGTGCCTGAAGGACATTCATTCAGGGCTTTTTCGGCTTCCTCATGGGTTAGACACCTTCTCAGGACCGTATCGATACCACGACGGTAAAGCGTATCACCGACGATCATGTAGTCTTTTGCTTGGTATCGAATGCGTTTTTGTTCTGAGTGAGTGGTGTCTGGCCGAAACTTTTGGGTTTGGAGATAAACTATTATATCTCCATACCACTCATCACTTGCTGATATCAGAAACAAACTTTCATCCACGATTGATTCTTTGGACGTTTCATCGTTGTACGATGACGGGAGATCGCATAATAATTCTGCGAAAACTAAAGCTTTCTTTGACTTGGATTTCACAAATTCCAGATCAAACTCTTGAAGGATAGCTATCCACTTTGAATATTTTCCCCCAAAGCAACTGTCGCGACAGTATATAAGTCATGGGGTTGCAATCTGACAATACAGTGGTCTTCCTAAAGAGGACGTAATGCCGAAATCTTTGAATCGCTTGAACAGCTGCTAATGCCAGCTTTTCAACATGAGAATATCTACTTTCCGTATCATTTAAGTTTTTACTTAAATAATATATAGGGTGTTCAATTCCATCGACTTCTTGAACTAAAACCATTGCAATGGTTGTATCTACTGCAGCCAGATACAGGTTAAAATCCCTTAGATAGTCTGGGGCGTACATTAATGATGCTTTGACTAGCGCTTCTTTCAAGGCATCAAAGGAAGCTTGTGCAACCTGGTCCCAGACGAAAGGTACATCCTTTTTCAGGAGACGGGTATAACCTTTAGCAAGTTCTGCGTAATTTGGAATGAACCTCCTCAGAAAGTTTGCTTTCCCTTGGAGTTTCTGAATCTGAAGCAAGTTCGAAGGTGGAGGCAAATTAATGATTGCCTGCACCTTGCAAGGGTCGAGACGAATCCCATCCTTGGAGACTATAAAGCCAAGCAAACGACCAGAACCAACGCAAAAAACACATTTGTGCAGATTGAGTCTTATCTTGTAGTGTCGGCAACGTAGAAATGTTTCTCTTAAATGATGCGGATGATCAGTTCGCTTTTGCGAATGAGCCGGAAGATCGTCGAGATAAGGTTGAACGTTGTTCTTGATGTCATGGAAGGCATAATTCATTGCTCTCTGAAACGTCGCCCCTGCATTCTTTAAACCAAAGGGTAATTTTCGATAAGCGAAGGTGCCCCATGGACAAATAAATGCAGTCTTTGACTGGTCCTGTGGGCGGATATTAATTTGATTATACCCGGAAAATCCGTCCATAAACGAAAAGATTTCACATCCGGCGCATTCATCAATTATCTGGTCGATGAAGGGTGTAGGGTAGTTGTCCTTTGGATAGGCTTGATTTACATCCCTATAATCGACGCACACTCGTATTGTTCCTTGTTTTTTCATAACAGGGACAATATTCGATACCCAATCGGTTAGAGGAACCGGGTAGATGAAACCAGCATGGAGGAGTTTTTCAACTTCTGCCTTAATGGCAGTGGCTTTCTTGGGGTGCACCTGCCGAAGCCGTTGTCTCACTAGTTTGACATCAGGATACATCTTAATTTCATGTTCAACGATACTCGAGTCAATGCCTGGCATTTCATCATATGACCAAGCAAAGACATCTCTAAATTTGCGGAAAAGAGCTTTATATATTTCTTGTTCTGAAGGTGAACAACCTTTGCCAACATAAATATTCTCTACAATGCCTGTTTTGGTCGAGATATTTATGGCTATAGTTTCTTCTATATTGGATAGGTTTCTCTCGGAGTCCACCGTATTTACAGTATTTGTTAGGAATTCAAATATTGAAGGGTGATACAGGTCGCCTTGAGTATCTTCCTTTGGAAGGGAACGATGGTGGTTATCATCCCATGGTGCCCCCTCAATCCACATCGATTGCAGGATTCCTTCGTCACTTGCATGCACTCGTGACCAAGGATCCAAGGGGGTACTACATTCTCCTGACCTATCTACCCAAACGCTTGACGAGCATTGATTTGGGCGCGCCTCCCATGCCTGAAACATTGATTGCTACAATATTTCGATTGGGCTTGGGTGTAACACCATTGCCCGATCCATGACGACTTTGTCTTTTGCGACCTTCGTGGAAGATATCATGTTGCAGGTAGCCACCAATGGTACATTTCTTACGTACATATGATTTGGTAGCGAGAAAGTCCCCATCATCGTGGGGTCTTTCAACAGGCCTACTCCTACATCTTGAATTGAATGGTCGCTCTCATGGATCATGGGAATGCTTCCCGTAACTTGTGAACCATTAAGGAGGAAGTTATGTTGGTCGACGACCGTAATCCCTCCTTCAAACGGGAAAGCGATCTTCCTAAAATAAGTCGACACGATAGCTGCCATGGCATAAATCCATGGTCTTCCCAGTAGGATGTTGTAATCCAGATTTCCATCTATGACTTCAACATCAATTTCTACTGTTTTTCCTCCTAGTTCAACTTTCAAGTTACTTAGGATACCGTAAGGGGTATATGTCCTACCGTCGAAAGCCTTTAGTGTTGTCAAAGATCTCGACAAGGTTGGTGACCCTAGCGTTTCCCAGCAGCTCATCGACATAATACATGTCGATGCCCCCTCGTCAATAATTGTTCTATGAACAGTTTTGTTGAGGGCCTTTACCTGAATAAGGAAAGCTAGTTGAGCTAGTAACTGAGGGTCATACCCTTTGTGATCAAAGGACACAAGATTGGAATCCTTAGGATCAACCCCCCTATTGCCGATAACAATGCCTGCCTTTGGGATGGACAATTTTGTAGTACTTCTAGAGTCGACATAGCGGATGGCGATAGAGCCAAATCTTCCACTATGTTATAATGCTGCGCCGCTCTGGCACGAGGATTAAAAGTTGACTTGTGTACTACACCCTTAGGTGGTTTTATCGTTAATTCTGGCATTATGGGTCGGACAACTTCTGTCGAAGTTGTTGTCGAACTACTAGGTTGATCTTTACCTTTTTCGTTTGACAGTTGCGGATTCCCATAATCTTTGCTCCTTGTCGAAATCAAAGCATCATTTTGCTGCTTAGAGATCGACAACATCAGCACTTGCGACGGGGAAGCATTTCCACTATCAACCATATTTTGACCTAGATTGGGAAATGGATCCGTCAACATAGCTGGGTTCTTTGGACTTTTAAAGAATATCTTGAGCTCAGCTTTGTATGGACAATCTTGTGTCCAATGATCCTCGTCACATATAAAACATGGACCAGGTGGCTTCCCTTTCTGTTTCCCTTTCCTAGGAGAGCTTGAAGAAGCTTTTTCAGGTGACGGATCATTCTGTTGCTTCTTCTTCCCTTTGTTTTGTTTCTTCTTGCTTCCTGGTTGATTGGTTTCTTTGCCTTTATCTGCTGATATGGCATTTACTTCCGAAGCAAGAATTTCTTCATGGGCATTTCGATCTGAAGTTTACGGGCTTTCTGAGGTGAAGCCTTTCTCGACTTCGCGCTTGCAGTGCCAATCACGCCATCTCCAGCATGAGAGTCAATATTCGATTTAGGAGGGGGAGGAATTGAAAATTCGGGCCTAGGGGCGTCAGGTATCTTGTCGTAGAGCGTGCCAGACTGAGTATATACTAAGTCTAAATATTGAGCACGAGCAATGACTTGCTCCTCCGTTACGACTCCCCCCTTGGCCACATCTTCCGTTATAGCCGGAAGTAATGACTTTATAAACCATTCGGCTAATAGCTGATCAGGAACGTATGTTTTCACCATCCTTCGTCGACGACGCCACTCATGTATATGATCAGATATGTGAGTAGCTGTCGTCTGTTTGAAGTTGGTCAGTATCTCGGTTCCTGTTTCATACCTGATAGGTAATTGAAAATGGGTTAAGAAAGTCGTGGCTAAGGAGCTGAAATTGTCGAAAGAGGCTCTCGGCAATTCTATATACCATTTAGCCGCTGGACCTGTTAATGTCCTCTGGAAGAGGCGAAGTCTTATCAAATCATCGTTCAGAGTGTTCGATGAACACCACAGATGAAAGGTCATGACGTGATTCGACGGGTCTTCACCTGGATTTCCATTGAATTTAGGAATGTCCGATGGAAGTTTGTGAGGAATCATGGGCCACCAAGGGGCGTAGGCGATAGGATCGTTTGTCAACCAATGTAGATCGGGTAACTCCAGAGTTGCCACGAATGGCAGCTGCTGACTCAAGTTAGGTGAAGCATACCCAGGATACGATGGAATCGCCTGAGCAGTTGGTCCTTGCATACCAGCATAATGTAATTGATGCTGATATGATTGATACGGTTGATGGACTACTCCACCATAGAGTGGTTGGTTTTGACCGTATTGTAGGCACGGTTGTCCATTGTTCGCAAAAATTTGCTGCTCGGTACCTTGGTACACTTGCTGGAACTGCGGTTGTTGATACTGCACCAACCATGGTTGTGATACCATTGGTTGTTGTGTGATGCTTACCACTGGGCCAAGATGAGGGGCAAGGGTACCTGTTTGTGCTTGTGTCACCCCGCCATTCGGCAATTGTGGTTGAGTCGCAGGGTCAAAGGGTTGTTGCATTACAACCTGAGAAAACTGAGGTTGACATGCAACAGGTATTGTTTGAACTTGCGACACAGTCACAATTGCTGGTGTCGTCGGGATGTTCATCACAGGCATCTGTTGTTGCATAGAATACACAACTCTTGGTTGCTGGGGTGGCATAGGTATCCAACCACTGGTAGTTATTCCAGTATAACTTGGGTATGGTTGTGAACTCCCGTATGGGTACCCTCCAGGAGGGGGTAATGAAAAAGCATATTGCCCCCCATACGGTGGTGGTCCGGAACTGAGAGGATTTATTACACCTCGAGGACCGGATTGCCCAAACTGATTTCCGAAAGGATCAATCTGTTGAGTTCCAACACAGGAGTTATCGGGTATTATCCCAGGAGAACAAACAGGAACAGACCATACTGTCGTCATGGCCCCTGAAGGGACCCCCTCAAGCTGTTGAGAGTTAGGGACAGATGGTATGCCGACGAACATTGTCGGAATGACCGCAGGGAGTTTTGCGGTCGCTGTGTCATTTGGCACAGTCCTGGATGTCGACGGTTGTTCAGACATTTTTAGTCTATCCAGTAGATTGCCTAGCGATTCTTCAGGAACTTCTCTGGGTGATAGGCTAGCTTCTGATGCAGTAGGAAGTAGAGTGATCCCTGCTCCAAAATGTGTTGGAGTAGTTGCTTGCGGATCTTCTACAATCTCTTCTATTGCGATCAGACCGGGCGGAAGAGGAAGACCGTCAGGTCCGTAGAATATTTCTGGGGTTGTTTCGACAGCGACAGTTGTTTGAGGAGCAAGACTCTCTGAACCGATCACTGAAGGACCTGATTCAGTAACACAAGTATTTGCTCTCAGACTAGGATCAGTGTTACTGTCCTTCTGGGGCTGTTGAACTTCTTCAATAGGGGCAGGGTTTCCAGAAATGTTTGGAGTAACCAGAACCTTAGATGTCGTCGGAACACTTGTTCTAACTTTGACAGGAGATTTGGAACCAGTTGAACGAGGTCGCTTTGCCCGGGTTGTTTTCAATTCCGGGGACAAAGACGTTTGTCTCGTATTCCTCCGCGAACGACGGTTCATCGATTGACTTTCTTCCATGATTGCGGATTACTTGATCAACCAACAATGCACAGGGTAAAATTTGTTTTCGAATTGAATTAATTTTAGACGCTTTTAAGACACAACTTGCTTTTTCATGTTTTAAGAGTCGAGAAAAAGCTAAAGATGACTCTAGTCTCCTTCGATGTATTAACGAGCCCGAAGTGACAAATGCTCGGATGGACTTTTTCAGTTATAGAGTTTGAAAAAGGCCAAAAGAAACTACTCTGGAGTTCTAGGCAAGGGTGTGCCAAACCTTTCGCGAAACCATAGAATACGTTTTACGGTACGAGTGGTCGATCTTCGTGAATGCTGTGTTCACTGCATCGCGATCAGTAGGGTGGCCGACACGGCTTCCTATGGATAAAGCCTTTGTTCCTATAGGGGTCCCCCAATATACGTGACGGTACACGGGGGCACAAGTCCGTATTAGTGCTATCGTCCCTCAGGAGGAATCACCCACCTCCCCAGTGGAGTCGCCAGTCTGTTGTGGGGGAAAGTATCCAACTCGGAATGACCCTAACCCACTCTAAGGGTGACAGTTGCTTAGCAACAGCTGAAAGCAAAGCTATCTAAAGTTTCTTCTTTATGACATGCAAGAGATAAAAGGAAGAGATCCACTTACCGATGTCTTGCGCAAATGGTCGATCCAATCTCCTTTGATTGCCGTTGCTCCCAGCTCCAAGTCTTTTCACGGGCCCAGCTACACGAGATCGTGCAAACAAGACAAAGAAAGGAAACTACAAGAAGCATGCATGCATAACTGATTCAAGGATTAGCATAAATCAAAGACGCAAGTAAGACAATACAACCATTGAAACACATGCGAATAGAAGAACCTCAAATGCTTTATTAATATATGGAAGTAAGGTTCAGGCGGTGATACAACCATGAGAGGTCCAATCCAGCATCACCTTCCCGACGAAGAGAAATCTCTTCTTCACCTCCCTCAAGCAATCACCCAATGCTCACAACTATAAACCAACAGCGATTCTTCGCGCTAAATTCCCGCCTCCAGATCCCATGGGATGAGATCCTTATATAGAGTTTTGGAGTGAAGATAAGTCAGCTTGATGTGTGACTTATTGTCCTCTTCGACTCCAGTTGTTCTTCAGTCCTTCACTCAGAGTTTCTGCCTTCCACTTGGAGTTTTAGAAGCTCTTAACTCATCATTAGGCGAATCTTATGATCAAGTGCCTTTTTGGAAGCTTCCTGGGCACTGGCACATTGGGAAAAAGATTCCTCCACATGTCAAAGTACGCCCAGCGCAGGTAGCTTGTGTTGTACCTGTTATGCAACACAGGTAGCCTTTGTTGCACCTGCTATGCAACGCAGGTAGCCTTTGGAGCAGCTGCTTTGATCCAAAATTGACCTGTTTTTGAGTGTTTTTCAGTGGAGAACTGATTTGCAGTGCTGTGGTTTGCTGACCTTGTTCCTCTAAGGGTAAGAACAACATGTTTAGGGACTTTGGATCCCTTAGATTATTGACATTTCATGCTCCATGCTGTAAGGCACAAAAATGTCTATAACACCCTTATTTCTCATCATCGGCAGCTGGCCCTAGTCTTCAGTCAAGCCCTTTTTCTGCCGAGCTCGTCGTCGGTGGTCACCTTGCCGGAGCACTGTTCAACACCTCCTTTTGCTGGGTCTATCTCCCTCAAATCCCCTGCACTAGACATACCTCCCTTATCCCTTGGGACCTTACATATTCTGACCACAAATACGCCTCCATCACCCTCTTTCTACCCAAATCCGCCCTTTTCATCTTTCTTTGCTACGGCGTCTGCGGGTTTTCATTCTGCGGTGGCCCCAAACCCTTCTGTCCCCCTACATTCGCCGTCGGGTTGTTTCGAGACTCTGGCTGTCAAGGTCAAGTCTGCTAAATCCATCCCCCTGGAAGGCACCTCAGACCCTTTGACGGAACACCCATCTGCACCTCGCTCGGGGAAGAGAAAAACCAAGTGTGTGAAATCAACCTTAAAGGATATCACGATCTGATTCGGTGAGACCTCTACGATCGGGGAAGCGACTTTCATGGCTAGCACAATACTTGTCAGCCATGTTCGTGGAAGGGCATATTCAGCCACATGACTCACTCTATGGGTCAAGGAAATCTAGGGTGGAATACTCAAAGAATTTCCTAAGGTACAAGTTCTACCTAGAGGTTGGTTTGCCCTCCATTTTGCAAAGGAGAATTACATAGACTTGGTTCTTGCCAGATACTGGCACATTGAGATGGCGTCGGTCCTCTTAAAGAGATGGAGCCCTCTATTTGATCCTGAGCGAGAACAAATTGGGGCTGGTCCACTATGGGTATGCTTGCCAGGGGTCCCTCTTCAGTACTGGTGTGAGGAGGTTTTCATTCATATAGGGAATTCCCTTGGGACATATCTAGACCATGAACACACCTTTGTGTAATCAAGGAATAGAACCCTTGCCCATATTCTAGTACACATGGACACTCGCGAGGGTTTGGAGGAGAAGATTACTTTGCAATGGGGGAAATACACCAGGATATAGATTCTGGATTACGAAGGGGTTCCATTTCGATGTCGACGGTGCCACAAGGTAGGTCACATTTTCAAGGACTTCCCCCTTAACAAGAAACCAGAGATACCCCTAAATCTTCCACGACACCTTCCAGGACCGATTCACCCGCTATCCAGTGTTCACCTGCACCGAGACCTACTCACTCAGCCAACAATCCTCTTAAGGTAGTGGATGAGGATCACAGAACTCTCTCGCCGCCTGTCACCAGGTCTCGGGCAGTAGCGGAAGCCACCAAAGCTTCAGGTACATCTCTCTCTCCTCTTATCTCTTGTATTACTCACTGTCCCTCTTTGATTGCACCATCCATTTCTGTTGCTCATTGCACTTTGTCTACCTCCCCTGTTATTGCACCATCTGCTCCCTCTTTGCATTCTTTATCCACATTCTCCTCTTCACCATCATCGACTAGGGTTTCAAAATCTCATCATTACAATCTTCGTCCTTGTATTCTACCTAGTGACTCTTCGGTGCATTTTGTCGGATTGGGTCTTTCAATACCTAGTACTTCCCCTTTGTCTTCTCGGGGGAGAAAATCTGATCTATGAAAACCTATCAAACGCATTGGAGCTGAAGTCCTCTGGCCGCCAATCTACTCTTGATGGGGTTCTTAGAGTAGTGAATACCCCTAGTAGGGTTCCCCCATGAAATGTCTTTCCTTTAACTGCAGGCGCATGGCTAGTGCCTCTAAGAAACTAGCCCTGCATAGAATTATTGAGATTGATCCTGTTGACATTATTTTGTTGCAAGAAACCCTAGGCTTGGCTGATCTCATCACCGGCACATTAAACTCTATTTCTCCGAGTTGGCACTTTTTGGCTATGGACTCTACAGGGAGATCCGGTGGTCTTTCCATTGGATATAGCCCCAAATCCATTAGAGTTCAAGCATCTTGGGGAGGTCATGGTTTTATGGGATTAGATCTCTTTTCGGCAGATCTTGGCACCAACCTAAGGGTTATTAACATCTACGGTCCATGTCAACAGAGGGAGCACTTTTGGCAACTCCTGCTTGGCCTCTCCATTTTCTCAGCTGATCATATCATTATTGGGGGCGATCTCAATTTCTCCCTAGGTTATGGTGAATCTTGGGGGTCCATGGCCCAAGTGGACTCTATCTCAGGTTTTATGACTGATCTTCTGGAGCGATTTAATCTGATGGATGTTCCTATGAACAAACCTCTCCCCACTTGGAGGAACAGAAGGGTGGGTGAGGCTGCCCTTGCTTGTAGACTAGACAGATTCATCATGAAAGGGTCCCTTATACAACAGCTGCATCACTACAAACAATGGGTAGGATCTGGAGGCATATCAGATCACTCCCCTATATATATGGAGATCTTGGGACCACACTACAAGCCAAAAGCCCCATTCAAGTTTAATCATGTCTGGCTTCAGGACCCTACATATGTTCGTATGGTAATGGATTTTTGGGCTACAAATCCGATTGATAGATCAGACTCCTTGGAAAAAGGCTTATGTTCTAATCTATCCAAGCTCAAGCACCTCTCTATCAATTGGGCCAGAGAAAAACATCAGAGGGAGAATTCGACTCTTCTGCACATAGAATCAGAACTCTGCTCCCTACTCGATGAGCGAAGTTTGGGGTTTATCACTGCTGAAGATAAATCTCATCTGGTGGAGCTTGAGAACCGGAAGTCTCAGATATTAAAGGACAGAGAGGAATCTATCTGTCTTTGAAGTAGAGCCATATGGTTAAAAGCAGGGGATGACAACACTCGGTTTTTCCATAACTATGAAAAATGTAGAAAGGTCACAAACACCATTTGGAATCTACCTCTACCTGATGGAGGAGTGGCTGATACTTTTAACAAGCTCTCCCACCTTGGCTCTACTCATTTCAAGAACCTTTACAAAAATCCTCTTGGTTCAAATATTGCTGATATTATTAATATCGTTGGTCATTTCCCAAAATTTGTAAATGAGGATGAGGCTGAGGCACTTTTTGACCATGTGACATCTGGGGAGCTTGAGGGCATGTTAAAATGGTTCAAAAAGGATAAGAGTTCGGGTCTAGATCGCTGGACCATCGATTTCTACCTTTCTTTCTATGATCTTCTGAGCCAAGATCTGCTGAGGGTTGTGGAAGAATGCAGAATATCTGGGTCTCTGTACAATGCTATCAAATCAACTTTCATTGCACTTATTCCAAAGTCAGACACCCCATCCTCCTTTAATGATTACAGACCCATCTCATTGTGTAATTGTCTTTATAATATCATCTCTAAGATCATTCCAAATCGTCTCCGCCCTATCCTGTCCCGTCATATAGCCCCTCAACAATTTGCTTTTCTAGAACATCGTCAGATTCATGAAGCTATTGGCTCAGCCTAGGAAGCCATTCATACTATCTGGACCAGACATCAAAAGGCCATCACTCTAAAGATTGATCTGGCAAAGTCGTTTGACCGTGTCAGTTGGCTTTACATTAAGATGCTTCTTATCCATCTGGGCTTTCCCCACAACTTCATCACCTGGATCATGGCCTGTATCACCACACCCACTTTCAGTGTGCTCATCAATGGGTCTGCATCTCATTTTTTCGACTTTGCAAGAGGACTCAAACAGGGATGCCCCCTCTCTCCTCTCCTTCTTTTGATTGTCATGGATGGCCTCAGTCGATTGATTGCATCAGCTAAGAGAGATGGTGATCTTTATGGTCTCAAGATATCTGATGACAACTTCCGCACCCATCTACTTTTCGTGGATGATGTTCTTATTTTTCTTGATGGTAGTATTAGGGATTCCCACTATTTTTCAAAGATCCTCTCTCTTTTCTCATCCACCACTGGGATGTTAGCCAACCACTCTAAATCTACAATCACTTTTGCCTGAACCTCCATCCATGAGACTCATTTTTCTCACCAGGTGTTCCCATACTGCATCAATCCACTAGACCGGGGTCTTAAATACCTGGGGTTCTAGATTAAGCCTATCAGCTAGAAAATAGCTGATTGGATTTGGCTCGTTACAAAACTAGAGAAAAGGCTCACCACATGGAGCCATCGATATTTGTCCAGAGCTAGCAGACTTGTATTGGTTAAATCTGTACTTGAGGCCATGCCTGTCTTTTGGATGGCACTCGCATGGATTCCTAGAAGCATCTTGGCCAGGCTACATCAAATCTGTAACATATATCTATGGAATGGGAACCAAGATAAACAGATATTTGCATGGGTTGTCTAGAACAAGATAGCGCTGCCCAAAAAATGGGGAGGCTGGGGTCTAAAAGATCTTCCTTTATTTTCACAGGCTCTAGCTGCAAAAATGGGGTGGACATTGTTGACCGGATAGAATCTTTGGACTACCATCTCATATTACAAATACATTTGGCCTCAGAATATTATGGATTGGATTCGGTTGCCTAATTGGCCTAAAACTGGTATCTCATCTATCTGGAAGGCACTTCTTCACTCTTTGCCTCTCATCAGGGATAATCTGGTTTGGAGAATAAACGATGGATCTATGGCTCGCATCGGTTTAGATCCATGGATTGGAAGCGGTGGTAGACATCAGCTATCCAGAGATCTCATTCAACATCTACATTCTCATGAGCTTAAGGTTCTAGCTAACATCGCGGACCCTCATAATTCTACCATTTTTGCACAAAGATGGAAATCTGCTCAACAGATTGATCTACCACAATGTTGGCACCAAGAATGGCATGATTATATTACTGCTCTTTCTGAATCTCATATTAGGATCAAAGAGGGCCCAGATGAACTCATATGGCATCATTCTGACAGCGGTTTATACACTCCAAAGTCGGGTTATTTAGCACTGATCTCACACAAGATTCTGGATCTGATTACTTTCTGGTGGAAGTCAATATGGAAACTCACAGCGCCCCCTAGGATCAAACTATTTTTCTGGTGCATTTTAAAAGACAAAGTCCCCACTGGCGAAAATCTTATGCACCGATCTATCCATGGGCCTACTTAGTGTACACTATGCAAAAGATCAGTGGAATCGACATCACATCTTTTTCTGAATTGTACAGCCCTGATGGACCTGTGGCAAAATATTTCCTCTTCTATTCGTTTCACAGGCTCATGGGAAGGTGAAGACATTAACAAAGCATGGGAAAGCTGGTATCATCGGCATAGAGGATCAAAAATACAAAGTCTCCCTTTGATTATCTATTGGCATCTCTGGCTGGCCCAGAATCGCAACATTTTTGACAGCAAACCTGTGTGCTGGCCGCACACTACAACTTGTATTATATCGGCTTTTAATGAGATGCCTGAGCCTCCCCAACCCCGAACCCGCAGGCCTCATGCCCCTCTGCATATTGATAAAAATACCCCTTGGGCATATTTTGATGTCGCAGCTCAACAACAGGGGTGTGGTGGTGGTTTCATCCTATACATTGGTGAACATCATTACTTCAAAGTCAGGATGGGTTTAAGGGTTGGAACAAACAATTTTTCTGAACTCATCACTCTTCGTCACATCATGCATTTTTCTTTGGGGCATAACTGCATGAGCATTAATATTAATGGAGATTCGAAGATCATTATAGACTGGTTCAATAATATTACTGCTTGTCACACTCACACACTCAATAATATTTTGGATGAAATAAACATTTTTAAGGCTCATTTTAATATTATCACATGCAATCATATTTACAGGGAACATAATAGCAGTGCTGATGAGCTATCCAAGGTGGCCACAATACTTCCTAGAGGAGAGTGGATGATCCAGGAATAGCGTGGGTCAAATGCATACCAATACTATCACCGCCCTTACATAGACCTACATTACCACAGGGCTGAGAGCCCATGATCTGATTATCTGTTTTTGGAATTTTTGCACAGCTTTTTGATTATATTGGATAGGATATATATATGGCCCTGCGTGGCAAATATACACACTAAATAGAAGGACTTATTTATGAACATCATGCGTGATGTTTCTGGTCAATATACTGTTATTTTTTTAACTTCTTACAAATTTTGACTGAGCCCACAGAGGCTGACAAATACAACATATGCATCCTGCATCTACAATATGTAATTTTTCAAAGTTAATGAAAGATTATGATTTTTCCAGTGAAAAAAAAAAAATCTACTATAATTATTAAACTTGTTATTAAAATTTAATATTAAGAATAAAAGTAAAATTTATATTACAAATAAAAATAGAAGCTAAAGCCTAAATAACTTAAAACCTAAAAGTAATATAAAAAACTAAATTGATAATTTAATTTTTTTTTAAAATAAAATCGAAGATCCTAATGAAAAAATTATTAACACTTAAAAAAACCTAAAAGTAGTCACCCAAACTAATTGTATTATACTTAATATTATTAAATCATAAATAATAATTTAGACATGAAAACATTCGAGATTATTTTTTCGCCACATTACATTGGCTCTTACTCACCATTTTTAAAATACAAAATGCAATTTGAATTTTAAAGTGAAGAAAAATATATATATATATATATATATATATATATATAATTAATAAAATAAATTAAATATTTTAATGTATTTATTTAAGATTTTAATCTAATTAACCTATATTATCTTTTAATTACATGATAAATACTTTTTTATTAAATAATGTTACAACCCATATAACCGACATTACGTAGTGGCGAATTGTCTCTTATAGACAAAATTAGAATTGGAAGGGTCACGAGATTGCACATACATCATAAAAGGTAGCTTTGACACAAATTAATTAGAATAAGCTTTCCCTAAATAATAGGTTTCTCTTCCCTAAACTAAACACATCATTGCCAGCGTAGATTTCAAGAAGGGGAAAAAATGGTGTGAAGATTTGTGGGAAGATATACATCTAACCACAAATCCAACCATAAGTCATGGTAGTCACTGACATTGTATCTATGGTAGAAATTTAAGTCATGGTAGTGAGTGACATTGTATCTATGGTAGAAATTTAATTTTAAGTTATGGTAATCAGTGACATTGTATCTATGGTAGAAATTTAATTTCATGTGGTGTTCAAACATACTATAATTTTACAAGATAGAATGGAGTATACATTTTAATAAACGGTAATAGGTTAATAAATATAAATAGGTATGTGTTATTTTAATAGTGTGGTGCTTAAACATACTATAATTTGACAAGATAGTAGAATGGAGTATGTAATTTTTATATACTATAACAGGTAATAATTACAAGCAAAATTGTGTTATTTTAAAACCAAGTTACAGACATTGCAAAATAGATAAGAGGTCATAGGCAATCTTCATCCTTCGCTCATTGCAATAAATAATGAAAAATAATTTAAATAAATAAATGTACATTTATTTAATTAGATTAAAATACATTGATTAAATGTTTTTTTTAATATAATATAAATATACATTTATTGAATTAAATTAAAATATATTGATTAAGTAGATTTTTTAAATTTAAAATAAATTTATTAAATAAACTAAAAAAAATGTTAAAAATCCATGCATTCATTCATTCTGTTAAATTTTAATAAACTCTTAATTATAATTGCAACATAGTGCATCCATACAATAATTTATTAAGAAAAAAATTATAAAAATTATGACCATATATTCATATTTCCAAAATTTGATTTATATTTTAAAATCCATCCAAATTACACCACATATTAAAAATCCTTCATAAATATTTATTTACTTTGCCTTTTGATTGGGATCAAAATTACTCCAATTTTAATCAAATCAACCATTATCATATAAAATCTCCCAACAATTAAGTGACCAACTAAAATCATTCATAAATATTTTTTTCCTTTTTCCTAAAAGGAAATTCGTTCAAACCTATTCTCCTTTTATACAATGTCGTTCAAACCTATTCTCCTTTTATACAATGTCAATCAAAGTGGCCATTGTTATAGTAAAACACTCAAAAATCAAAACGTTTAAGATCAACATTTAATCAAACCAATCAACCCAACCATTGTCATTTTGCACATCAATTTTCAATTTACTCGGGCTTTACATACGCATACTAAACTCTACATCTTTCATTCTAAACCTTACAATTAAAATAATTAATTAAGAAAATAATTAAAATTGGCAATCCCATTAGGAGAACGCTTGCGGCTACCAGCTAGCCAAGTTCATTTTCACTCAACTATACAACAAACCTACATCGTTTGAAAACTCTTAATTTTCAGTTCTGGAGGAGTTTCTCCTTTAAGACGATTACATACCTAAACTTCTTCTGTAATCGTTTACGCCTAAACGATTAAAGAAGAAGTTTAGGTATGTAATCTTCTTAGAAACTCCTCCATATTTTCACGGTCAAAGTCCTATACCATAACTATACAATATAATGTTAATTTTTATAACATTATATCAATTTAACTCAAATTTCAATAAAGTTACAGAAGAACGTGGAATAATTAAAAGTTGAATGATGGCATTTAACACATAGTCCTCTTTTTTTACGAAATCAGGAAAGAAAAATGGATAGGGCATCGTGGTCAACAACACGGAAAGAAAATGTTTCTTTTTGTATCCTCATAATGTGCTGTCAATTCTTCTGTAAAAATTGCCCAAGTGATAATTTGTTTATGAGAGCAAAGCCATTGATACCATACAAACTGATTTGGTTCCAAATATAAATTTGCAATACGTACCTTTTGTGTGTTTTGCACATTATTGAGATCGAAAAATTGCTCCATCTGTAATATCCATGTTGTGGGATCCTTGCCATCAAACTTCCTCATATCGATTTTTACAATATGGTGGGTCTTCGATCCAACATTAGAGTCTATGGAATCATGATTAACATTTATTTTGTTCTCATCACGAGTTTCCTTTACTACCCTTTCACCATTAGTGACGATTTCTTGTAGCAACTTATTCATATTTATCTTCAATTCTTCCATCTTATCGTCCATGCCATCAATTTTAGCACCCATGCCATTCATCTTAGCTTCCATGCCATCCATCTTAGTTTCTACACCTTTCTTTAAACAATCCATCTTAGCTTCTACACCTTTCCTTAAACCATCCATCTTAGTTTCTACATCTTTCCTTAAACCATCCATCTTAGATTTTGTTGCTTTTTGTGCAAGTGACGCTTGTTGCACCTGGTCTCATAATTTTGATATATCATGTTGCATTTCTTCCTCTTCTTCATAAGTCATGCTATAGATTTTAGGTTTCTTACTAGGTGTTTGCATTTTCTGTCCTCGGGGCATCAATTACCGATTCAAACTAATTTTTCAAACCAAGCTTATGCAAAAATTTTAAAAAAACTACACACCTTTTTTCACTTTGTAGAAGCTTGATATTGAATCTGATGTATCTCTGCAATTTCTGATCATCCAATTCTGAAATTGTGACTTATAGTAGCCCTCTATGTCCTCTTTCCAATTCCACCAGTCTGATCCAAGTTGGATTCTCCAAGGAAGAGTTATGCACAATCTCCCAAGATGACCTGATTATAGACTAGTTCAGTAGAGTGAACTTGTACGATGTGCCACGAGTCCCTGTTTCGACTTTTGGATCTAAAAAAGATACAAAAGAAAGTAAATTCTGTCCTCTTTCTGTACCTTCTTACGAAATTTCAATCCGATGCTCAGAGAGAAAGTTATGACGATTTTACCCAGGTCACCTGTTTGGAATGTAATTCAGGAGTCTGCAAAAAGACCAACTTCCTCAGATCATATCTCCGAAAATATAGTGTGAAAATCTCTGAAATTTGGACCCGAGATTCAGCGCGATTTCTTCTCAAATGGGTTTTTTTTTTAGATTATGAAACATCACAGACAAAACGTTATAGCAAAAATGGCACAATGACCTGTTTGGAGCAGAGAAACCCTAGAATCCAAAGCTATGATACCAAACGTTATGAAACCAGCTCACAAAAAGATAGAAAAGAGAGATCCACACCTTAGAATTCAGCCTCTTCGAGGCGGCAACCTCCTTTACATTACATAAATTAGCAATTCTTGGATGATTCAAATGACAAAACCTGATTTCTATATATAGGAGTCTAAGGAGTCACAATATAACCTAGTTTTCTCTTCAAGTACCATGCCATTACACAAGCAACGTCCACTGATTTGGGCTTGAACAATGTCATTTCCTCCCGCACATGGTGGTTTAGACACCCCAAATACTTAAGGAGTACATCTAGGTTCTTTGGATAGACACCCAACATTATGGCCATCTTTTTTTAACTTTGTGGTGTACTTCTGCATGCTTTGCCCTAGGTTTTTGATGTAGCGATGACCAAATCCACTGGTCCTATATGTACAGAATAGGGTAAAATTGTGACTTAGTGAGGGTCTTGAAGTCCTCCTACTTAGTCCTTGGAGGATCTCCCTCGAACCTTAGGGTCTCCATGTTTCTCTCCCACCAAGTCAGGGCATGGCCCTCTAATTATAGTAGTGCAAATAAGATTTTTTGTCCTTCCTCAATTTGATGGACATTGAAATACACTTCCAGTTGCTATAACTAGTGATTTAGATTCAAAGTGGTAATCTCGCCATGGTACAACTTGGTATCAACCTTTGCTTCCATTTTAAACAAGGACTGTTATTGATTCATGACACTTGAACTAGGTTGATCTTTTTCAGGTTCTTTCTTCAACTTGTTCTCCATTTCTTCCCAATCTCATGACCCCCCTTCTAATTTTTCTTCTGCATTTGAACCCCCATCTTCTCCAAATATCCCAATCTTATTTCTCCAGGATTCCATGAGGATATTTACATTACAATTTATACCTGTGACTTGTTATTCTAGCCGCAAAAACCTCTCCTTTGTAGGATCATGAGGGTCATTCATAGATTCATCGACCATGATTAAGGTTTTATGAGTTTTGGCCCTGCTGATCTAGATCCCATGCAACTATCTACAATATACCCAAAGAAACCTGCTCTAATACCAATGTGATTTGTAAATTTCTATGGATATTCCACTAGGAAGTTCATCACAACAGATATGATAAAATAATAAAAATATGAAATTCTACACTATTATAATTTTATTAGATTTTTGGATCTGTAGATTTACTATTAATAGTGCATGCATGCAAATGAAAATTATCTAGAAAACAGAGAATGGAAAAATAAAAGCTCACACACACATCTGACACAAGATATGCTCTGGGAAACCCTTTTGAGTGAAAAACCTGGCTAGAAGGTGAGGTTGCTTCACTCTCTTTCTTTGAATGGAAATATGGATGCAAGTACACAAAAGTATGGCCAATGGCCCATCAGATGCTACAGTGCACAAATCCTCTCTTTGTACTCTATCTCCTATCCCTCTTGGATATTTTTTTCATCTATGGAACAAATGCAATCGAAAGAATGAAACCCCCTTTCCTCCTAGCGCCTAATTATAACACAACGCAATAACCTACTAATGGTTAGGTTTGACTACCTCAACTTTTAACCATAGTTACAATATTGAATCTTATAGAGTCTTCTACATCATAATCACATGGCTAGCTCATTTTTCATGAATATTGGGGTTTGATGTGGCATCCTCTTGAATTATGGTGGTGAAAATAGGAAGGAAAACTTCCTAGTGGCTTAAATTTCGCATATAGACACCAATTGACACGATTCTTACGTCATTGGAAAGTTATATGTGTGTAGAATAGCATGAAAAAGCGTCGCATTAAAGTGACAACATTTACCCCCAAAAACTGTCGTTTGATGCCTCAAAT
Source organism: Pinus tabuliformis (assembly GCA_031772625.1). Lineage (NCBI taxonomy): Eukaryota > Viridiplantae > Streptophyta > Pinopsida > Pinales > Pinaceae > Pinus > Pinus tabuliformis. The sequence goes on from CM062813.1 coordinate 886,620,876, forward strand.
TTCTCCCTGAAGGTTACATACCATGTTTTGCCAAGCTAGGTTCCATCGGTAAAAAAAACCCCATAAGATGATTCCTCCACTTTTTCCACTCTGAAAGCATTGGGAAGGATGAAAAACAATATAGTGATCCAATCTAGATCAACATTATATAACGATTATTTTATAACCATTAACATATTATAATTATTTTTCATATTAAGATAATAAATTTAAGGTAAGTTGGATATTTTAAAACCTATTAAGTTATTTAAGTGAAATAAGATTGTTATATTCTTGGTAATTAAGGCAATGCTTCTACCATAGAATTCATAAGGAGTTTATCTGGAATAAACTTAAAATAATAGAAAAAGAGGTGAAGGCATCGAGGATTTGTTTAGACAATTCTATCCAATTCTCCCTTATTGTAATTAAAAAAATGGCTACAAGTTTAAGTATTTGAATAATATAAATAATTTTAATATAATATTGGGTTTAATATTAATATTAGATATTTAATATTAATATATTCTTATATTAATATTATTAGGTTTAATATAATATTAGAGTTAATAATTCTATATAATATAATATTAACTTTAATCTAATACTAAGTTCAATATATTATAATACAAAATATTATAATATATTAATATTATAATAATATATTAAATTATATTAGAGATAGTTTTATAATACGATACTATTAAGCATAATAGTGTCATGTCTAGAATAAATCATGGTAAAGTATTTAACATAATATTATCTAATATATGTTTAATATTAAGTGATATTATTTAATATTAAACATTATTAACCATAGAAAGTGATGAAGTAAATCTTTTCAATAGATTTTGAATTTATCAAAATCTTAAATTCACATAAAAAACAAGATACTAAATTTTTTTGAAATTTTATTAAATTAAAAGAGTAAAAATATATGTAAGGTCTTAACTTGAGTTTAAATTATTTTAATATTAATATTCTTTTTTAGAAATACATATATTTATTTCAATGTAAATGTTGATTTCTAATCTTATTTGAATGATTGCACTTAATATATTGATTTCAACTTGTATATGTGAATTTTTAATCTTATTTAATTAACATAAAATTTCAAATTCTATTGTAATAAATATTATATAAATTACACTAAAAAATTTAAATAACATAAATTTCAGGATTCTATTTTATTTTTTAAAGTCAAATCTGTAATAATTATGAACGGGACATCGCCATCACTGCCATGGAGAGAAAATGCATACATTCGAAATTTTATAACATTATATCAATTTAACTCAAATTTCAAGAAAGTTACAGAAGAACGTGGAATAATTAAAAGTTGAATGATGCCATTTTACACATGGTGCTCTTTTTTTACGAAATCAGGAAAGAAAAATGCATAGGGCATCGTTGTCAACAACACGGAAAGAAAATGCATGTGACGATTGTGAGTAAATGTAGGAAGTGAGGTGTGTTGAAAATTACAGCCCCGAGGATATTTTAATAACTATGACGCCTAAACGATTACACACGAAGTTTTCTGGTTTCCCTTTATTTGGAAATAATTGAATGAAACCCCTATGAGATGAAACCATTACTTTATTGGGAAATAACTGAATCTTGAGTTTTGAATTGAGAGCTTTATATAATTTATAATGCTGCATGGATGTTAGTGTATTTCAATGAATATGATAATAGATTGTAGTCTATTTTAGCAAGTACAAAAGTCAAAATAGCAATGGGAGGAGTCCATTTAGGTTAGAAACATTATTTATATTGTGGTCAATGGGTTATTATAAGCTGTTAACATAGTATTGAATATGTGCCTTCACTTGGGATTTGCCCAGACAAACAAGGTTGCATTGAAACTACACTTCCGCATACGTTGGGATTCCCTGGTTGCATTGAAATGTGAAAACTGACAACAATTTCGAATACGGACGGAAATCTTAAAATATGAGAAATCGGGAGAGGCCAAAGTAGCCATATTTTGTAATTCTCTAGGAGAATTACAAAATAGAGTTGACAAAGGGAATCCTCACGATGTGCACTGGGGTGGGACTACTAGTAGAAAAAACCAATATCTTTTGTTAGTAGAAAAAAGAGATTACTAAAACAGACTCTGGTTACATATGCCCAAGTTGTTTTCAAATTGGATCCAAATTTATTTAGCAATAAGTGTGTATGCAGATTATATTTTGTGTAGATCACAGAAAATAAATCTTTCTAATTTAATTCCACCTTACAGATCCTCTGTAAATTTACAGTGAATCTAATAGCTATGGTAATTGCTATCATTAAAAAAATAGAAAAATTAAAATATGGGTTTTACAATTTTTATTTCTTTTAAATATAAAACTTATCTTTCTCTATAATAATTTAATAAAAAAACTTATATTTTTAATAAAAAGTTACCGTTATTTAATTGCAAATTATAAATTTTTTAATATAAAACTATTACTTTTCATTCTTATTTTATAATAAAAATACTTATTATTATTTCTAATATAAAAGCTTTATAGTCTTTTTAACATAGAAACCATTGCTTTTCATTTTCTAACAAAAACACTTGTCATTATTTAACTCAATTTTTTAATATAAAATTTCAATAATTTTATAATGTTACTATTTTTCATTTTTTTAATGTCACTATTTTTCATCTTTTTTATTATAAAATTCACCTAAAATATGTTAATATGTTATCGAGCCCCGATTGTTGTTTACCTTGCTCCCCATAGCATATTGATGGTTGTTTACCCGACTCACTATACCACTTTCACTTGAATGAATTGCCTTTAGGGTATAACTATTTACCCTTTTCTTATCACGTGCCTCTGTAGTTTTCAGAATTATTATATTTTTGTTGGTTAGTTGGTCTTGAAGGCTGGTAGTGTGATAAATATTTAGAAAATCAAAACTGAATTGACTATAAGCTTGAAAATCTAAGAGAAAGTGTTTTTCATCTTTAACCATATTAGTATCACACAACTTATTGACTCTTTCTTCCCCTGGTATTTTGGGAGTGTGCCAACACCTAGTTTCACTATAAAGCCCATGAGAACAACTTCTTATCTTCACAATGTTCATTTTATTCTTAACACGAGTCAATACAGAGAAATAGTTCTGATTTTCAAGATTGGGTTTATCACCTTGTTATAATATTTCAGTTTCCTTTTCCCCTTTAACTCTTTATTGCTCCATAACTTCTCCTTAAATTGGACGTAATACTATTTTTAATGCTATCTTTATTCTGCAAGATGATCTCTTCTAACCCCCAATGGTTTAGCCAAGATTGAGCATTATCCTCGCTTGAGCGCTAGGTCAGGGTTCTAGCTATCATTAGAAGCAATTTCAGGAAACCTCTTGGCTTTCATGTTGCATAACTTCATATATATGATATACCTAGTAATAGCCATGCTTTCAATAGGGGAAGGTTAGGTTCAATAAGGAGGATAAGGTAACTAGTACATCTTTTAATCTTGAGGTTATAATTTATAAAGTGTTTTTGGATTTGGTCAATCTTCCTCCATGATCCTCTAGATATACTACAACCCCAAACCTCACATCCATATAAAATAGCAAAGGTGACCACACTTTCAATGAGGATTTTTATTTATTCCAAAGACAAAGATTTGTTAGCTTACAATTGTCTTCAAACCCATAAAAAGCTTTCCATCCTCCACTTATCATTTTCTCAACGCTATAATTCCAATTTAAGAAATTTATAATTAATAAGAAATTCATAATTATTGATTAATTAATGCATAATTGTATTATTACTAATAATGTTGATAGGGATGTCTATTTTGGAATTGGGTTTCCACAATTTTAATTTGATGATCAATAATTATTAAGTGGATGTAGGGATTTAACCTCCATAAAATATTCTATAACATTTTTGTAGTATACACATTAAAGATGGAAATTTATTTCCAAAGTAGTTATGCATTTTTTCCTTTTTAGTTAAATTCATTAATTAAAAAATTTCATATGAAAAGTGTCAAATGATTTGAGTTATGGTTTTTTTGGCATGTGGGATCAAGAAACCATGGTATTGGCCCATGATATTGTCATGAAGCCTATTTATAAAATAAAAATATTCATAACAATGTGGGGGATGAATCTCCGTAGTTAAGAATCTTGTTACATTTTTTATTTTTTTTTATGTATATATGTTTAGCTAATATATTAATTATTTTTAATATAATAATAATAATAATAATAATAGATTTATGTTAATTTTTATAGTTTTTTTTTACAACTTGAGATGCATGATGAAGTGTTTCAATGTCTATTATGGATTGATACCTAGAGACATTTATCAACCATTTAATTTATATGGTTGATCAAAGAGGATCCCAAAAGACCAAATTTTTAAGTCTTCGAATCTCAATAAAATCTATTTCAAATCCAAGATCTTGTTGTTCTGAATTCAACGTCATAAACGACACCTCAATCTGACATAGTATGTAAAAGTTATGGCCCTTTGAAGTTTTTGGAAAACAATAAAATTTATTTTGCAGGATAGATTCACAAGTTGCCACATGGTAGCGAACATCACCAGTATGGATGATGACATGAAAGTAAAATCAACAAATTCAGGGAGTATTCTGGACCAATCTAGAGCTGACACGTGGCAAGCCCAGATTGGTTGAATAAGGCCCAATCCAAGGGCATGTAGAAATGGATTGCAATTTGTAGTTGCTAATCAATTCAAATTGAAAACAATAGACACATATTTCTTCTACTCAATCTACGGAAAGGAAAACATATAATGTTGGAAATAATACTGAGAGGGGGGGTGAATTAGTATTATCAGAAAAAAAATTTCATTTTATGCTCAGAAACATATACGCTACTTCAGTTAAGTGAAACAGCGTGTACACGCTACTGTGTCTAAAGAAACCAGCGTATAACAAGAAAAATTATGATTCAGTAGCTTATCTTCAGTGAATGCATCAGTACATTATTAACCATGATAGTAAAACAGGTGCAGTATAATAGAACAGATCATCACACAGAAAACACACACATGAACACCATGATATAAGGTGGAAACCCAATGTGGGTGAAAACCACCTACTGCAAGTCGTCTCTATCTTTCTTTAATATGAAACTTCAGTTTACAATCTTTTGTACTGGTGCAGCCTTATACCAGTACGCAGGCTACAACCTGTTGAAGGCTTCAACCTTCTCTCGTTCTCCAAACTTCCTTGGAAGGGAGCTCCAACCCCCTTTGCTCTTGTACTAGCTAAAATACTAGTACGTACGTGTTGGCCTACAATCTTCTTTCCTTCAGGTACCACTTTTCATACATTTTCAGACTCGATATTCCTGAAGCACAACATTAGAATAATTAGATCCCGATCTGTCCTTAGATCTAGCCTTCCATCAATCGGTGAGATCTCTCCTTAGCTTAGATCAAGCAACCCAGAACCTGCATACCAGATCTCTTTCTTTTTCAGATATTCAAGATTTTTCAATTGTACTTGCCTAATGATCTTCTTCTCCTTATATAGCCTTAGGCCTTGTTCAATACCAAGGGCCAAAACCATAGAAATCCAATACCATCAGCTTCAAAACTAGGGATCAACACGTCCGTCGAGACACCATGGTCCAAAACCATAGGCACAACTTCCAAGGAATAACCGCCACGGACCAAAGATAAGTTTTCCACATACACGCTCTTTTACTGAAGCCAACCTACGTGTACACGCGACTTGGTATATAGCGAACCAGCGTGTATATATTTTCTCTTCATACTTGTAGTCTGATCATCAATTCCTTGCTGCTATCCTTCTGCACTATGATTTGTCATCAGTGTGATTTTCCATCAAGGCCAACACTTGTATCATAATGCCAACATATAATAGAAACTCATGCAATAACATGCAAGCATTCAATCACAATGAACAAAGTATTTTTACTAGGGAACCCAACTAGGAAAATCCCCTCCTCTGTTTTGCATTAAATTAGATAGAATATGGACATATTACAGTGACAACTTCAACCCTTTAAGTACCACTAGCACTGCAATATTGATCTCCTGCTATGACCAATGCTTAGCCAAAATAGGCCTCAGCCTTCCTCATATTTCCTTGTGCAATCCTTCAGGAAACCCTAAAAATAGGAGACTATTCTTTGCACAAATCCTGAAAAAATTAATCACCTGCTCCAATGAAAAACTTGTACACTCAACTAGTACACAATTGATAATTGCAATGTGTATTTTCCTCCCCCTCAACTAGGAAATTTGAATTCCACGCATGACTAGGGTTATTTTTAGTAAATTAATGAGCTAACTAAGTGATGAGTGAGTTAACAACAATTACTACTACTCAACTGAACTCCTATTGACTCTATTCTATACTAGAGCTAAGATAATTGAGTTTAACTAACAATAACTCCACTAGATTGCTATATTTTAGCAATCAACTCATGCACAACTCCATTTCTAGCCTACAAACTTGCATTGACTAATTTAACTTAGTGATTTGGCCCTGCTACTCCTGCTAAATGCAACTCAAGTCATCCCGCTGATGTGGAAAATAAAATTTCTCCATTTGACTATGGCATAAGTCAAATGAAGCCTTTTCTTGCTGCAATTTAACATGGCACCATTTGGCCCAATTACAGGGTATCACATTTCACCCTGCAGTTAGTCGGTTGGGCCTGAACCAAGAAAATCTAGCGGGAACTTAACAAGCGACTTGGTTATAACTAGTCTGGTAAATTCGTTAATTTTGGTAGTGGTTTTGGCAGTTATTTCTAAGTTTAGTGGGTGCATTGGAGGCAGCTAGATCAGTTAGGCAGGTCGCCAAGTTGGCAGACCCGCCAAACGAACGACCAATTTAGCAGTCAAATTTGTTTGATAGATAGACGGATTTGTCAAACAGTGAACCAATACAACCATTGTATTTTCTTTTACATATAAAAATATACATGGATGGGGGTTGTCGAGGTCGAACCCGTTGCCAACAAGTGACCCATCGACCCCACTTTCTAGTTGTTACCAATGCAAGAGTCCATGCATTTGTAAACTCCGTCGCACGATTATTATTTAAGCCATAAAAATTCATTGGGCTAGGGAGAGGACAGAATAGTGCAAGCCAAGCCATGGAACTAGTCGCCTGTGGAACCACACCACCTCGGAAACGAATTTTGAGAATGAATCTACACGAGATTCTTTTATAAAATATTCTTGAAATATTCCATAGAGAATCTATGGGGAATATCTTATATTCCTTAGAGCCTCATAGGTAATAGTGACATAATTTGGCCAACTTTATACTCAAATTTCACGATTCACCATCCCCATATTTAGAGGTATAAAATGTAATTTTTCCACGTATGCATTTTGATTTTGTTGAGATTAATGTAAGAGGCCTCCCCACTTTGAGCATGTCCTAGAGATGTAGTCAACATTGGACAAACTTTGTTATCAAGTCATGTGTGTTCCTTGCCTTTATGGTTTCCTTTGATTTTCTTCTTCTTTAAAGTGTATGCACATGTGGTTTTCATGCTCTTTTTACATGCAATTCTGAATATACATCGATGAAGTAAAATATTTGGATCAAGTTTGGTATCAGAGTAGGTCTTCTTGATGTGAATTGCGAGTGTGAATGATAACTAGGAACAAGATTCAAAAGGGTGAAGGTAAACTTAAGTCCTTTGATCTAGAAGTGGGGTATGTAGCACAAAGAAGGAAAATGGAAGAACATGATGCTCAGTTGGAAGAAGAGCAAGATTTCTGCACACATTTTTACACCATGGCCAACAAAGTTGACAAATTATTTATAGAGTATGAGAAGGCAGTGGTAAAGAAGGAGAAGAAGAAAGAACCAATAAAGGATCACACTTCGATAAATCAAGGAGAAGGAGGAGAGCCTCCTGAACCTCCATCTCCATCTTTTAGTGAATGTTCTTCTTCTTCATTTTCTCACTCCTCTCATTCTAATAGGAAACATAGGAATGCCTAAAAAACCTTTTCTAAAGTTAGATGAAAATTTTGACTTGCCCATGTTTAATGGAGAATGGAGTGCAGAAAAGTTAAACAATTGGATCAAACATATTGAAGTATATTGTTGGATTCAGCATATTGAAGAAGACGATGCCAAGATCCAGTTGGCATCTCTTTGGTTGAGTGGAATCACTCTCATCTGGTGAGAGAACAAGCTTCAGAAAGGTAGTAAACATGTGGGTAAACTCCTTTCCTCATGGTCTAAATTTTTTATGCATTAAAATACCATTTCTATCCTTTGGGCTATTGGAAAAATTCCATGATGGAATGATAATATTTGAGGCAAGGAAAGGTCCAAAGTGTGCAAAGTTCCATAGAATAATTTAGAAACAAGATTTAACATTGCGAATTTCTTTAGATTCACCCGAGATTGTGATGAAGTATATTGGTGCTTTACATAGTTATATCAATAAAAAAATTATTGTTGTTTGAACCTACTACTATTGATGCAACGAGTGTGAAGTCCATCCATCTTGAAAGCATGGGTAAACATGAAAAGGATGATCATCCTAGGTAGTCATCATCCAAACCTCGTAACGGAAAATTCAAAGGAAAAGGAAATGGACAAGACAAGAAGATAACTACAACCAAGAAATAGGAAGGAGGAAAGCCATCTTGTATATGTTGTAAAAAGGAAGGCCACAATAATGAACATTATTGGAAGTTTCATCTAGAGTTGAATACAGAAAGATTTGGTGGAATGGGAAAGAAAAAGATGGTGGAAAATGTTCAACGGGACCTTAAATCTGACTTCGGTGATGTGATGTCGATTAAAATAGTGGCCATATATGGTAATAGTTCTCTTCATATTAATTCAAGCTTTGCAATTCATGCAAGTTCAAGTTCTATAAATGAGTCTCTTGTTGATGAATGGAAGAGGAGTGACTTGTTTCATATTAGGGTTGTGGTGAGACATCATAGAGTGGAAACATTATTTGACTCAGGCTCTTAAGTAAACTTGACTTCAGAATCTATAGTTAAAATGTTGGCATTATAGACCAAGCCTCATCAAAAACCCTACCCTCTTGGTTGGGTATGTGACAAAGCGAAACTTCATGTAACCAAGCAATGTAGGGTTAGGTTTGTTATTGCATCAAAACTTCTAGATGAGGTTTATCTGGATGTTGTACCATTGGGTATATGTGGCATTGCTTTGGGGAGTTCATATTTGTATGTCAAGAAAGCGGTCTTCTTTTGGCATGGAAACAAATACCATCTCACACAAGATGAGGTGGAGTATATTGTCAGAGCCCATCATGTGAATATCAATGCAAATATTTCTAGTTCAAGTCAAATGAAGAGGCTTAGTAACTACATCAAAGGTTGCATGTTGATGGTTGTGATATCAAAAAATGTAGAGGCTTCTTAAGGTCTCTAGGGTAGTGATCTTGCTCACAAGAAACATTGTATGAATTTTTTCTAATTATTATGGGATTTTTTAGGAACCAATTAGGTTTCCTCCAAAAAGAGAGATCAAACATGAAATTCATCTCCAATAGGATGCCCCTTTACCTAATATAGATATGTATAGTTTTTCATTTGTTGAAATGGAAGAGATCAAGAAACAAGTGCAAGAATTTTTGAACGAATGGGTCATAAGACCCAGATCTTCTCCTTGTAGTTCAACCATATTGTTGGTGCCAAATAAGGATGACACACGGAGGATATGTGTGGAAAATCGGGAACTCAACAATATTAAGGTGAAAAATTGGTACCCTCTCCCTCACATTGATAGTTTATTAGATTAGTTGAAAAATGTTATTTATTTCACCAAATTGGATTTGCGAAGTGGCTACCAACAAGTTAGAATTGTAGAGCATGATGTCTGGAAGACTGGATTCAAGACAAAACAATGGTTTCTCAAGTGGTTGGTTATGCCATTTGTATTGTGTAATGCACCGACCACATTTATGAGGGTGATGAATGCTATTCTTAGACCTTTTGTTGATGATTTTTTGTAGTGTATCTTGATGATATACTTGTTTCTGGTAGACGTTAGGAAGATCATGTGACTCATGCTAAGAAGGTGCTTATTTTTTTTTCAAAAAGAAAAACTATATTTAAAAATTTCCAAGTGTGAACTTGGAAAGACTTCTTTGGTTTACCTAAGTCATATTGTTGGAGGAGGACTAATGAAAATTGGCCCTTCAAAAGTTGATGTGATTGTTAAGTGGCCTAAGCCTACCAAATTATAGAATTCTGAAGCTTTTTGGATGCAATGCAGTATTGGAGAAGGTTCATTGCCAACTTCTCTATTATAGCATCTCCCTTGCATGCTTTAATAGGTGTGAAGCAAACCTTTCAGTAGGGAGGAAAGTGATAGAAGGTTTTTGATAACCTGAATGAGAAGATTAGGACCACACCAGTTTTGGCCTTACCTAACCTCCAATAATCTTTTGAAATTGAGAGAGATGGTCGTGGTTACACCATGGGTGCAGTGTTGATGCAACAAAGGAAACCGATATGTTACCATTTAGAGAATTTCTCCCAAGTTGTTGTGAATTATCCCACAAATGACAAGGAGTTGTATGCTTTGGTGCAAAGCGTCAAGAAATGGAAACATTACTTGATTGGTAAGGAGACAATTATTCATATAGATCACCAACTCTTACAATACATACAATCTCAAACCAAATTACAACAGGAACATCATTTTAGGTGGATGGGATTTATTCAACACTTTCACTTGGTAATCAAATATAAAAAGGGCACTAGCAACAAAGTAGCAGATATGCTCTCTCGTCCTCCTATTTTTGCATCTGTTATTTTTCAAAATGCTTCATTGTCTCATTAAATTTATGTTGAAAATTATGTTGTTGATGAAGATTTCAAGGATATTTGTGAGAAGCTAACCCATGGATCACAAGTAGAGAATTACCATTTGCAAGGAAAGCTCTTGTACCAGCCTGGAAAAAATTGTATTCCCACCAATGAAAGAGTCCATGTAATCGGAGAAGAACATAATTTTCTTGTGTCAGGTCATTTTGGTGTAAGGGTGACTATCTTTCATTTACAGAGGTTTTTCTATTGGCCTCATATGAAAGAAATTGTGTCAAAATATGTAAAGGGATGTGTGATTTGTTTTGTTTGTAAGCCTACTAATAGAAAACTAGGGCTATACACACTTCTCCCAGTTCCTTGTCATCCTTGGGAAAGTGTTCCTATGGAATTCGCTAGGGGTTTTCCCTTCATCTAGAAAAGTTCATGACTATTTGTATGTCATAGTGGATTGATTTACTAAGATGTGTATCTTAATTACTTATAAGAAGAAAATTACTACAGAGCAAACTGCTCAAGTCTTCTTTCAGTATGTTTGGGTCCACTTTGGGCTGTCCAAACATCAATTGTATCTAATTGGGACTCTCAATTCCTTGGGGATTTTTGGGCAAGCTTGTAGAGAGTGATGGACACCAAATTGAAGAGGAGTAGGGCATTCCATCTGTAGACCAATGGACAAACAAAGTTGGTCAACTGAATATTGGTTCATTTTATTCGAGGCTATTGTGGAAACCTTCCTAAGTTATGGGATCAAAAACTTCCTTATGTGAAACATGCATACAAAAGCGCCATGCACTCATCTACTCAAAGCTCACCATTTGAGACTTACTTTGAGTGCCTGCCGAAAGATCCCTTAGACATGGTCTTTGGGAAGGATGAAGATTCCAACAAACAAGGTGACTAGGAAAAAGAACGAAATTTCCTTCAACGAATCCAAATGATTCATTAGACAGTATAGGAACACTTGGAGAAAAGTCAGGATCGATACAAGGCTCGACATGAAAAACACCAATTTTATCACCAGTTCTAGGTCGGAGATAGGGTATGGCTCCATATTAGCAAGGATAAAATAAAGGGAGAAGACAAGAAATTGAGACCAATTTGATATGGTCCTTTCATCATCTTGGATAAGCTTGGAGACAATAATTTTTTCCTTGACTTGCCAACATACATGAAAATGTATTCCATGGTGAATGTTGAAAACTTCAAGTTCTATGACCTCCTATGATCATGAACTCAAAATATATTGGATAGGTTCCTTTAATGGATGATTTTTAACCAGAGTACTTGGACAAACTTCCTGAAGACATCATTCTTGATAAGAGGACCAAGACTTCAAGCCAGGGAGACGTTGAGTACCTTTGTGTGGGTTTCAATGGGATGCATCCATGTAAGGCTCATTGGATTGAAAATGAGAAAGTAAGGGAGAAATTCCCTCACTTGCTAGTTGACTGATAAGGCTTTTAGTGGCCCAAATGTTCTTTAGTTGGAAGGAATGATCTAAGAGTATCCAAAAAGACCAAAATTTTTAAGTCTTTGAATATCAACAAAACCCATCTCAAATCAAAGAGCTTGTCATTCTGAATATAACGGTGCAAACGACACCTCAATATGACACCATATGTGAAAGTTATGGCCAGTTGATGTTTTTAGCAAACATTAAAAATTATTATCCACAAAATACCCACAGGCTGCCACATGGTAGCTGATGTCAGCAATACTGATGGTGATGTGGCAATATGGTCAGGAGAATCAGGTAATATTCTATACCAGTCCGGAGTCAAAATGTGGCAAGGTTGGCTAGGTTGGATAAGGCCCAATTCAGGGGTGTCATTTGGCCTAATTACAAGGTGTCACATGGCACCCCACAATTGGCCAGTTGGGCCTGGACCAGGCCAAATATGGTAGGAAACTTGGCAAGAAACTTGGTTACAGCTAGTCTGGTACATTCTATTAATTTTGGTAGTGGTTTGGAAATCATTACTAAGTTTGGTGGGTGTATTAGGGTAGCTAGATAATTTTGGTGGGCCATAGAGTTGGTGGACCCCCCAATCCAATGGCTAGTTTAGAAGAGAAATTTGTTGGAAGGATAGACAGATTTGCCAAACAATTAAAGAATACAACCATTGTATTTTATTTTACATATAAAAATATACTTAGAGGGTGGTCGGTTGGTGGCACAATGACCCCGCTTGTTGGTCATTAAGAATGCTCTAGTCAATGCTTTTGAAAACTTTGTCAGATGATTATTATTTAAGTCATACAAATCCACTTGGCCTCGAAGAGGATGGAACAACAAGAGCCAAGCCATGAAACTAGGTTATAGATCACTCCACCGTCAAAATCGTGCCACTTTAGGTGCAAAGTTCAAGAGAAAAATCTATAGTGGAATCTTTGACAAAATATTCCTAGAATATTCCATAGAAAATCTACGGGGAATCTTTTAAATTTCCTAGAGCCCTAGAGGTCAGAGTGACAATTTTTGGCTAACTCTATACTCAAATTTCATGATTTCTCACCAAAAATATGATGCTACAGTCAGTTTCCTAATCTGATCAGCCCATTTTCAGGCCATCGCCAGATTTGGAGGCATAATGTGTAATTTTTCCGTGTATGCATTTTTATTTTGCTGAGATTAATGCAAGAGGCCCCCCCACTATAAACATGGCCTGGAGATGCAGTCCACATTGGTCAAATTCTATTATCAAGTTTTATGTGTTCCTTGTATTCATGGTTGCCTTTAATTTTCCTCTTCTTTAAAGTGTATGTACATGTGGCTTTTATGCTCAATTCTGAATACATCGATGAAGTAAAAGATTTGGATCAATGGTTTCACTGGTATAAGATATAAATAAAGAATAAAAATCATAATTAAGTTAATCTTACAAATTTATCTATAATTATTGTGTTTAAAACTTTATTCTTTATTTCTGAAATGAGGGTATTATTTGTCTCTTACCCTCCTAATATTAGTTTTATACTCTCTTTATTCAACTCCCTCTTTTCTAGTAATTCATTTGGAGTAATTAACATGTTTTCTTGCTTCCTATAAAGGTCAATGGAACCATAAAAATCTAATAGGTTTTTTTGGTACAATAATGAAAGAAGAGGGAAATTACTTTAAAAAAAAATCTCTACTTTACCACAATTTAGAGACACGACACAAGATTTTTTTTGAGGGAAAAGAAACATTTACGTAATTTTGTATTCAAACTTTTTCTATGAGATTACATTGCATACAACACTTGCTATATATTGTTTTCTAACCAAAATATTATATTTATTTTATAAATTAGGTGAAAATATCATATTTAAATTTGGATTATGAGGTTATATTATCTAATTAATATTTATACCAAGGAAGCCATATAATAATATTGTAATAATATCGTATCATTAACAATTTTTTAATGAAATCTATATATACACACATATGGAGAGAGAGGGAAAAGAAACACTTAATTATTTTTGTGTTCAAACTTTTTCTATAAGATTACATTGCATACAACACTTACTATATATTGTTTTCTAACCAAAATATTATATTTATTTTCTAAATTAGGTGAAAATGTCATATTTAAATTTAGATTATGAGGTTATATTATCTAATTAATATTTCTACCAGGGAAGCCATATAATAATATTGGTAATGATATCGTATCATTAACATTTTTTTAATGAAATATATATATACACATATGGAGAGAGAGAATGCAACCATCAACAAATTTGTATTTAATAGGTAGATTGGATTTGAAGCAATCATGAGAGAAAAACTTACTCTCAGCTTTATTATAAAATTAGAAAATACAACATTATTGTACTTCTTCTTTTTTTGTTGAAGCAAGAGTCAGACCTTCTATTTCATTAGAACGTAATATGAATTACATAAAATACAACAGTTCACTAGGAACTGTAGTCTAAGGAAAAAACCACTCTCTAACTGCCACCGAGCCAAAGGAAAAAGCCCCAACCCCTACAAACATAACCTCTAAACCCTTAAAAGAAATACAAAGCTGGGACCAAACAGTCAAACCACCGAAAGCAGGCTAACTATAAAAATGAGTTCGACCCGAAGAGAAAAAAAACTACCAATCTATAAGGATTTTGGGTCCGAATGACTCACGAACCCTCGAGCCTATAGAACGTACTATAATCAATTATTCCCACCAAGAACATTTTACCAGCCGCCAAGACTAAATTGTCACCACGCTTCCCGCCTTCAACTGGACATGCATCTTCAATCTCTACCATCAAATCACCCCGCCCGATCCAACGACTGTGGAGGATTTTGCATTGCATAGAAGCACGACGCTTACCCACATGGACCCACCAACAAGCTCGATTGTTCCTGACCGTAGATCCGCCTTTCTTGATCCGATGGCTAAGGATCATATTGCACAGGTCTACATCACCAAACAATAGCGCACGATGAGGGCGGTATTCAATCCTACCCCTTGGCCATGTGTTGCCCGATGAGTGGAATCACTCACAAATTAGAAAAACCACTTCCCACTTGCAAGGCATGCAATCACCAAAAAACCACCCCAAACGCGGTATGGCGTGCACCGACGGAAAACCAGGGGTTTTGAGGCTGCCGATAGATTCTGGATTCCGGCCTCTCGCAACATCCCCTCTACGCCTGTACCTAATCCAATGAAATATATTGCAACCACCATCCAGCTGCCCATCCAAAAAACAGAGTCTCTCGATATGCTTCCCCCTGGAACCTCTGTGAATGTACTTACCAGTGTTGCGAAGGCCAAAAATGGCTTGCAACCCACAAAATACCAGACAGTGAATAAAATAGCTACGAATAAAGAAACTGAGTCATCTAGACCTCACCTCCATGGCTCTGTTCTGAAACACCATACAGTCTTCATCCGCCTGGTCGTGACAATTCGCCTTTAATCTGTTCTAAGGCAACTCTTGCCAACCCATCACAACCCTGTTTGCTATGCAAATCACTCCTTCATTCGCAATAATATCCGCCAATTTATTGGTCGTTCTGCGCACATGGTTAAAACTAATTGTTCGAAGGCCTTGGAGGTGAAGCTGAATCCGTTGAAAGACCTGGATCAACCCCCCATTTTCGAGATTTTTTCTGGCAATGTGCCCCAGCTGATTCTCTTGACTAAGTTAATGATTAACTTAGAATCAGCTTCCACAATCACATTTTTGTGGTTATCCTGCACCACGAAATCTAAACATTGCTCCATAGCCATTAATTTTGCCATATTGTTAGTGGATCTTCCTAAATGGAAATGGAAGATGAAAAGAATACTTCCATTTTCATCCCTTAACACCCCTCCATAACCAATAGTGCTCGGGTTGCCTTTTGAAGCCCCATCAATATTGTATTTCAAAAAACCTTTAGGGGGAGGATGCCAGAAATCCTGCTCAGAATCCATTGCTAAAACCCTCCTATCCAGGCCTTGATGAATAAGACCCTGCAAACCCAGCTGACTGAGGATCCTCAAATCAGCTTCTGAAGGTTGGTTCTTAAGGGGCTTTCGTACAATAGTGCCAATCGTCTCCTTAAGTTGTTTTAAGATCTGCTCATAAAGGCAATAGGATGACTTTTTTACATTATTGAAGATTCTATTATTCCTTTCTTTCCAAACATTCCAAATAATGAAGCTTGGCGTAAGAGCCCAAGCTGAGTCAAGAAATTCATAATCTGAAAAGTTTCTTCTCCAATTGTTTAGGGTATTGATAATACTCCCTTTGTCCGTATCAGTCTGTTGGAAAATGGTGACAAAAGTATCCCACAACCTGGAGGTGAAAATGCAATTGTTGAGAAGGTGCTCCATTGTTTCCTCTTGGGCTTCACAGAGCTGGCATCTGGAAGGCCCTAGAACACCCGTCTTCCGAATGTTATCCCAGGTCAAAATTTTCGTATGCTGAACTAGCCACATGAAGAGCTTAATATTCATCCAACCTTGATGCCTCCATAGTCTATGCCAAATCCTATCCAGAACATGGAATCCAGGTCAAGGAGTATGAGTTTTGCCTCCTTAAGAGTAAATTTGCCTTCATTATTGTAGCCCCATCTCAGTTGGTCATGCTCCCCCGACACTAAAATCTTCCTTTGCTCTAAAATTTTCGTAAGTGCCTCTGCTTTAGCTTTCAAGGGGATATCATCTTTGTAATCCAAGTTCCTCCCGGTTCTCCATTTTCTTGTTCCATTAATTTTGTCCCAAAAATCCTTTACCTTGGATAACCCTTTGTTATCTGTTTTTTTCTTGAGGTCCACTAAGTCTTCTGTTAATAGTATAGGTTCTTGTTTCCATTTATCCTCCCAAAATAAAGCTAAATCTCCATCTCTGATCTCCCAGAAGTTGTTTTTTTGAACTAAGTCCCTATTCTCCCAACCCTTATTCCAGATTTGTGAGCCCTTTATATTTCCAAACATCATTATATGATCATAACTTTGCCAATTACTGGCATATTTTTCTTTCCAAATAGTAGCCCACTGAACCTTTGGGTCTTTTACCCAACGCCACCATAATATTTCCCCTAGAACCTTGCTTAGAATCTCTAGATCATCCAATCCAAGACCTCCATGATTTTTAGGTTTGCAGATTTTCTCCCAGGTTACTAAGGCCCATTTCTTTCTTTCTTCCCCCTTGCCCCAAAGAAATTCTCTTTGGATGGTTCTAAATTGTTGAAAGACTCCTTTTGGTGTTGGTAGAGCTAATAGCATAAAGATTGGGATGGATTGAAGAACAGTCTTTGTAAGCACCAACCTACCATCTAAGTTTAAATATCTAATAGTCCATTTCCTGATTTTAACTTGCAACTTATTAATCACTGGCTCCCAAACACTTTTGGGTAAAGGTTTAGCAGTTAGAGGAACTCCCAAATATTTTGAAGGAAGGACATCCCTTTGAAAGCCCAGAATTCTGGAGATATTCCTCTGAATAGCAATATTGGTATTAAAGAAAAAAATCTTAGATTTGGAGAGGTTAACATCCATACCTGTAGCCATGGAAAAATCGTTTAGGATCTATTTATACCCAAGAGCTTCCTTGACTATGGGGATTCCTTGCATCATGGTATCATCAACAAATTGTTGATGAGTCAAGGCTTGTCCATTCTCAAAAAGTTGGAGACCCTTAATCTTACTCACTTCCTTAGTGTGTTTGATAGACTGGCCAAGTCCTTCCATCATGAGGATGAAAAGAAAGGGTGAGAGTGGGTCTCCCTACCTGAGACCTCTTGAAGGAATAAAATTCTCGGAGGGAGAGCCATTAACCAAAATTGAAAAGTTGGAAGAGGTCACCAAGGCCATGAGCCACCTCACCCAATTATGGTCAAACCCAAAAGCAATAAGAACTTTCCTGATATAGGTCCAATTCAACTTATCATAAGCTTTGGAAAGGTCCAATTACATGATCACTCCAGCCTTCCTATTGCTATTGAATGAGTGCACCACCTCATGCACTTGAATGATGTTATCTAGAATTTGTCTGCCTTCCACATAACTAGATTGTTCTACAGAGACTAGTGTAGGAAGAAGAGGCTTGAGCCTATTGGAAACAACCTTGGATATTATCTTGTAAACCACATTGCACAAAGCTATTGGTTTATAATTTTCTAGAGTTTTTGCATTGTCATGTTTAGGTATTAGGGATATAAAGGAGGCATTGAGCACCTTCAAAATAGTTCTATTCCTTCTGGAATTTTCCATTACATTCAGAATATCATGTTTGACAATATTCCAGCAAGCTTTAAAAAAATCCACATTGAAACCATCAGGGCTAGGTGCTTTGCCATTCTGCATTTCTTTGAGGACCTCACTAATCTCCTCTTCAGTCACTGGCCTATTAAGGTTGAAATTATTCTCTCTAGACACCAGCCTAGGTATATGTCTTGTTAAGTCCCTGATGGAGTTCTCTCTATCTAAAATGGTTTCCTCTGCTATGCCTCGAAAATCCTGGATTAACACATCTTCTAGATCTTCATGGGTATTAAAAAGATTCCCTCCCTCATCCTTGATCAAAGAGATCCTATTGTAAGCTCTATTCACCATGGTGGATCAGTGGAAAAATCTAGTCTTTTGCTCTCCTTCTTTTAGCCATTGAACTCTAGATTTTTGTTTCGAAAATATTTCCTCTTGTTTACATACATTTTCCCAGTCTTGTTGATGTTTGGTGACTTGATCACTTTTGACTTTATCATAGCCATCCATGATAAGGGCATGGTTGGGTTCCTGCATTTTATCTTCAGCAGATTTTTTTTGCTTCAAAAATATTGCCAAATTCATTCTTGTTCCATTCTTTGAGCCTAAGCTTGATATGCTTTAGTCTTTTGTGTAGAAGGAACATTCTTCTACCATGAATATGCAATTCTTCTGACCACCAATTTGCAATGTTGCTAATGAAATCCAGGTGTGAAAGCCATATATTCTCAAATATAAAATGTCTATTCCTGGGAATACCAATAGCCTGCACCTCCAGTTGAACTAGCTAGTGATCTGATCCTCCAAAAGGGAGAAATATCGCTCTGATTTCCTTATCAGTGAGCATAAGGTCCTCTGAGATTAAGAATCTATCTAGCTTTGAGGCTACATGAGACTCTCCTCCTCTTTTATTGTTCCAAGTAAAGAGACCGTTACTCATATCTGTGTCAACAAACTTCAGATTATCAATAAAAGTTTGAAATGCTAAAGAGTCTTTGCTAAGAGTTTTGGTTCCTCCTTTTTTCGCCAAAAGTGATTTGATCATGTTGAAGTCCCCCCCCCCATGATCCATGGTATTCCTGCATGTCTGTCTCTGAGATCCACAAGATAATCTATAAACCTAAGTTTATCATCCATTCTTTGGGGCCCATAAACATTCATGACCAGATAGATCTCCCTGTTTCCCACAGGCTGAATAACCACTGCTAAGTAATTTCTTGATGCGTCAGCATCTATAATATCAATCTTTTGGGGGTTCCATAAAGTGAGTATACCTCCTGCTGTATTCTCTCTTTTGACTTCTAGAAACTCAAATCGATTAAGCCATTTTCTATGAATTTCTTTTATTTTTTGAATGGAATGTTTAGTTTCCTGGATCAAGATAATATCTAGAGCTGCTTGTTTCATTCTATTACTAAGTAATCTTTGTTTTCTTTTACTACCTAGACCCCTGATGTTCCAAGACGTGAACTTCATCATTAAAGATTTGTAAAGGACTAACTGGTTAGGTATTTCATCTTACCTGAATCAATCATTAGCTTTCCACATTCCATCAATAGCTCGTTCTGCTTTTTCCTGCCTCTTTTCTTTCCTAGGTTTCTAGTTGCTAATCCTGGTGTGGTTTTCATAGTTTTCACACCTTCGTTACCCTGGCTTTCATTGCTTCTTTACCTCTCCAGCCCTTTAGCCCGAGTTTTCCATAGGAAGAGTTGCTGAACTCTATTGAACTCCTCTTGAGGTAACGATTCTACCCCTCCCATTGTTCCCTGCTTCAAGAACCCTTCCAGGTCTAAGTGTTCTCTGTCAAGAATCTCTTTTAGTTCATTATCGTCCATTTCCATCTCACTCTATGTCATTTCCTGATCCATTTCCAGTTCTGCATCGCCCATCATGGCCTCTTTCTATTTATTACTACCCTGTGTTTGATCATGTTCTTCTTCTTTCTCTTTCTCCACTGGACTCCCTTCCATTGTCTGATCTACTTTTGTTATCTCTTCTTCTTTTGCTATCTCCTCTTCTTCTTCAAGTACTTGGAACCTATTCTGATTTATTTGTTGCCCTTCTGTTAGATGTGGCTTAGGCCCCCCTTTGCCCCCTTTTTCTCTGTGTACCACTTTTTAAAAGATTTGATTATCTTTCATAGTATTAGCTTTACTCATGTTCTCTATTTTACTAAGAGGGAAATATCTGAAAAGATGCCCATGCTCATGGCATCTGTGGCATCTAAAAGGAATATGTTCATAATCTACTGTTTGCACCCATTCTTCATAAAAAACTTCCAATATTACCTCATTCGATAAATCTCCAGAGAGATCCATCTCCACACATATTCTTGCAAACGATTTGTATTTTCCCCTTCTAGTGGCCTTCGAAGCTTTAACAAAACACCCTAATTTATTTCCTATGGTAGATAACAATTCTGTTTGCCAATAATCAAGAGGTAAAGAGTAGAGTCTTACCCAAACTGGGACCCAAGTGAACGTCTCACCGTCCGGGACAAAATTCATAATCCATCGCCACATATAGAGGCCTACTACTGCATAGAAATAGGGCCCTCCTTCAAACACACTGTCTTTATCTTCAATATTTGTAAAGACCACAATGAAGAATATCTTAAACCCAAGATGTAGGTCTATGCTTCCTTTATGTTTCCAGTGGTTTTTAAGCCATGTCTATAAAGCTTTTTCAGTGGGCCATAATCCCAAGAATTTACAAATAATTGCATATGTCCACATGTGGTCCCTGTGCGCCTACAAAGCAGGATCATTTAAAACCACTCTAGGTGTGATCACAGCTTTGGGTTTGCATGGTCCCTTTTGTGCTTTTTTTTTTGTTCCCTATTCCTTGTCTTCTTCCTCATTGTCGTTTGTGCTATTATTCTCCCTTGATTTGGTGCAATCCTGCTCCCCTTCAATGTTCCTTTTCCCATCTTCTGAAGGACCTCTATCATTTTCTAATGGTTTCTTACCTCTAATGGCCATAGCCTGCTTATAGGAGGGAGTGGAGCTCCCTCCTTTACGCCCTTCCATAGAGATCAATGCTTGCTAAAATCAGTAACCCTAGC
This sequence comes from Pinus tabuliformis, assembly GCA_031772625.1. Taxonomy (NCBI): domain Eukaryota; kingdom Viridiplantae; phylum Streptophyta; class Pinopsida; order Pinales; family Pinaceae; genus Pinus; species Pinus tabuliformis. The sequence goes on from CM062813.1 coordinate 886,642,401, forward strand.
TGTTTGCTCTGCTCTCCTTAGCTCTGTCGAATCGTCCCCAAGAAAATTCTCTAGTGATCACAACATTATTGTAATTCAATATAAAGAAGATCATCATAATTTTATATTAGAAATGAGCATATTCTTTGTCTCTTACCCTCGTAATATTAGTTTTATACTCTCTTTAATCAACTCTCTCTTTTTTCTAGTAATTCATTTGGAGTAATTAACTCTTTTTCTAGTAATTCATTTGGACTAATTAACAATGTTCCTTTATTCCTATAAAGGTCAATGGAACCATAACAATCTAATAGTTTTCTTTAGTACAATAATGAAATAAGAGGAAAATTACTTCAAAAACAAAATCTCTACTTTACCATAATTTAGAGACGTGAAAAAATTATTTTGAGGGCAAAGAAACATTTAAGTAATTTTGTATTCAAACTTGTTCTATGATATTACATTGCATACAAAACTTGTTATATATTATTTTTTATCTAAAATTTTATTTTTATTTTCTAAATTAGTTGAAAATATCATATTTAAATTTGGATTATGAGGTTATATTATTAAATTAAATTTTAAATTAGGGAAAGCCATATAATAATATTAGTAATAATATCGTATCATTAACAATTTCTTATTCAAAATTATAATTATATAATTATAAATAGAGAGAGAAATTTGTTTTTACTAGGAAGATGGGATTTGAAACAATCATGATAGAAAAAATCACTCTCAACTTTATTATAAGATTAAAAAATATGATATAACTAGAAAACACATTATTGTACTTTAATATAAAAAGGGTCACCATCTATATATATATATATATATATATATATATTGAAAAGATTAACATAAATAGGAAAGTATTATATTTTTTTATTTTTTATGCAAAAATGTAAATCAATTTTAACATTTGATTTATTATGTGTCAAATCCATATTGAGTATGGAAGGAATTGAACTTGTCCCTTTTATTGAGAAGTAGACAATTGAAATGTTTTAAAATAAGATTACTTTTTATGTGTGTGTGTGTGATATTGAAAAAGTTTACTTCCATCCTAGGCTTCCGAGGCTTCCGAGTCTTCCAAGCCTTCCATCTTAAATTTCCACCAAAGCTTCATTTCCCTTATTAAATATGTAGCAGAACATCCAACTTTCACTTTGTCTAAGCATCTACACATCTGACCTAAATACCACTTTGTATCCCAACAAAAGTTACCTAGTACATTTTCACTCCTCGTACGGTCATATGTCTTTGGTTCTTTCGATTTTTCTATTATTCAAGTGTTGAACATATTTCATCCCATAGCCTTCTTCAATACTACAATCGTCTCAAATGTCTCTCTTATGAAATCAACGAATCATTCACTTTATCTTCAAGTAGATGCATTCTACCTCCATATATATGGTTTCTATCAACTAATTGAGAGAGAATATCAAGTAGATTCTACTTTGATGCACCACCACTCACAACATGTGAACAACCATCTCCATTTTCTATAAGGAACCCAGTCACCAGGTCTACACAAAAGCCTCTAATAACCAAGCCCCATTAAAAACCAGAATCAAACCCATTATTTTCCCTTCAAGTAATTAGTCACATATATACCATGACCACCCAAAATAGAAAACAAACTCCAACTTGTAAGACTTGTAAAACACCTCCTCATATAATCAACTTCCTACCATATCAAATTGTTCCAACACTATCTCATTGATGAATAAGAGTATTTTCACCAAAAAATGTGTCACAAATGAGCTCTAATATCTAACTCCCTTGGTGGTTGGGTGCCCTTCATAGAAAATTTTCTAATACCACTATCATACCCAAAGTTATTCCCATGAGTTAAGGCGCATTTTGACATCTGAGCATGCAACCCTATTATGGTTCCTCATCAATGGCATGACTAACATGTGAGTACTACACCTGAACTATGTCTCTACATCTATATTTTTGTCTGTGTGATTAGTTAACAATGTATACATGATAAACAAGTAACCAGTCATAAGTACAATTTATCTTCTTTACTTCAACATCATATATGCATAATTCATTTATTTAGTAATTACACATACATCAACATCATCACAATGTAATAGTACACAAGTTGTATAGATGTTTTAGCACTAATACTCAGAAGCCCAAAGGGACATGGTAACGATTTTCCATCATGTGTTATTAGCTATTGTAATATTTTTCTTTATTTTTATTGGTAGTATATATTTATTGTGCACATGTGAGGGTAATGAACACTTTTTTTAACTGAAAACCTTTATATTTCTAAGATTTATTTATTTATTTTTACATGTTCTTATGCGAGTTTTTGATTCTAAATTGTATCACAATTTATAGTTAGTAAATGTATTCATCGTGTATCTTAATCAAATATTGCTATAACTCTTTCTTTAAGGTTAAAATATATTGTAACATTCCTTGTATAAATTCGCTTAAGGTATTTTCATTAATGTTGATTTCACTTGCATTCCATTTTGGGTTTCCCTTTCATATCTAATTTGTCCAAAATCTAACTTTCACAAGGCATAATATGGTAGTCATACCAACAATATCGATGGGATTCTTATCCTAAATGGTGTGAATTCTAACAAGAGCATCATACTGGAGAGATCCCCTTAAGACTATAAGAAGTGCATATGGCCCCAACAACATAATGGTCTAATAAACCTGCTCTAATATAAATAATATAATAATGAATATTTTACATCCAAGACCCAATAAGCTCCATATAATAATGAATATTTTACATCCAAGTCCCGATAAGCTTTCCAAAGGGCCTATAGTTGATAAAAATATAGGGCATGATCCATCATATCAAAGTAAAAGATTACCAAATTAAAGAGCCTTGACAAGGACAGTCTAAACCAAATGACATGAAACATGCCTAATGAGGAACCTAGAAAGACAACATAACAACATTGTTAGGGAAAAACTAATAAACTATCAAACAATTTAGAAAATTAATACACATTCAAAACTTATTAAAAGAGCTTGGGACATAATCACATTACTAGATTTTCATGCCCATAATAAATCGGGTGGATGCGAATGCTAAAACAACTAAATGAATTAGATGTGAGGGTGATATCATTGAAACTAGTTTTGTTACAAAATTACCACAATATAATTTGTCTTACAAGGTAGGTTACATTATTCTTAAACAATTGTCTAACTATGTTTGGATATAGATAAAATAATGACAAGTAAATGTGAGAAAGCTATTAGAAAAATATGTTAGGTCAAAAGGAAAATTTGATTGCATTCTAAAAATAAATATTGGTTACATGGACCTCAGAAACATTTGCACATCAACAAAACTTCCAATTTATATTAAAAATGAAGAAGAAAAGAAAACAAAGTATCTCACCTCAGGCTCTTTATAGAAATTTCCAACTACTGCATAAACCTCATATCACCATTTTTATCATCTACACAACTTTAGTTATGAGAACCACCATTATTTTGCACAAACCTTAGCACCAAGGACCTATTGAATTAACATAAATTTGACTATGTTTTCAATGGTTAGCTCAGACAATGTGCCACTATAATTCCATTGCCAAAATATCTCACTACTTAGTTTTCAATCAAGTTTCCAAACTTTGCATAGACCTCAAACCACCAACTTTTTCCTTTCTTGTTTTTAAAAAACAAGAAAATTGGAAGAGTAGACATGGTGCAAAAATTCACTCAAAAATAAATTTGTATTCTACAACATTAAGATAAATTACAAGCCACATAAATAGTGGTCATTAGATGCAATAGATTCCAAACAAGGAATTGCTTGTTGAGAAAATATATCAACAAAACAAAAAAAATAATCAACCTATTTAAGTGTAATGTAAGAATTATTTCCAATTCCCCCCTTTAATTCTTACATCAGATCATTACAAAGATAAATACAAGAAACATAAATTGCATATAGTCGCATCTATCTGGTTGGTCTTCCTCGGTAATTATCCCCACTCTGAAGTCTCCCAGACAGTGCTCTTTTCACCAACATAATTTTTTATCTTCCCATTCAACTCATTTAAGACATAACCACCTCTAACCATCTTTGACGAACTTTTTATAATTGATGCTTCTCGATCTCCCAAAGGACAATCTCGATATTGGACTGTATCCGACAGTCAATTATGCAGTTGACCTTTATGTGACCCTTATAAACACATGAATCTCCTATCATAACCTGTAACCGATTCTCTTGATGCCCGAAGCACAACAAGATTCATCAACATATAATATATTCACAAAATTAATCTAGCGATGCGTTCTCTTAGTACCAAGGAACACTGAGAACCACTAAGTTAATTATATTCTTTTGTTCATTACTTGGTTTTGCACCTCACAATTTAAAATACATCACTAAATATTAAACTCACAACAAAAAATAATAAATACATTAATCTAAATTTGTTGCAAATTTGGATTCCTCTCTTTACCTACAAGTGACTTCCTATGTTGCACTCCTTCCATTTAGAAGTAATTATTCCACTTAAGCATTTCTTGGCAATACATCCACGTAATATTGAACCTTACTGAATGTTTTTCACTGAGGTCTTATTCAAAACACCCAACTGTGCACATGCACTTAGGTCTTGTTTAAAACACCCAACTGTGCACATGCACTTAGGTCTTGTTCAAAACACCCAACTGTGCACATGCCTTAAATACTAGTAAGGATATCCCTCATACTTAATTCCATAGTAGTGTATAGGCTAATAATAATTCCCATGCAATTCTCTGTACCAATAATAAGTTTTTGGACATTGCACTAAAATTGGTTGGGGATGTGGTATATTTGTTGGAGCCTGATGATAAATGTTACCATTGCCTTTGAATTTCCATAGATAATAATTTGCTTCAACCACAAGTTCCTATCAATGTTGATAACAAGTGTTGAATCATCATCTACTTTGGTGCGTAATGCATAGTTCACATGATTCAGATCTTAAATTTTGTGACCGAAATCACTATAGTTCAATCTGTATCAACCGATGACTTGTCGAAGAAAAAAAATAATAATAAATAAATAAAGCTTCACAAATCATTTCTCGTTTATTCACGACTACCACACTTCTTTAACACCATTGAGGCTACCATGTCTTTAGTCAACATACAAATTGCATCGAACAGAACAGACGAAAATGATTGATTTCTAGAATGATGTGGATAATGATGGTGACAGTGATGTTGCCTATTGTTTTTGATATAAGGCATTCAATGGCTATCCCATATCTCTATGAAGCCCAAATTCAGGTGAATCACAGATGCAAGTTTGTAGCTTCATAACCCATATTATCTCGCTGCCATTTCCACCATTTAATTTTTGGAACATCTATACAGAGAGGAGAGGGCGCAATTGATGGTGCCACTGCACTTTCTCTGAGAAACACAAAGGAAATGAAAGATAAACCATAACAATAGATTTTATGGTAGAGGGGCTCCAGTCTCCATATCACTGTATATGATTCTTCCCTTCATAACATCCTCTGGGTATGAGTTTGATTTCGTCTGAAGGAAATGATTATGGCTTATTAGCAGCTCCCACACACAAGAGATACAGGGCCAATAACTTGTGACTCTTTTCTCTATGCATACAACAGAGCTAGCATACAATCACTTTCTCCTTCTCCAGGTGGCCTTTCTCACATGCACCATCGACACAAGCGCATAGATCTACACGAAAAAATAAAATTCACAACATAATAAATTTTCACACACTGTAAAACTAACCTATGTACAAAGACTTAGCTCTCATGCCTCTCACATGTTCCTAGCTTTCCCATAAGGTAATTAAGCTAGTATAAGCTCTGATACCAACAAGAAAATTGGAAGGGTAGACATGGTGCAAACAATCACTCACAAATCAATTCGTATTCTACAACAAAAAACCAAATTACAAGCCACATAAATAGTGGCCATGAGATCCAATAGATTCAGTACAAGGAATTGCTTCTTAAGAAAATCTCTCAACAAAACCAACAAACTAATCTACCTATTTACTAATGTAAGCATTATTTCCAAGTAAAAAATGACCTACAACAACCATATTTTTATTACATAAAACTATATTGGTCTATCACTTGCAATGAAAATTGAAGTTACTAACACCCTTTAGTTCTCCCTAAAGGAAAGATAATATATTTCATGACAAATCACTCACTAATTGAATCCATCCATGGCCAATAGACATAATATAATATTCAATAAATGAAATTCATGAATGTCCATTGAACGTTGAGCATAAACCAACTATTAATTTATATCAAAATTTTATTGTGGCGAGATGCGCTCTACCTGTATTATAGGGGAGATGTGAACATGTAATGACCCAGGGAGATGTGTAGATGTAATGACCTATATTATAAGGGAGATGTGTAGATGTAATGTAAGAAATATTTAAACATTTTTATGAATGTATATTAATATGTTCAATTTATTATTGTAAATATTTACAAACCCTTTAAATAATAATAACAAGAAATTAAAAGTAATATAGATCCCAACATGGGGGAGATGTTGTTATGTGTGTAAAAGGTTAAAAATAATTAAAATAATAAAATTCAATTTTTTAATATTTTAATTTTGTTTTTAATAAAGTTACGAATAATTTTTTAGATAAAAAAAATCATAATATACATATCACATTAAAATATATTAGTATTTATACGTTAAGATTCATTTTACCTTATAAATGAAAATGAGTTGTTTTTAGTGAGACCTTTTGGAACCTTTTCCTGTGGGTTTTTCAGTCTAATTTCTCTAAAATGCTGCAGGAATTTATTGAAATTACAAGTTTGATGGGTAATCGTTGCACAATCCAAGTGCCCCAAGGTTTTTCACGGTGCTAAATCCATATATATAGTGAAAAAAACCAGGTTAAATGACACCAATCAAGATTTCACCTCAAGTGTTTCCATCGGAAAGTTAAAAATGTCACACTAAAGACAAGTCCAAATTAAAATAATGATTCTATAACCATATCTGAATTTAATTGATAAGTGCATAAAAACTTCAACACTTACAATAAACTTATAGTATAACAATATTTTTAATCATGAATATTCACACCCACTTTACCATAGATATTATTAACTTGTAAATAGACGTTTGTTACAATGCCATGGTCCAATACAATATCGTGACTTATCAATACCACATGCCCAAAAACCATATCTCATTTCGCAATCAAAATATTTTATTTGAATTTAAGTTTATAGCAATTTTTTAATTAAATATTAAAAAAATGATTATAATTACTTTTGAAATATATCTAAACACTTTATCACATTAACATATATAAGATATAAATAGTAGCTATAAATTAAGATCAGTTTTACCATAGAAATTAAAATGATAATTAAGTAATCATATTTAAAACTTAATACTTATAATATAACAATAGTTTTAACCATGTATATTTACTCTCACATTACCATGGATATTATTAACTTGTAAATAGGCTTTGTTACAATACTATGGGTCAATATCATAGCTCATAAATACCACATGGTGCCCAAAAACTATCTCTCATTTCAATCAATATATATATATATATATATATATATATATATATATATATATATGTGTGTGTGTGTGTGGAAGAGATTTTGTAATTAGCAAACCTTTCCTCAAGTTTTGCACTCCAAAAATAGGTTTGCATGAGTGATTTGATCCCTCTGGGTGCTTGATAACTCAAAATGCCAATTCTAATCAAAACTTTGACAATGCATTTATGTATTTAATTCCATATACCCAAAGACATCTTCATATTAAACAAGTGGTGCAAGGTAGCATAGTCCCTATCATTGAACACAGAAACTAGAAATTGCACCAAATGTTGCAAAGGAAACATGTAGCATATGAAAAAGAGCATAGATGAAAAGTGATTTGATATGTTATGTGATCTGAATGTAGCCCAATTTAAGTAAAAGAGAAATATTAATGTTGTTGTCAGTGTGTAATATTTTATAATTGGGATCTCTTTCTTTCCTTTATCTTGTAAGGATTTAAATGGAGAATTAAAAATTTTAGATATATAAATGATGGAAAATTAGAAGTTCAAATGTTAACTAATGCTATTGTTAAATTAATTTCCGCACTTGAATTCAAAAAAGTTTTCCATATTAATTTACAAACACAACTCTACCTTTAAAAACATAAGGACAAATCATCAAGACTTTATTCCTTAACTCATGATTATGGAACTACTTGGGCAACTAGGAGTTATATTTTCACTTAGAAAGTATCAACAAGATGATCCATATACATTTTATAAATCTATGAAGTTCAAAAAATCCTACCACTACTAGGTGTTGAGTAAGTGGCCAATGTATAAGAAATGTTTTTTTAACACTTTCTCTACCACATAAAACCATGCTCCTTGGAACTATACAACTACCATATCATTATTATACGCATTTAACATTAAAACAATTTAAAAAGATATGTATTAATTAAAAGAAATCATTCTGAATTAAAATTTTAGAAACTATGATAATGCCATATGATATAAAGTGTTTTATCTTATTATGTGTGTCTATTAGTAATGATGCTCACAAGACGTTCATGATCATGCAAAATAAATTTTATGTTAGCGCTAATTTTGATAAATGACAAAAATGCAACATATAATTCGAGCATGGGAAATAAATAATTCTTGAGTTAAATTTGAATTTAGGCATCAAATGGATAAGGTAAGATAAATCTTAATGGTTCTCTATAAAATTTGGAAGGATTTATTATAAAAGGAATTGTAGGGTGATGATATTATAGACACTTATAAATACATACAACATAATTCATTGTAATACACATTCATTTATCATAATTACGTTAGTTGAGATTGTTAATAATGTACTTGTTACACATTCTAGTAAAAGAAGTGTGTTGTGTTAGATTGTTATTAGTGTACTTTTGTTTCTCATCACCTCTCTTTCATTCACACTTTGACTCTCAAATTATTAGTAGGCTCAATTTATGCATAGACTTAAATATGAATGCAACTACAATCTATACATTATAAAAATTTTGGTGTCAAACAATTATCTTCAAACAAAAGTTTTTCATTTTTGATGAAATTTAAGATGTGTTGGTGCATTTGAATCTTGTTGGATTGTGTACATGTTTTTGAATAGGAGATGAATAATAACATTCAATTTATCTATAGGACATAACACATTTCATTGGTTTAGACATATATGTATACATAGAATCATCTTGATGTTATAGCATTACAAGTTCTGAAACCCAAAATATGGAAAAATCAGACGTTCATCCTGATAACTAAATTGAAATACTATTGGGGATACCATGACCAGTTACCCTTGGACTTGATGATGGAAGCAATAAATCGTAAGGAAGTACGCCAATCCCATTCATGTTCTTGTTACTCAAATATTCATTTCTTTGATGTATGATTTCCTTTACCCCCTAAATTATGGAAAAAAAACTTCAAAAGGCCTCTAGTGCTCTTCCATCATTAGTCCACTTAGTCTCATGTATCTCGCCCAAGTACTCTTCATCTAGTGAATGTGTTGAGAGAGTGTCAGCGACAACCATGGTTTTGGTGGCTTGGAGCTAAGTTGGCATTGATGATAAGAAGAATTTTTTAGTATTTGAAAGAAAGATTTTACACAATGGATCTATTTCATTACGGATAAACTTTCTCATAATATAGGGTTTGTTTGGTACATACCCTGTATATGGGTATTGTCCAAAATTTAAAGCATCATGCTACTCTAATGCCACCTAGATTATTGTAGTTAAGATCCCTATTAGATCTTCCTTTGCCTACACGTTTGGCAAAAAAGATGCATTTATTTTATCATAATTCCCTTTGGTTATTGTTTCATCCCACCATGCTTGAAGTTTAATATCAATTTACACGATGTTGGAATCAAAGTAATAGATGGAAGCATAGTCTTCCTCCCATTCCTTTATGGTATACCAAATAAAAAGACTATTAGCAACATATGGGTAATCTTTAATTACAAGTATTAGACCATGGGGTTGACTCGGATCCTCTACACCCATGCCCCTAACATGGAGCCATCACTTGTTAGGTTGATACATGTGATGATAAAAAAAAGTATTTGAAAAATCCTAAATTCTAGCTGACTTTCATTTATTTTTGTCAGTAGTAGAGTAGTTGTGACTAGAGAAAATGGAAAACAACATGAGCATGAAATAACAACCAACATGTGTTTTGACACATGGATGTGTACATACAAACATATACATGCATATTTTGAAAATCCAAGCTTCTTTGTTTTCCTCTTTCCTTGTTTGTTTTCTTGAGTGTTTCTTTCTAATCGAAGAACTGGAACCATTGATTTTGAATATTTTATTTTTATGAACTGTAGGCATGTTTGTGATTAACTAAACTACAAGAGGCCACAAAGAGAAAGAGAGAAAGAAAGAAACATTATTTTGCAATGGTGAGAAGATGGAAAAGAAGGGCCTTTTTTTCCTTACTTGCACCATTTTGTGTTGGACCTACAACATTTGAGATATGAATATTTTACATCTATTGAAAAAATATGTGTTTCAACTAGTCTAGATTTATTTGAATAATAGTTGAAAGAGTAGTTCAACAACATTATGAAATAAAATTAGTTTTGACAAAATAACTCCAATAAAAATGTAAATCAAGCTACAATATGCAAGGATTCTCACTCCCTAGAGTCTAACCCGAGAAGAATTTAAAGAGAACATAAACACAATGTGAAAATCTCGCAAGATAGAAGCAATAGTGCATCAAGAAGTAAAAACATTAGCAAATGAACCAAACTAACCTTTTTTTGAAGATTAAACCAACATGAAAAATGGCTGAGGATTACCATATCATTTATTTGAAATAGAACTCAGTGAAATTTCCCATTAGAGATAAGACAATCTATCTTATGTAAATGAGAAGTGAAATGGAAGTAACATTGTAGAAACAAGTGCTAATGACACCATTTTGATAAAAAAAATCATACAAATAGAGCTATTGAAATAAGCCAAGCTAGATGCACTTGTCACTTCAATGTTGCAACAAGGGAAGGATATGCAAAGAATATGTACATATCAAAGTGGGAAGAACCTACAATGAGAATAGCTCCAAGAAGGACAGTGTTGGGAAATTGTGTTGGAGGAAGGCATATCACTAACAAAAAAACTGTCTTGTAGAATTTTTCAAGAAAGAGACAACTCCAACGTGGTGACTAGGTAAGATGTGTTTGGATTTGTAAAGAAAATTGTAATAAAGTGATTGTAATATAATAGATAAAGATAAAAAATGAGTCCAAGGAGGTAAGAGAAAACTTCACGAAGATGAGGATGAGGTTATATTATATAAAAGAGATGCATACCTTGGATGGGGCATGGCAGAAAGAAAATCCAAAGATGGCTTATAAGAGTGAAGATAAGTGGGAGGAGGTGTCTCATAGAGAGGCACATCAGATTGCCTTAGAAGCTAAGTAGAAGCTGAATAAAAGATAACAAGATGTGAAGGGAGAAGGAAAAATAAAATGTGAAGAATTTATTAGAATGTTGAAAATAAAATCTATAGAATGGTATGTCTACATTGACGACAAAATTAACAATAAAGTACATGAATGTAATAATATCTAGAAAGATTGTTCCCAGATTGTTGTGGAGAATGCCAATTATGAGTAAAGACGGCATGTGGCTATGTGCATTCTAGAAGAAATTAGGAATGGGCTTACAACATAAAATTTGCAAGAAAAAATCTAGAAAACTAGAGTTAAAGAGATAGAACCATTGTAAAAGATGCATGTGGGAAATTCTGATTATTCTAATACGTTTTGTGTTGAGTTTGAAAATATGAAAGATTGAGTATGTAAATGCTTTCTATTATGATCAAGAAGTACAAAAGATCAGTGACCAAGAATATTTTGAGTATTTCCTTCAAAGCGATGAGATGAACGTTGCATGTAGTTTGTGCATAGATTCGAAGGTTACGAACAATGGGGACAATGCAATGCATGAAGATGATAGAGGTAGGGAATTTGAGGTTGTACAACAAAAAAATATGTTTAAGAAATGATAGTTGTACCTAAAGAGAAATATGTCATAGGAGAGTACGCCAACTTGAGGCAGTATTGGGTGGTTATTTATGATCCAAATGGAAAATGGCATCAACCCATGGTATTAATCCACCCATCTTATTCATCCACCCATGGTATTGTAAGTGGCATCCACCCATGGTATTGTAAGTGACATCCACCCATGGTATTGTGACATCCACTCATGGTATTCATTCACCCATGGAATTGACCTATGGTATTGTGACATCCACCCATGTTATTCATTCACCCATGGAATTGACCCGTGGTATTGTATCTGAAAAATACCATAAATAACAAGTCGCATTTTGTAAAAGGACAATTTTTGTCCCCCACAAATAAGTTTTTTATTAAAATGGGTATTGTAAGTGGCATCCACCCATGGTATTTGTCCACCCATGGTATTGTAAGTGACATCCACCCACAGTATTCATTCATCCATTGTATTCTCCCTTGGTATTATGACATCCACTCATGGTATTCATTCACCCATGGAATTGACCCGTGGTATTGTGACATCCACCCATGGTATTTTTTCACCCACGGAATTGACCCATGGTATTGTATTTGAAAAATACTATAAATAACAAGTCACATTTTGTAAAAGGAAAATGTAGTTTTTACAATAGTATTTTTTCAGTTACAATACCATGAGTCAATTCCATGGGTGAATGAATACCATGGGTGGATGTCACGATACCACAGGTCAATTCCATGGGTGAATGAATACCATGGGTGGATGCCACAATACCATGGGAAAATACCATGGGTGAATGAATACCATGGGTGGATAAATACCATGGGTGGATGCCACTTACAATACCATGGGTAAATTACATCGGTGGATGAATAACATGGGTGGATTAATACCATGAGTTGATGCAATTTTCCATTGGATCAATTTATGAGGCTTTTGTGACAAGTATGTAACAAGTATGCTAAGAAGTGTTGATAGAATTGTATAAACTATCCTGCATCACCCAAAAATATTTCCATTCCAGATTCCTAGTTTATTGAATTCTCGCTATAGTTCCTAGCACTCAGTAGAAGGACAAAGGGACCTCATCACAAATACCTAGGAATAAGTTGGGTAATATTCCAAATGGTAATTGCTGATTGGTGATAATGTTGACCTAGTTGGCATAGTTAACTATATGATCAGATTTTATAGAGGATTAGAGCCTCTGAAAGGAGCATCCAAATTCATTTATGGATAAATTGTGGTAGCTCAATAGTTGAAATTTTGGGATATCCAAGAAAATGAGAAGATGATCACCATGGGGATCTAAAATAGAGAAGAGGTGTATCCCTTCACAAAGGAGGTTGGGAAATAAGATCTTGGGTTATAGTGTAGAAAAGAGTTTAGAGAGCTCTTTAAGATCATGGGTTCACTCATGGAGATGATCCATATTGGAAGAATAATAGAAGTTGAAAGGATCTGGAGCATTAATTTTTTACAGTAGATCTGATGATGAGTCTGCATGTGACTGAGTGACATTTTGAGGTTGTGATGTAATGAGAAGAATAACATTGTTTTGGTTTTTGGTTTCATTTAGTTTCTATCATATATAAAGCATTAAGTTATGCTATGATATTTTTGTGGCTACCATGGTTTATTGTTGTGGATTCTGAGGTAGACAACTTGTAGTTGCACCATGCAAGTAATTGGAAATTTTGATCATAAAAGTGGTAGGAATGTGTAAAAAGATGACAAAATTTTAGGGATGTGTTTCTATTGAAATTCATACTAAGATAATAAGTTTTGACCATCACACACCCTTTTTAGTGTCTTAATTGATAAGTTGTATGGGAAAATCACTTAAATACAAGTATGGGAGCAGCAATGACAACATATGTAATGTCCTAGCTACTAGGAAATATCCTATGTAGAGTACCCTAACTAAAGGAAGGAATAATACAGACTATGAAACACATTAATATTCTACAATGATTTTAGTAGACATCGATTAGAAATAAGCATTACAAGTTACCAATGCATTAGTGTCTACTTTCTTGATAAAAATGAGTAGGCAAATGGCAGTACTCTCCAATCCAAAGAACATTTCCTCGCATTAATGGCCATTTTTAAAGAACTAGACTAGTTCCGATTAAGATTTAAGGTTGGTTAAATATTTCCTTTAATGCAATTTGGAGCATATTGACCACTTCCTTTTCCCTTAGGAATTTGGATACGGCAAGGAAAATATTGTTTTGTTTTCCGAAGTTTAGGTCTTGGTGTACATGGGATTTAAAATGGGTGATATAAAAGTGATAGAGTTAAAAATTTTAAATTTTCATTTAGGAAACTAAAATTATTGTCAAATGAAGACCTATTTGTGAGGGATCCATCAATACATTACAATGTGCTCGTCAATAGAATAAATCTCCATTTTTTCCAACTAATGTAGCATCTCATATCAAAGGATTTGATTGTTCCTTCTATCAATATTAGATCCCATCAGATTCATCAAGTATTCATGGAGAATGGAATATGAAAGTAAATTCATGTCTTAAGTGTCTCAAATCAAACCACATACCTTGCAAGCAAGTCTACATGTAAGGCATGCATATTAAAGCACCATTTTCTATCATATGCAGATGCACTTAACTCCATGGAGTATTTCTCCAGTATAAAGCAAGATTTAATAACTTCGCCTCCATTTATCACCAAGTTACGGAATAATCCCAAGGAAAATATATAGTAGAAAGTTTTTTGTGTCTCCTTTATGTAGATGGATTTGTCTATAAGAATTGTACTACTATTAGGGAACCCTAAATTGCTCAACCCCATATAGTTGAAATTGCATTTGAAAGTTACCAAAGAAAAATGAAAAAGCTTGGTAAAACAAAAATTAAAGAACGACCATCTTTTAAAAAATTATGAAGATATTTCAGTTCCATTATCTTATTTGTGAAAGATATAAAGTAGCATGATAGGTCTTCTACACTTCTTTAAGACTTGGATGTGGGAACTTATTCACATATTACGAATTTCGAGTATGATCGTCTTCCAATGCACACGAATTATGTGGGGACGAGTCCCATAAATGTCAAAAATATCTAATCTCCATGTCCATTATTAGTCTTATATGTTTTTCATTCACAATAATTTTTTGGGTCTCCAATCCATAACCAGTTTTAGAAATTACAAGAAAAAGGAGTTGAAAATAATATATTGATATGGCCATTTATAATTTTGTGTGAACAGAATCCAAAGAGGAAACTTTCATGCGAATATCTCTATTCAATTTCATGGGAAAATCTCATGATAGATGGGGAGAAAACCCACACTAGATCTGGTTGTCTAGATCCCAATAGATGGTGTTCTTTGTTTAAGGTAGTTAAAGATTATTAACTTTATTTTTGTTTACTATGGCTATATTATGTAAAAGAATAGTATAAGTAAGGCAAGGTAGCAAAATATGTTGGTATGTTATTCAAATATTAACAATTTGAAGTTAAAACAAGAATCAATTATAACCTAAAGGTAGTTTTGTAATCACCATATCATATCAGAAAGAGAACAGAAGGCATAAACCATAATATCACACTATAAAATGAGCTTTTATGAAAACTCTTATGCAGCCCATTTAAAAATTCCCATAAAGTTGAAGAAAATCATAGCTTCAAGCTCTTAGTTTCATACAAATGAACCACGAAAAGGTATGGTGCACTATTGAAATTCGTACATAATGAAAAAATCTACTAAAACATGAAAGACTAATGCCATTCTAATTAAGTTGGGATGAATAATAGATAAACTTGAGAATAACTAATTAGTCTAAAAAATGTATACAATTTAAGGGAATTCTTAGAAATAGTCATATAAATATCCAAGTAGGTAAGGTCAAGTTCAGTCAAACATCTAAATCATGCACTATTCAATTACTTACTTTATAGTCTGATCATGTCAAAGTATCATGGAAACTTTATGGTAGTTCTCATGGTCAATGGTGGTACATTTTTTATTTTTTCTAATATTTTATTCATTTACTAGTTCAACCCTTCGTTCGAACCTTTTAAATATGCATGACATGATTTTTGAATATAAGAATGCATAATCAAAGTAAAATCAATTTGGATCATGTTAGTATCATGAATCGTAAGGCCTATTATCACTAAAACCAATATTCATGCAGTACCTACATCTACAAAGAAAAGCAGAAACCCTCACCTGTATTCATAGGAGGACGACCAATGCGACGACATCTTGGATAAGCTATATCACCATCCTAAAGAATCAGTCTTGCAAGATCCTCACTTTTATCAATGTTCCCTAAATTATTGTAATTCACATAGTCATAAATTATATCCCACTACTTATGTTCACCTTTTCCATCTCCACTATTATCTTTCAAGTCATTCTACTGGAGATCCTCTAGCCCATCCATAGTTTTTGAAGAAAACTTATGGTTGTTTTGATTTCAAAAAGAGAAAAAAATTGTAATATTGTCTTCCCAAATTTTTGACAAGAAAAAATGAAAATTTGACATGAACCATGTTGGGATTGTAATCTGCACAATCAAGACATAGTTTCCTAATTATTCAAAATGTGTGTAGCTTGTTCAGTTGCTAGAACAAAGAAAATTTCCACCTATATTTTTTTTTCTCTCATAGATTCTATAGGGCCTGCTAAGTTCATGAATATAATTTCAATTCGTAACCTTATCCCTTATTCCTCCTTACTAGGGAAATTTACTTGACATATGTTCTGAATGCAACCCATGGAAAACTAGTATGACACTATGCACCAAACTAGGTAGACCCTAGTAGACTTCGTCTCTAAAAAAATTATAAAATATGCAAATCTAATGTCTAGTTTGAGCACTCTAACTAACCAAACTGTTGAAGAAGATTATCTTCTCAGGATTATCCTTCTTTAAATGAACCCAAGAGTGGCAGGCGAAGTAGATCGGTCCATTGTCGAACCTTTCCACAAAAATGGGCTCCAATTTTTTTTTGTCATGATAATTTGTACCTAAAATAACTCCCAACCAACCAAATTAGACACTTACTGCAAAATTCGTGTTTCATTTCATCATGTTATCTTCATGAGTACTCTGACACAACCAACCCTTCAAAGAAGATTATTTTCCTCTTGCCACTACTTGTCACTGCAACAAATAAATAAGTGAAAAAATAAACAAACAAAACATCTTCATCCAACCAATTTAGTGTACATAAACATGAAAACTAATAACATGGAAGACGAGGGGAGTTCATATCAAAGGAGTTGGTTAGTTAAGGTTTTCTAAATGAAGGAGTCAAGTAACAGTTCATAGGTTGTGGATTAATGGTGGGGGACATTTGAATTGTCTAACATTATATGAAACGAGCATACGGAAGATAATGAATATAGGAGGGGATTTCATCCCAATGGAACATGTTACGACATAATTATGTTTTGGGAAAATTTGCATAAACAAATATAACCTACATTTGTCAATGCCAAATTAATAGTGATCAATAGACAAATAAAATCTTAAGTTCTTGCTTTAGCAGAAACTAAAGAATTGATATGTGAAGTGCATAAATTAATTAATAACTCCAGCACAATGACTTGCATAAATTTTACATTGGTCAATGTATGTTTTCCATTTTTGAAATATTCATTTTTAAGGGAAAAAATTGGTTTGTTGAAATTCTTTCATTGCTCAAGTAATGGGTTGGAACTCTAAAATTGTGTAGAAGAACCAAATAATAAATGAAACTATTATGATGAATTTTTCAATACTAGGTTTTGTAAAGTGTCAATATATAATGCAAGGCATAGAAGTACCAATCATCAAACTACAAACCACTAAATTAAGCTATACATAACACAAGATATTAACTTCACTTGGTAGATATTAACTTTACTTTGTAGCTATTAAATTTATTGGGTTTTTAGGTGCATTTGACACAAGTATTGTCTCTAATGGGAGACTATCAACACAAATTATCAATACATTTATGACCATAATTTTAATCTATCAATTATTAATGTATCCTATTAAGATGAATTTACAAGTTTATTAGATAATGTGCCTCATTAGTTTATTGGGCGTACTGGTTAATATATCTCGTTATTAATGTTTTTGTAAATCATTAATCTTTATGCATAAATAAGAATTCACAGTTCTATCAATATTACCCATAATAATTACTCATATCATTAAGATATTAACTTGAAATGAAACCCACAACACATTGAAATGGAATTTAAGAATTACTATTATCATTAAGATATTAACTTGCAGTGAAACAGAAAACACATAGGAAAAAAAATTTAGCTTGACTACATCTTTTATATGCTCAAATTTGTTGGAGTTCAAGAATTTATAGATCACCAAGAACTTGTTTTAGTTAAAAAAGGTACAAACCTCTAGGAATTTGTTACTGTTCAAGAATTTACATTTGTGAACTTCACATACCTTATTCACTTCAAAGATTCCACTATGTGCTTAATCAAAATTGAACAAAACAAATCCACCTTATGAGCTTTCATAAGAAAGTAGAAAAATTCCAAACCTCATGCCTGGTAAAACCCCACCTTTTGACTATCCAAGCCTCTTATGTGTCCTCCTAATGTCATTCTTAGTTAATTCACTGTGAAATCGAAATAAAATGCAACCTAGTTGTCCAAGTTGTACCTATGCAATAGAATGTGAATATGAATTTAAATTGAACATTGGGAATTGAATGTGGAATTTGGATTCTCATTAGTATAATATGAAATCAAATGTGGAATTTGAAATCTTGGAAACATAAAATGAAATCCAATGTCAAATTTGAAAACTAAGCTAGATATAAAGTCAAATTTTAAGCACCCACATAAATTGAAATGTCCATAAATGTAATGTTAAACATTTAATGCTCACCAATAAAAAATTTCTATGATAAATTTTGCAACAAATCTAAATACAAGTTATTATTCTTTTTACTTTATATAAATATAATCTTTGAATCGATTTAGAAAATAGAATGATCTACTTGCATAGTGATGTGGCCATATCTCCGAAGTAAAAGCTATAGATTTCTTGATAACAATCTTCATTCTCTTTAGGAAAATATTGGATGAGAATACGAATCGTAGCTTATACCTATATGTTTCTGGAATTCCACTATACCACTGCCTCCTCATAGAGAGAAAACTAGTTAGTTATCATATGACTAGAATGCTCCAACCTTCAGGATCTAATTGCTCATATTAGGCTTTATAGAAAGATGGGAAAAACTAATTTTTCAACTAAAAATAATAGTCATTGCATAAGATGATACTCAACAAACAAAGTTTTGGGATCGATCAACTCCAAAAACTAAATTTCTAGAAACTCATTGGTTTTTAACTTTAAAAACAAGGAGAACAAGGGTTTAAAATGATAGGCAATTAGCTAGAAGGAAAAAAAGCATCAATCAGTTTCAACTAATACTGAAATTCCAAAGTGCATAGAGGAAACATTAATGTTTCATACCTTGTTACAAAAGTGAAATTAGGGCTAGACTCACCTTCATCTTCACTCACAAGAAAGGAAGTAGTATTGGATTTCAATATGAAAATGAGCTCATAAGTGAAATGATCTATTACTCTACTTACTTTTTCATAGATATATCATTGTAATGTGTATCCATAGGCTTCAAACCATGACACCAACCGCTAGAAACTACTTCTATTAAAACACTAAACCCTTTTCGATTATGCACACAAAACCAACTACTATTGAAAATTCAACATATATACAAAAAGGTTGGTGAGTAACTTTTATGAGTATATTAATTTTTATGCCCATGTCGACTATAGTTGACTATGCTTAACTACAATTGACTATTGTGCATATAATTTCCAAAACATGGTTCCTATGGTTGACTTTTGTTAACTATGCTAGATTAAATATGTCGTAAGGCATTCCCCTTGGAAATCAACTCCCCCAACTGCCACCGTGTACTTGTCTGAACCATTCGATTGAAAGTTAAATGATTGAAAAGTTCTAGACCCATGGATTAATAGTTAGGATAATAAAAAACCTAATAGTTAATTTAGGTTAGTTTCTTATGTTCATTTCTGCACCAGTTTTCTTGTTGCACAAAATTGCCTCAAATATTGTTTTTAATTCTACGCCCCATATTGGTCTTTCATTCTCAAATTCAGGTGTTGTTGAGATAAAGAATATTTTTCCATTCCAAATGAATAACAATGATATCAACCCATTTGAAAGGCCTTGCATGTTAAATTGTTTTCCAAGTCGCAGCCTGAAGGAGATGGTGCAGTTGTTAGACGAAGGATTGGATTGTTACAGGTGTTTTTTTCACAGTTGTGGTTGTTGGATTGTTCATTTTGGTCAGAAAATAATTTCATGCCGGTGATCAGAAAATCCCAGAAGTGTAACTAGCCCATAAGATTGAAGGCCATTTTATTCATCCAAATAGTATCCACAAGCTAATGATTGACTTTCCGTAAGATTGAAGGCCATTTTATTCATCCAAATAGTATCCATAGGCTAAGTATTGCCTTTGAAAAGGGTTCTGAATCCACTCTGGATCAGGAAAATGTCTTCCTAAAGAACAAGTTTAGTACCTATTACAAATTTTTCATGCCTTTTGGAATTAGTTATTCAGTGAAGAATATCAACTGGAGTGACAAAATTTTCAAATATGGAAGCTACTGAAAGCTTGGTGCATAACTGGAGAAGCACGGGAAGGTAAGGCATCCCAACATCCTGACACTCTTGGAACTTGTTCTAGACACATATTCTGGTTACCTTTTCTACAAATATGTTCATAAAGGTAGCCTCTTAGAATTTCCTTCATACTAGTATTGAATAGCCCAATGCTTTCTATTCCAATGGGTGGTGTTGATGTTGTACTAGGAGTCAATGGCTATAATCCTTGGGTACAATAACTTATAATTTTCAAGAACATTCCATGGAATGTTTTTTTGGAAAGAAAGGAAGTTCAATTAAGGTGTATCGCAGAGAAACTAGGAAAGATAATTAGCTCTAATAGCATGACAAAGCTCCTAAAGAAAGAACAATGGGGCGTAATTTCACAATTATGTTCACTAGAGGTTCCCACATCGAAATCATCTATTTCTCCAGATCTACAAAATGTTTTGGACAATCATTCCAGGTTATTTGAGACTCCCAAATACCTCCCACGTATTTGTGATCATGATCATGCTATTCAATTGATTCCAGGAAGTGTTCCCCCAAACATAATACTAGTGTATTATAGGGGCCTAATAGTAAAACATATTGGTGCTCTAACCAAACTATTGTTCTTAAATTTGATGCTTCATGTCATACCTTTAAAACAATATTTAGTGATTTTTCTTATCTATTTGCATTAGCAAACAACAGTCTTAAAATAATATACTAAACTAGCCCATAAATTTTAATTTTCCTCCACTGTACTTGCGAGTATGTTGGTTACTAATGGCAAATTGGAATCTTTGACCGCATTTATCTATTATTGATAACTGGTTCTTTCGATTATTTGCAATATTTTTTCATATTGTGCCATCTGACCATGGAACATCTTCATTTCTAACAACTACAAAGTGGTATATTTATTTTTAGAAAGACCACTTGTTGTTTGAGCTTTCTAGGTACAAAATGCCCAAAAAATTTTGGACATTTCACATGTTTTTAGATATTTTATTTCCATAAATTTCAAGAAACATAATGATTAACTGTGAAAAATGATACACTCAACCCATTTTTTCTTTGCCTAAAAGCTCCAAGATCTCCCCAAGCTCTTCTCGTGAAAGGTAAATTGTTTTTCCTACGTATGGCCATTGCATGTGTTGTGCATAATGTTCAAGGATCACTAACAGATTATGAGACTATAAGTCTGGTAGCTCTCCATGCCAATCCTTTGGAGTATTTCTAAAGCCAGATCATATTCTTAATGCAACATTGGAAAACTTTAGCATTGCCTATTTTCATATATGGATCTTTTTCTTCTGATGGACGAATTTCCAAGTTAGTTTTTTTATTTGAGGAATTTGCAATTAATTGAACCCAATTAGATAGCAGATGATGAGATTCAAACTCTTTCCCTTCTCGTGTAAAAAAATCCTCTGAGATTTCTTGGGCTACAGTTGGGTTACGATAGAGATGATGGGTCTTGATCAAATCATAACATAAGCTGTTGATTTTGAGTTGAATTTTTGTCATTTTGCTAATGTGGTTTGTCAAGAGAACTATCTATTTAATGGTTAATTTCATTTGGCTTGTATTTTCTCCTCTTGCTCGTTTTCCAGACCATCCTCACAGACGTACAATCTTTTTCCTATTTTAAAACTCAATAACACTTTTATTTTCCCATTGGGTGTGTGGTATCCTATGGAAGTCTAGGTCCTTTTCGTCGTTCCTTTTGTTGTTCAGGTTTTGAGGCTGTCACATACATGCTCAAGGTAAACCCATCTTACATAAGATTCATCTGCCAATACTTGGGCCTTTCATGGATTCAACTGTTTACATGGATATATTTTGTTTACTAATTTTTATCTTCAATGGTTTTCTATATGTCACAATGCTTCTCGAATTTATTCCTTATGACGTTTCCTTTGAAACAACTGGCGAAATTGCTAGTATACATATAATTTCAAAAACAGGAGGCCCAATCATCTATTATTAAATGTTAGTTTTGTTGTGCTAATTTAAATTATAGATTTATAAACATGCTCTTGTTCATTTCTTCTTGTGCATGAGTTTCCTAAGGTTGTTTAGTGATTGAAATAAGTAAATTTCATCAAGTTTAATATGATATACATGAAAAAAATAGCTTCAAAGACAAGTACTAAACAACAGACATTCGAAGTACAAAAAACCATCAAAGAGACACTTTAACACATTGTTTTGATGAAGGAGTTCACCCCTCTTAGGCTACATCTCCTTGGTCCAACTTCCATGGCTTGGGCCTTTGTATTAGCTCAATATGGAAAAAATGGTTTTTTACAAAGATCTACAACTCCTGATACCTGCATCAATTTGTTCAGAATGTCAAAATTAGATAGGAACACCTTTTCCTGAGCTCAATTTGGTCAAAAAATGCTCCAGTTATGAATGAAACAGTTTTTTCCCTGAAAAGCTACTCTAAAACTGGAATGACTCCAATTAGGGCCGCTAAACTAGGAGTTGGCACCAACAATGTCGGAACCACCAAAACTCCACCAATTTAATCTCATATTTAACTCTAGATTAGTTGAATACTAAACCGGGTTTAACGCTTAATTACACAAATAAACTTGACCATTTTTGAAACCATTGGCAGCTTTGTCGGAGGTGACATATGTCATGGTTTGTTAACATCACGGATTCGTAGTGATGACCACTAGGTTAGATGACCTTGACCATATCCGTCGGATCCGTTCACATTGCACTAACCATCAAAGTCATGGTCTACGTTGGAGCCGCCGCATTAACTATTGGGTGTGACATCGTCACGTTCGCATGGGGAGATCATTATAATTTTGGAGCTCGACGGTTAAGATAACCATAATTATTTGTGGTGACTATCGTTATGTTCACATGGGGAGGGTTGGCTTGTGGCCTGTCCCTCCCCTAACCATAATACCAATAATCATTACTGTTTAAATATATATGGTCCGCTATAGAGGTAAGAAACAATTGGTAGCGAAGTTGGTAGAAGGATTTGGTCTGCGGAGGGAGGTCAAGGGGTTGAACCCCAATGCCTCCAATAAAAAGTTTCTCCACGATTGAGTTTTCCTTGGCTGTTGGGAGGTGCCACATGGTGGCCTCTGGGCTTGCCAAGTGGCATTCTCTCATTGGCCCAAATGTTAACCAATCAAAACTATGCCAACACACCTATCTGAAACCAAATGAGAATATGTCATTTCTCAAACTGCGATTGAATGTTGACCAAATTGACCCTACACAGTCACTTTCCACATCAGCAGTACAGACTGCTGGCTGTGCAATGACTGTGTATTTTTTTTGCAAATTTCACATGTTTAGCAAAGTGAATAGAAAAAAATAACTTCCTCATACGAACTCGGTTTTCAGTCAAACAAGTTGCATTGGGATCATTTTTTAAGATGGACACGGTCATTTAGGTTACAATCCATTCTAAGAATTTTGATTTTTGAGCTAAATATTGAGCACTTGATCGTTTCTCCCCACTGGAAGCCTTTTGGACCCCAAAAGATACTATTAATTGTTCAAAAAGTGAGGGTACGACTCCCTCACCTTCTCAATATGCAACCATTTGGCTTTAGAAGGATTTTGTCCCTTGAATCCCACTCTAAGGTATTCAACATCCCCTCTTTTCGAAGTCCTGGTTCTTCTGTCAAGTATGAGATCTTGCTGAAGTTCATCAATATATTCTGGAAAGAAATCATCTATTCATGGTAGTTGAACATGCTCTCCTTGATCATCAATCAAAGGAGGCTTAAACAATCTCAAATTCTCAACATTAACAACATAGTATATTTGCATATAAGGAGGCAAATCAAGCTTAAATGCATTATTACCAATATTTTCTAGAATTATAAAAGGACTATAATAGATTGACTTAATATTTTTACCTTCCCCTTGAAGTCTCTCCTTGCTAATATATAATCAAACTTCGTCACCAACTTGAAATTTATGATCAACCCAATGTTTGTCATGCCTTGCTTTGTAGTTGCTTTGACTTTTCTCAAGCTGCTCCTGCACTGTATGATGTATCAACTGAATTTTTTCCTTGAACTTGCTTGCCTTATCAATCTAATTGTGACCATTGATGGCGAGATCTTTCTCAAATATGAAGCCTAATGGCGATATTGGCAAGTACCCATAACATGCCTCAAATGGCGATGTGTTTTTCAAAGAATCCTTTGCCCTGTTATATGCATGGTCTATTTAATGCAACTATTCATCCCACAACTTGGGATGTTTGCTGAAATATCCTCTAAGAAGATGAATGAATGTTTTGTTGACCACCTCAGTTTGTCCATCTATTTGTGGATGAAAGGTAGTACTCTTCTTCAACTTTGTGTCCATCATGTCCCACAAATTTGACCAAAAATTCCCAAAAAATCGAGAATCTCGATCACTTACAATAGAAGTAGGAAGACCAAAATGAACCCAAATGTTTTGGAAGAAAAGATGAGTTGTTTGTTCAGCTGTAATTTTCTTTTTACATGGTGTTAATATGCACATTTTTCTGAACATGTCTACAACTACATACAAGTAATCATGACCTTTCCTTGACAATGGAAGACCTTCTACAAAATCCATTGAGATACTCTCCCATGGATGTGAAGGTACCAGAAGTGGAGTGTACAATCCAAGTTTTCTATTGCTAGGCTTACTTGTTGCAAAAAAAGAACATCCTCTTATGAAATGAGAAACATTTTCAAACATGTGTGGCCAATAACAATACCTTTGGAGATTCACTATTGTCTTGCCTAGACAAAGTGTCCAACAATCAATGAAGTGTGCACCTTCCTTATGAAATTGTTTCTTTCTCCTTGTGGAATACACAACTTTCCCAAGTGATACAACAAACTATTATGTACATGATAATCCAACTCTTGAATTTGTTTTCCTTAACTCAAGCTTGCATACACATCTTGAAAGTCACTATCATATGGATATTGTTCAATGTAAATTTCATGAAAAATAGAATTATGCTTGAGTATAATAGATGAATTTACAATAGGCCTTGAAAGAACATCAGCTACCTTATTCTAGATTCCCTTTTTATACCTAATAAACAAATAAAATTGTTGTATAAAACCCATCCATCTGAAATTCCGTGTCTGCTGCAAATTTGACTGTGACTGTAAGTACTACAATGGTTGATGGTCAGTATGGATAATGGTCTCCTTTCCCATCAAGTAGTGCTTCCATTTTTTGATAGTTTGTACCAATGCGTAAAGTTCTTTGTCATAAGTGGGATAGTTAGTTACAACTCCATTAAAAATTTCTGAATAAAATGAAATGGGCTTACCATGCTGCATAAGAATTGCTCCCATGGCGTAATCACTAGCACTCGTTTGAATCTCAAATAGTTGTCTAAGATCCAGAAGAGCCAATATCGGTATTGAACTAATATTTTTATTCAACTCATCAAATTATTTCTGTTGTACATCTCCGCAATGGAAGACTTTCTTGACACTTGTCGATGCATGTAATGGATATGCGATTGAAGAAAAATTAGCAATAAACTTTCTCCAATATTGTGCTACCCTCTTACCTCTCTAACTATATTGGGATTGGGCCAATTCAGAATTAACTAAATTTAGAGGGGTCTATCTTCAACTCACCTCCTCTAACAATGTGTACCAAATACACTAAATAAGTCTTGCCAAATTCACACTTTGACATCTTTAAAAACAATTGTTATCTTCTCAAGACATCAAGTACTTTGTTTACATGCATGACATGTTCATCTCTGGATTTGTTGAATATGAGTATATCATCTAAGTACACAATGACAAAGTCATCTAGAAGTGATCTCAATACATCATTCATTACTCTCATGAATGTAGTTGGAGCATTTGTAAGACCAAAAGGCATAACAAGCCACTCAAACAATCCTTGTTTAGTTTTAAATGTGGTTTCGGAAATGTCCTCTTCAGATATTCTAACTTGAATTCCCAGCTAAAACAAAAAATTCTTATGGAATTGCACACTTCTCCCTTAGGAGGGCACTCAGGATTTCTAAAAACTTACCACAGGGTTAAGAAGGAATTTTTTTGGGATGGCCTTAAATCAGATATTCAAAAGTTTGTGGTGGAATGTTTGGTTTGCCAATAAAATAAAGTGGAAACAATTAAGACACCGGGTCTATTACAACCTTTACCCATTCCAAGCCAACGTTGGGAGGAGGTTTCAATGGATTTTATCACAGGTTTACCCAAGTCTGAGGGAAAAAGTGTCATCATGGTGGTAGTTGACAGACTTACCAAGTATGCACACTTTTGTGCATTATCACATCCATTTAAAGCCAGTACAGTTTCTACTGCATTTATGGAAACAATTCAAAAGCTGCATGGAAACCCAAAGATTATTATAAGTGACAGAGATTCCATTTTCACTGGAAATTTTTGGACATAATTATTTTCCTGTCTTGGTACTCAGTTAGCTCATAGCTCATCTTATCATCCTCAATCTGATGGGCAAACTGAGATAGTAAACAAATGCTTGGAAGGATATCTTCGTTGCTTTGTATCTGATAAATAGACACAATGGGTCAAATGGTTGACTCTGGCTGAATGGTGGTATAACACTTCCTTCCATACAACAATAAAAATGACCCCATTTATGGCACTTTATGGGTATCAACCACCATCCATCACATCATATTTGAGAGAAAATTCTAAGGTTCAGGCAGTGGAACATCACATTGAACATCAGCAACAAGTCCTCCAACTCTTAAAGGATAACCTCGTGTTGGCACAGAATAGAATGAAACAACAGGCAGATCAACATCGCAGTGAAAGAAGTTTTGATGTAGGTGATTGGGTATTCCTACGGCTACAACCATATAAGAAAATGTCCCTCAAGCAAGCTAAGAAGGATAATAAATTATCACCAAAGTATTATGGTACATACAAGGTGTTACAAAAGATTGGTACTATGGCATACAAATTGGAGCTTCCTGCAGCTTCTCGATTGCACCTAGTTTTCCATGTTTCATGTTTAAAGAAGGTTATAGGCGACAAGCTCCCAGTTCAAACAATATTGCCAGAACTTGACGAGGAAGGAAAGATTATATTGGAACCAGAAGCAGTCACAGAAACAAGAACTCAACAGCTACGGAATCGTTCAATTTCAGAGTATCTTATCAAGTGGAAGAACTTATCCGCTGAAGATTCCACATGGGAGGATAAGAATTTTATGCAGAAGTATCAAGAACTACTCAAGCGTTGAGGACAACACTTTTTTGAAGGAGAGGGGCATGTTGGGTCCCTATAATACTAGTGATTACCCCATTACTATTGTAGCTATACCCCTTATTAATATTATTGTGCCCCTATTGCCCCCATATTGTTACTACTGTGCCCCATAGAATCCCTCTATTGTTATTTTTGTGGCTTTATATTATTATTGTTCGGTCAGCTGGATTATATTGTGACTCCTTAGACTCCTATATATAGAAAGGAGGTTTTGTCATTTGAATCATCCAAGAACATTTAGGTAATGTAAAGGAGGTTTCCCCCTCGAAGAGGCTGAGTTATAAGGCGTTGATCTATCTTTTCTATCTTTTCTTGAGCTGGTTTCATAACATTTGGTATCAGAGCTTTGGATTCTAGGGTTTCGCTGCTCCAAACAGGTCATCGTGGAATGTTCGCTATAACTTTTTTTCTGTGACGTTTCAGAAGTCACAAAAAAGACCCATTTGAGAAGAAGTCACGCTGAACAATGGGTCCGAATTTCATAGCTTTTCACGCGATATTTGCGGAGATATGATCTGAGGAAGTTGGTCTTTTTGCAGACTCCTAAATTTCATTCAAACTTGGTGACCTGCGGAAAATCGTCATAACGTTCTCTCTGGGGATCGGATTGAAATTTCGTAAGAAGGTATAGAAAGAGGATGGACTGTAGTTTCTTGTATGCATGTTCTAGATCCAAAGGTCAAAACAGTGACACGTGTCACGCCATACAAGTTCGCTCTACTGAACTAGTCTATAAGCAAGTCACTGTGGGATATTTCACATAACTCTTCCTTGGAGAATCCAATTTGGGTCAGACTTGTGGCATTGGAAAGAGGACACAGAGGGCTACTAGAGTTCACAAATTTAGAACTAGATGATTGGAAAGTACAGAGATAAATCAAAGGTAATATCGAGCTCCTACAATGTGAAAAAAGGTGTGTAGATTTTCGTAAATTTTTGCTTAAGCTTGGTTTGAAAATTTATTTTGAAGGAATTCAAAGGGCATAGTAGAGCATTATTATCGGTAACTGATGCCCCGAGGAAAGAAAATTCAAACACCTAATAAGGAACCTGAAAGCTCTAGCATGACTCATGAAGAAGAGGAAGAAATGCAACATGATATATTAAAATTACAAGACCAAGTGAAAAAAATTTCCCTTGCACAAAAAGGAACAAAATCTAAGATGGATGGTTTAAAGAAAGATGAAGAAGCTAAGATGGATGGTTTAAAGCAAGGTGTAGAAGCTAAGATGGATTTTTTAAAGAAAGGCGTAGAAGTTAAGATGATTGACGTGGAAGCTAAGATGGATGATTTAAAGATAGATTTGAAGAGAGACATGGACGAATTGAAGATAAATATGAATAGGTTGCTACAAGAAATGGTCCCTAAGGGTGAAAGGGTACTAAAGGAAACTCATGATGAGAACAAAAGAAATGTTAATAATGATTCCATAGATGCTAATGTTGGATTGAAGACTCACCATATTCAAAAAATTGATATGAGGAAGTTTGATGGCAAGGATCCCGCCACATGGATATTACAGATGGAGCAATTCTTCGATCTCAATAATGTGCAAAACACACAAAAGGTACGTATGGCAACTTTATATTTGGAACCAAATCAGTTTGTATGGTATCAATGGCTTTGCTCTTGTAAACCATTTATCACTTGGGCAATTTTTACGGAAGAATTGGTAGCACATTATGAGGATACAAAAATCAACACTTTTTTTAGCCAATTGATAAGTCTCAAACAAAATGGTTCAATAATGGAGCACACTGAGGAGTTCCAAAAATTGAACATAAGGGTAAAAGATATTCCAGAAGAGCATAGGATTGATGTGTTCATAGGGTCTTTAAAGGATAATATCCAACATGATGTTCACCTTTGGGAACCTGATTCATTAGAGAAGGCATTCAGGTTGGCAAGAAAAATGGAAAGCAAAATTATGGCAACTAGGAAGCATACCACTCACAACTATAAAGATGGAAGTGTTGTTGCCCCTAGTCTTCCACAACCTATAAGGTTGACACCACAACAATTGGAAGAAAAAAGAGCAAAAGGGCTTTGTTACAGTTGTGATAGCAAATACACTAAAGGTCATACGTGTGCTGAGAAGAAATTATTCTACATAAATTGTGAAGAGGAAGAAGAAAAGGAGCAAGAAAGGTCAAAGGAAGAAGATATACTCCATGAACAAAGCCTAGATGAAGAACAAATAAATCCAACCATATCTTGTAATGCATTGGCGGGAATTACCACTCCTCAAACCATCAAGATAGAAGGACAAATCAAGAAGAAAAAGGTAATAGTGTTAATTGATTCATGAAGCACCCACAATTTTATTCATTGTAGGGTAGCAAAAGAATTGAATTGCTTCCTATATCCAGCACTAGAGTGTCAAGTGATGATTGCAAATGGAGGAACAATAAATTGCTCTGGAAAGTGCCATAATATCAAGCTATCAATGGGAGAATATGTATTGACTAGCCCAATGCTTTCCATTCCAATGGGAGGTGCTGATGTTGTACTAGGAGTCGAATGGCTACAATCCTTGGGTACAATAGCTTTTAATTTTCAAGAACTTTTCATCAAATTTTCCGCGGAAGGCAAGGAAGTTGAATTGAGGGGTATTGCAGGGAAACCAGGAAATATAATCAGCTCTAATGGTATGACAAAGCTTCTAAAAAAGGAGCAAAGAGGTGTAATTGCACAATTATGTTCGCTAGATGTTTCCACATCGGAATCATCTATTTCTCCAGATCTCCAAAAAGTCCTGGAAAATCATTCCAAGGTATTTGAGACCCCCAAAGGTCTCCCACCTATGCGTGATCATGATCATTCTATTCATATGATTCCAGGAAGTGTTCCTCCAAACATCAGGCCATACAGATATCCCTATGTCCAAAGGAGTGAAATTGAACGTATGGTTACAGAAATGCTAGAGGCTGGTATAATTCAACCGAGTCAAAGTTCTTTCTCTACTCCAGTAGTATTGGTGCACAAGAAGGATGGATCATGGCGCATGTGTCTGGATTATAGGGAGCTCAACAAGCTCACTATTAAAGACAAGTTCCCCATTCCTATCATTGATGAATTACTGGATGAATTGCATGGATCAATTTACTTCACCAAGTTGGATCTTCGTTCAGGATATCATCAAATCAGAATGAAGATTGAAGACATTCCGAAAACAGCATTTAGAACTCATGAGGGTCATTATGAATTTTTGGTCATGCCTTTTGGCCTTACCAATGCACCTTCAACATTTCAAGGTTTGATGAATTTAATTTTCAAACCATTCCTTAGAAAATTTGTGTTAGTATTTTTTGATGATATACTAATCTACAGTAAGTCTTGGAAGGATCATGTTGAACATGTTGGCAGGGTGCTACAAGTATTGGAGGAGAAACAATTATATGCAAAAAGATCCAAATGTTTCTTTGGAGTCCAGGAGGTGGAATATATGGGTCATATTATATCTCATGAAGGATTTAAGGTAGATCCTAGCAAAATTAAAGCCATTAAGGAATGGAAGATCCCCACGTCCATAAAGCATCTGCGAGGATTTCTTGGGTTGACAGGGTATTATCGCAAGTTTGTTAAGAATTATGGGAGAATAGCAGCACCTTTAACAACATTATTGAAGAAAGATGCATTTTCATGGACTCCGGAAGCAACAAAGGCCTTTGAACATCTTAAAGAGGTAATGTGCCAAGCACCGTCTTAGCTACACCAGACTTCACAAAAACCTTTATTTTGGAATGTGATGCTTCAGGAAATGGAATTGGTGTTGTTCTAATGCAAGATGAAAGACCCATTGCTTTTGAAAGTCGTCCAATCAAGGGAAAGTTTTTAAGCAAAGCTATTTATGAGAAGGAAATGTTGGCAATACTCCATGCACTTAAGGAATGGCAACCCTACCTTATGGGAAGACACTTCAAGGTAAAAACGGATCATGATAGCCTTAAATACTTTTTAGAACAAAGATTATCCTCTGAAGAGTAGCAAAAGTGGGTCACAAAGATGTTGGGCTATGACTTTGAAATCATCTACAAAAAAGGAAAGCAAAATGTGGTGGCATATGCACTCTCAAGAAAGGATGAGGATGTGGAAGCATTGTTGTGTGCCATTTCTATTATCCAACCAGTGGGCACTTATTCGAAAGCTACAACAAGATTCCAATACGTCTGATAGACTGATACATTTAGCTGGAAAAATGATTCGTTATGGTACAAATATCACTTATACCTCTGTAAGAATTCCCAGCTAAAACAAAAGATTCTTATGGAATTGCACACTTCTCCCTTAGGAGGGCACTCAGGATTTCTAAAAACTTACCACAGGGTTAAGAAGGAATTTTTTTTGGATGGCCTTAAATCAGATATTCAAAAGTTTGTGGTGGAATGTTTGGTTTGCCAACAAAATAAAGTGGAAACAATTAAGACACCGGGTCTATTACAACCTTTACCCATTCCAAGCCAATGTTGGGAGGAGGTTTCAATGGATTTTATCACAAGTTTACCCAAGTCTGAGGGAAAAAGTTTCATCATGGTGGTAGTTGACAGACTTACCAAGTATGCACACTTTTGTGCATTATCACATCCATTTAAAGCCAGTAAAGTTTCTACTACATTTATGGAAACAATTCAAAAGCTGCATGGAAACCCAAAGATTATTATAAGTGATAGAGATCCCATTTTCACTGGAAATTTTTGGAGAAAATTATTTTCTTGTCTTGGTACTCAGATAGCTCATAGCTCATCTTATCATCCTCAATTTGATGGGCAAACTGAGATAGTAAACAAATGTTTGGAAGGATATCTTCGTTGCTTTGTATCTGATAAACAGACACAATGGGTCAAATGGTTGCCTCTAGCTGAATGGTGGTATAACACTTCCTTCCATACAACAACAAAAATGACCCCATTTATGGCACTTTATGGGTATCAACCACCATCCATCACATCATATTTGAGAGAAAATTCTAAGGTTCAGGCAGTGGAACATCACATCGAACATCAGCAACAAGTCCTCCAACTCTTAAAGGATAACCTCGTGTTGGCACAGACTAGAATGAAACAACAGGCAGATCAACATTGCAGTGAAAGAAGTTTTGATGTAGGTGATTGGGTATTCCTACGGCTACAACCATATAAGAAAATGTCCCTCAAGCAAGCTAAGAAGGATAATAAATTATCACCAAAGTATTATGGTTCATACAAGGTGTTGCAAAAGATTGGTACTATGGCATACAAATTGGAGCTTCCTGCAGCTTCTCGATTGCACCCAGTTTTCCATGTTTCATGTTTAAAGAAGGTTATAGGCGACAAGCTCCCAGTTCAAACAATATTGCCAGAACTTGACGAGGAAGGAAAGATTATATTGGGACCGGAAGTAGTCACAGAAACAAGAACTCGACAGCTACGGAATCGTTCAATTTCAGAGTATCTTATCAAGTGGAAGAACTTATCCGCTGAAGATTCCACATGGGAGGATGAGAATTTTATGCAGAAGTATCAAGAACTACTCAAGTGTTGAGGACAACACTTTTTTGAAGGAGAGGGGCATGTTGGTGGTGGGCTCCAGCATTGTAGCAATAATGCTACAACTCGTGGAGCTTCCTTCTTTAATTTTATCAACCCGGTAGGTCGTAACAAACTTGGAAGCGACGGTGTTGTATGCACAAGTACTAGCTCTTGCCGCAACTGTCACTTGGTCAGCTGGCACAAGTCCGCTAGGGGCTCAAGCCAACTCCTATGAGCTCTTAGAAGAAGCTTTTTAACTGATGGATGAAATCTAACTCAAAGGAAGCTGATCTACTTGCAGAAAGGAACTGAAAGCCAACAAGAAACGCAAACCCTAGCAAACCCTAATTCTACTAGCTAGTCTTACTGATGCAAAGATGGGAATGCAAACTAGTGAAAGAGATGCCATTACCTCTATGAAGGTAAAATGCATGTGTCTAGACTACCTCTATCTAAAGAAAACATTGTTTGTATTGTTGTTTCAGTTATTAGAATTATCATGCATGTGCTTTTAACTAGGTTTTTACTGTGCAGAGGTGGATCAAGGAGGAGAAGGGCTTGGAGAAGGTTGGGAAGCTTCAGAGAGGGTCTAAGGGGTTCCTAACACCCTTCCAGAGAGTTTCACAAAGTTTGGCTGCTAGAAACCGAGTTTATGAGCTTCTACAGGAAGTCTGCAGGGGTTCTACAGGATGTTTCAGAATTTCTACAGGATGTTCAGTAATTCCTACAGGATGTTCTACGATTGGATTTTGGATGATGGGTGAGTGGAAAAGGCTGCATGGATGGATAGGGAGATAGGAGAGGGGTTTTTAATGACTTAGTGACAGGGAGGTGAGGTGATGAGTGGATGTGGAAAACTAGTTTGTCTTAAAGAGGGTAGAGGGAGTGGAAGGCCGAGAAGAGAGGTGGGATGTCGTGGGCAGTAGAGTAATTGAGAGACAACGGGTCGAATTTGGAGATGCGAAGTTGGCCTGGGCAAGGCTTAGAAGGACGAGAGAGGGATGGAGTTGCACTGCACAATATAAACTAAACCAAATCATCCACGTCCTGCACATAATCAAAACATTCCTAATCTGTCCTAACTGTTTAATGGAACCAATGAACATCAACGTTATTTCTAAAGAAAACCATGTATGGTACTGAAGCAAAGAAACATTCC
Source organism: Pinus tabuliformis (assembly GCA_031772625.1). NCBI lineage: Eukaryota > Viridiplantae > Streptophyta > Pinopsida > Pinales > Pinaceae > Pinus > Pinus tabuliformis. Next base: position 886,677,031 of record CM062813.1, read on the forward strand.
AAGAGGTCTGAGTGCATGGACAACCACTACAAATGAAAATATTGCACCAAAGATTGCATGAGTACGTAAACCAATGTTTTTGGTGGTTAACACTGTCTGCAATTCCAGCCCCTAGAAAGAGGTGAAAATAAGAGTACAGCCAACCCTTTTTTTGGAGCTTTTATCAATTCTAATCTCTTTACTCTATTCTAAACATCTGGAGCAACTCTATCTTCTAACAATAACCTACTTAACCATACCATGAAATCTAACTCAACAAACTGTGTTTCAAATGCATGTAAAGAGAACCATAATGTTGAAAGAAAAGATAACAATACAGAAGAAGGAGGCCTTAGGCTCTCAGGTTGGGCCCAACCCCGAGAGCTATGGCTCCTTTTAAAAACTCGGAACGGAGATCAAATCTGACTGTTTCCCATTAAGAAATAATAATCATAAGTCAAAAAGTATGCCAATAATGGCTACAAAAGAGCAAAACCAAGCTAGCAGCTCGTAGTGCAGAATGCGCAACAATGTTTCAAAAGTCCTTTTCGAAGGCTAAAGCCTTATCATTTATACATCATGAGGCCCCAAGCTGGCCTCCTAAATCAGTGGGACTTGGCAGACCAAACTAGGAGTGAACAGTTGCTTCCTCAAAATCCATTTGGCTGCCTTCTAGATCCAGTTGTGATGGCTGTTGGAGCTCGGAGTTGGGGGTGAAGATCACGAGGAAGGCCATTTAATGTTGTGGACAACCCTCCTACGAATCCTCAACCCCATCATGCTATCTCCTGGCCCTTATCTGCTCGGTTTTGTTCCAATCATGTGTCAAAAAACCTGAAATGAGCACGTGTTAGCCACCTAGGAATAGTGACTGCCCTTATTCGTACAAATGACATAAACATACTAAAAAATGATGCATAAGTTATGAAAAATGAAGGATTGAGCAAAGGTAGTTAGGTCAAATGAGCCCAAAATGTTACCAAATTTGGGGCTCATCATCACCTCCCAGCTAAAATGATTGCTCATCCCTGAGCAACTAATCCAGCTCCTCGTCCTTCATTGCTTCCACCGCCACCCTCACATCCCAGGGTTCTGAAGTAGTCTCCTCCTCACTGGCATGGAACCCAGCCTTCCTTTCCACCTCTTCCCACTGCTTATGTTCTTCTTTTTCTGTGCTGCCTTCCATGAATCCTAACAGCAGAGGTGGGCTTAGCTTGAGGCCAATCCAGCTGGCTTGGAGGTTCTATATGGACTTCTTGTAGAGGGGCACCCATGCTAGAGCTTCCCTCATTCGAGTTGGAGTGTGATATTCTCTGATTTTAAGGCTGTGGGACAATGCGTTCCATCGACAGGTGCAAGCATGAACACAGTTGTCCCTTAATGATCGCTCCATATCCTCGAAATGTGCTATGGCCTGATCCTACTGATCCATGTATTACAATAAAGTTTGAGGGTTGGTGGCTAAGTGTTGGTGGGCCGATATCAATGAAGTGGGATCCCATGGCTCTACTCTAATCAGCAGTGGCTCATGTAATTCTCGGTCCATGACCTCTTTGACCTCTGCTGCCCTCTTTTCTTCATGGTTCAACCATGAGGCAAATGCCATCAACTGCATATCCCCTACAACTGTGTTGGGATCCCATGAAGTCACATTAGGAAGGGCCTTGTCTTCTGATGAACCACTATTGCATAACTCTGTGAATTGCTAGAGGTCTTGGAGTTGGGAGATACCCCTCTGTGCCAATGCATTAATTTGAAACTGCAGCCACTGGTCCCATAGGTACAGGCCATAATATTTGGCCGGTTGTCTACATTGTAGAGCATCCATGGCCCAACTGGGCATGCAAGCCAATTGTGCCTCTTTTTGCTGCAACTGCTGTTTGAGAGCTTGTATCTCGATTTGTGCTTGCAGTTCCCTTTCCTGTAGATGCGAGGTTGGCTCCCCAAGACGAACTTGCAGTCCTTCCTTGCCTTGATGTTCTGCTGTAGTGTCCCCTGATGATGTGCCCTTTTCCTTCTTCAGTTCCTGTAGCTGCAGTTTAAGTTTCTCATTCTCTTCCTGTAGGAACACCCGCTGGCTGTTTGCCACGTGTTTGGCCATAGCTAATTCTTTTCGTGCCTCCTTGAGTTGTTCCTCCAAGGGGCCTATATATGCCACTCTCTTTGATTTAGCTATTTTCATCCACGTGTGAGTTCTCACTCTTTCTTCCTCCAACGCAAAGAAAAGTGGCATAGTGAATTTTTGTGGGATAATTTTTCCAGCCTCTAAGAAGTTATAATATGAGCTCAAGCTTGGCTGGGGACTAGGTTCTGGAATATGCTCTTTCGCTTCCTCCCTCGGTGGCTCTACTTCGACTTCCCTAAGTGGTGATGTGGGTGCCTCTCCCTCCATCCTCTCTGTCTCCTTAAGCCGGACCAGTGTTTCCTGTAGAACGACCTCAGCATCCTGTAACCGGGCTTTTGAAGCCAATCTGTCCATTCTCTCCTTCCAAGCAGTTGTCTTCGGGCTCCCCCGCTCATAAGTGACTGATATTTTTGAGGGGGACCTCTCCCTTGGCGAGGTAGGGGTGTCTTCTATAGTAATTGGGCTACTGGATGGAGGTTGGGGCCTGCCTGTTTTGATTCTCACACTTCTCCTGGCTTTGAAATACAGAGGGATCTCCCTCTTTCATTTTTCCTTCAGCCTAGGAGGGGTACTAAGGGTGGCCAGCACGACTGCTGCCTCCCTTGCAAGAATTTCAGCTGTCTTCTCCTTTGGTTTTCCTTCCTCAGGGCTTCCTGTAGAAGGCCCTGTAGTTGCTGATTTCTGGCTTCGTGTAGAAGCCGTTTTTGGTTTTCCTGTAGAAACAGGTGCCACTGTTTTAGCCTGTTTGGCTGAGGGTGCTTTTCCTTTTGACTTGGTTGAGGCTGCTTTCGAGGTGCCTTTACTGACGTGGACTTGTTCAGTCCTTTCCACCCTACTCTGTAACCTTTTCTCCCTGGGTGTCAATGTGGATTTGTCATCCTCCTTTTCGGAAAGCTGGTGTTTCTCTTGTTTCCCTTTTTGCTATTTCTTCGGTGCTTTGGCCGCGGTTTCTTGGCCTTTCCCTTTCTTCTTTGTGTGTATTGGCTCCTTCTCCTCGCTGCTAGAGGAAGTGAGTTCCTCGGTCAACGTTTTGATATTGCCATTCTTAGTCAGATTTCAGAAGGCTTCCCACGAGAGAGGGACGATGTATGTGTGGAGTGCATCCTCCACGAGGAGCTTAATGAGCCCATGATGGGCTACCTGGTTTGGCGTGCCCTCTCGTAATTTGGTGGCACATTCAGTCATGGACTGCAGGAGGAAGTAAGGAATACTTAGCTTGTTTTCTGAAGGTAGGTCCATTTGGTGCCTCATTTCTGTGAGCAGCCGGAAATGGTACCCATATATGATGTTGAATCGTCCTTCGCACGTGATATATTTCATAATTTGGAGGCTGACCTCACTCCAAAGTGGCTGTAGTATAGCTCTGCGAACCTCATTCTTATCCTCTGAGAATTTCTCCTCTGGCAGAAAGAACTCCTTTTTAGCCTTCTGGCCTAATTTCCTCTCCTCCTTATCCTACGGTACCCCCATTGGGAGATCAGTGACTCTGCTGATGAACTGTGGGGTGAGTCTGAGATTCAAACCCCTGAAATTTACAACGGCCAGCATTTTTTATTTTGGCTTCAAAGCTCGCAGGAATTCCTCTACCACCTCATCATCATACCCTTGAAGCTTGTCGCAGAACGACATCCATCATGCACAAGAGAACATTTCTACCACCTCAGGGTTTTCCCTTAGTTTCTTTGAGTCTGTCGGTTCCTTCCTAATGAATCCACCCGACATGGTGAAAGCTTGCTATGTTAGCTGGAGGTGGCTGGTGCATATCAAAAGATGGGTCTTTCGGATTTCTTGAGACAAAGCATAGAATTATGCCTCTATCAAGCACACAATTCGTGACTTCTCGGCTATCTACAGGTGAGCCTTGACAGGTGTTGTGGGGAAAAATGCCTATGTAGGACGATCCTATCCACCTAAGGTGTGACAGTGCCTTAGAAACAAATGAGTACAGCTATTCTGGTTTCTTCCTTTATGAAATGTGAAAGAAGAGAGATCAATAGACTTACCGGTGTCTTCTGTTTGTCCCTCGATCCGGTCTCTCTTCTCTTTGGGTGTTCACAGCTACTTGCCTTCTTGCTTGTCCAGCTTCAACGGGTTCCTGCAAGATCACAAGAGAACAGCTACTTGCGACAAGAGAACAACTACTTGAGACAAGAGAAGAACACTACACAAAGACAAATATTCACATTCAAACTAGTTTAGGATTAGAAATAAACTAAACATACTAATGCATTCATACATCAAAAATACATCAGCATATAGGAGAAACCAAGATAGCTTTATTGATGAATAACAAGGTTCAGGAAGAGATACAACCCAGAGGGCTCCAATCCAGCATCTCCTTCCCAGCAAATGGAATTCCTATCTTCACCCCATTCAAAGCATTAAGCACCCAATGATTCCAGTCTCAAACCAACAACAATTATTTGCAATAACAAAATTCCAGCCTCTAGATCTCATGGAGGAGAGATCCATATATAGATGTTTGGAGAGAGGATGAGTCAGCTTGAGATCTGACTAGTGTCCTCTCCCTCTGTCAGTTCTTGAGTCCACTTGGAGGTTCTTGCCTCCACTTGGAGATTTGGAACCTCTTACTCATCACCAGTCGAATTCCCTGAGGCAAGTGTCATTTTGGAAGCTTCCTGGGTTTTGACACCTTGAGAAATGAGCCTGCCACATGTCCATTCTCATTCATCGCATGTATCCAATGTTCCAGTTGACATTCAACGTAGGTAGCCAGTGTTGGCTTTGGCATTCAGTGCAAACAGCTAGTGTAGCCACTGAAATGATCCTGAATTGACTTGTTTTTGAGCAATTTCTGGTGGAGAACTTCTGTGAATTGTTGTGGTTTGTTAGCCTTGTTCCTCTAGGGGTAGGAACAACATGTCTAGGGACTTTGGATCCCTTAGATTATGGACATTTCATGATCAATGCTGTAAGGCACAAAAATTTCTATAACAGTTTCCCCCTAAACTATGAGGCTGTTTATCAGGTGAAATGCTTTATCAGGGGGATCTGAAGTTCATCCAATGCTGAGAGGAGACCTGTAATACAATACAATACATTACATTATTTTTCATACTGCTTTCATGATCTAGCTGAGGCAAGCATTCCCATGCTCAGCTTTATAAATTCATTTTTCTGTACATAGAACAGACAACCGTCTGATGGTAGACTGATAATTTTGATGAAATTATCATCCTTTGAGTAGGATGATTATCTGCTGCAATGATGTACATGTCAATGTCTTTATCTTTTCCTGAATATATATCGCAGCCCGGATGGATGCAACTAGATCTGAGGTCTTCAAAATCATTCGATCTTCACTCTAAGTACAAGTCGATCCATGTGAGAAATGTTCTGAAGTCGAACATGGAAAGACATCGCTCAATTACCGGTCAATGATGTAAACCGTTAACAAGCGCGAGAGGAATCACCGATAATGATAATGGCCCTCAAGGTACTGCAGTACAATTCACGTGGTGTGAATAAAGGACTTGGCGTCGAACACCATGTAAAATCTTTCGGTCGAAGGTCATTGATGTATACCTATCGCCGGAAGTGAGAAACTTGCCATTGAGGCATGAAAGCTTCAAAGTACTGAAGGGGTTGTTCCTAGATCAACTTCTTGGATAATGAGCTGATGTCGACAAGAAGCGATCCGTCAAAGGAGGGCCTTAATGAATCCCACATCAGTGACATGGAACGGAGCTAATGATTTTAATGGAGGTGAAAACGATCTGTGACATATGATTCAGGGTGGCGGTCATGAAAGGATGAAGGATAATGTATGGCAGTGGATGGGACACAGTTGACTTTTTCTGAACGACTTCTCTTGAACATGTGGCGACACTGATACGATGGATCGGTAGCATTACCCCAAATATGGATGGTATGGCAAGACCATGGATGTGACCGGTGAATGAAACAACCCAACCTGATTGTGGTACGGAGGAAAAGTGTCATGTTCAAGAGCGACTTGCTACCATCAAAGTCTTCTTTAGTTTCTCCCATTTTTTCCCCAGTCATTGCTGACCAGTACCTCTTTATTTTTTTCAAGCTTGAGGAGGATAACATATGCTTTTTCTATAACTTGCTCTTCGGGCAAGCCCATCGCTATGTTTTAACGAGCCTAGTGATAGTGAAACTCGTTCTCGTCTAAAGACAAGTTTGTCGCTATTTAATGATTTTAACGAGTCTAACGACAAGGATAACTCGGTCCTTTTCATTTTTAGAGAGTCTGAAAAGGTACATAAAGTTAACTCCAAAATTCATTTTTCGTCATCTAATCCCTTAAGTCCGAAAAAGTATAAAACAATACAGAAGGGATGAGTTTTCGATAGTTTTAACGAGCCGAATAAAACAAGCGCTCGATCTTTTTGTGCAATAATCCCTCAGGTCCAAAAAGATTAAAATCTAGAGGAGGGATAGCTCTTCCTGTCCCTTTAACGAGCTGGAAGCCCAAGGACTCGGCAATCTTTTCATATTTTACGAGTCAGTTGAAAAGAGCTTAAAGAAGACTCGTCTTTTGAGGAACGAGTGATAAACAGGGTTAGCAGCTGATTCTAGGTACAGGTTGGAATTTTCCAATCACAGCAGTGTCACAAGGATGGCTAGGTGAAGTCACTCTTCGCAGTTGTTCCTCAAAATGGGTAAACAAACATATGGAGGTGAACGATCGGCCAATGAAAAGTGGAGGTGACGGTGCAAACACGACCAAGGCTTTAATGGCTGATGATATTACATTCACAGTGGTTATTTACCGGGATAGTTCATTTTTTAACGAGCTTAAACGCGGGTGGAAACATTTGCTCGATCTTATGTTTATTTTTTAATGAGCATGAACTATGTTCTAAAACTGCTCGGATCTTGCGTTTATTTTTTAACGAGCATGAACTTTGTGCTAAAACAGATCGATTACCCAGTCATATGATATGAGTGTCTCATTGAGATTCTATTTTTTATGGAGCTTCATCTCACAAAGCTATGCCCCGCATCCTTTCGTTATGCAAGTTCGGAAACGACTAATCCTACGAGTTTAAAGGGTTAGACCTACAGGTTTAAAGGGAGGACCTAAAAATTTAAAAAAATAAATAGCCGCCCCTTGCTTGCACTCCAAAAGGTTTGCATGCCCCCAGGCATAAAATATAGTTTCAAGGTTACCTCTACTTCTCTTCCATCAAAAAATTTGTTTTTTAACGAGAGAGGCTTACCTCTTTCAGGTTACCCAAAGATTGTCTCGTTAATCTTTCAAACAAAACACTTCCTCGGCAATGTCTACTGAAATAGACAAAGGTGAGCGACGATGCCCGCCAACTCACATAACTTTGACAAAAGAATCTTATTCTAGAACAACCCCTCTTCCTAGACGGACGGGGTATGGACTAGTCATATTCCCCCACGGAAACCTACCCTATACCCAAAGTTTTCCTGCCAAAGCAGACCAGGACGCATGCCCCCTGGGTTCCAGTCATATCCTCCCAGATTACTCACGCTCATCAGGAGGAAGGACCGTGGGTTGAGACACTTCTTGCGTGAATAGACCATTTAGGGATGGTACATGACTATTTGCGATGCGTGATCCGGGAAATGAAAGTTGGTCTACGAGCTTGACCATTCTTCCTTCGTGCATAAAACACATTACTCTAAAGAGTGAGGAGACTATAGCTCTCATGCAATATATATAGTCTCGTCCAAGGAGTAGGTTATAATCCAAGGGTCCTTGAACGACCATCACGTTCATTTGAACGGTCTTCCCTTTCAATGTTATGGGCACATTGGGGAGGATCCCTAGAGGTCGACTGGTTCCTTTATCAAAGCCTGGTAGATTTCTCATTTCAGGCAAAAGCGCTGGCGAACCAAGCGCTTTCCAAGCAATAGAGGAAAGGATACTCACAGATGCCCCCTCATCAATGATAGTGCCAGCCATTACCATTCTGTATATTTGAACGATAATTTTGAATGGTATGCTTGCTGGCAACCGGGGTCTGCCTAGTTGGTTCCAGTCAAAGGACACAACCAGGTTGCTTGGTGGTGGGACCTAATAAACGGCCGGATATCGCTCTGACGAAATTCCTTCCTGCGATAAAGTAATGGAGGCATTGCCCCCTTGTTCATCAGAGTTAGTGTTGATGAAGAGAATTTGGACGGTGTCGTCTTTATTCTCCTCTGTGATGGTATCATTCGAAGATAGAGCCTCTGAAGGCAAAACCGGGTCAACTGTCATCTCAACCTTTTGACTTTCGTCAGGCATGGATCCAGACAGTTCATATTCAATGATAGGTGCTTCGTCTGACCACCTGGGCGGGCCAGCCGGGTTCTCAACTAGTGAAGGACTTGGCAGGAGTTTTTGATATCCACGAGGAATCTGCGCTCGTAGAATCGGGCGATCTTCCAAAACTCTTTTAGCCTCGTCTAAGAAGGGACAGCGGTGGATGGCGTGATCGCCTTCACACAGTTTGCAGGGAAATCTAGCTTTCCCTCTCTGTCCTGGGACTTCACTTTCACTAGTCGACGGCAAGCTGTCAACATGGCTATCAGAGGTCGACGCTACCGAATTGTGCAAACAGGGAGACCAGCCCCTTAGTATCTGAGGGATGCAGGGACAATCTCTGTGGAAGTGGTCTCCCTTGCATATGACACATCGCGATTTAGGCCTGGTCAGTGTTGTGTGTGGATTTTTGTCAGACAACACTTGTTTGCCCCCAGTCACCTTTGGCTCCTTCTTCTTCTCTTTCTTCTTCTTTTCCTTCTTCTCCTTAGGAACCTGGTTTTTTGTTTTACCAGTTCCGTCAAGCGAAGAGGAAGGAGGAGAGGAAGATGAAGTAGAAGGCTGGTGGGCAACTCTGGTCTGGTATAACTATTGACTCGACTGTTCAGGAATGGTGGTGTTTTGAATGACATTGGTTGAAAAGAGCCAGACTGGCAGGCCAATTGTCAGTCTTGGAAGCGACAATGTGGCGATGTGGGGTGCACCAACATCTCCCCAAGAGGAGAAGGGACTAGGATTTTCACCAAGGGGAATTCCTTGGTTAGTGTGCTCCATTTTTTCAACCTAAAGATCAACGCAGGAATAAAGGGTGATTGTTCCATTTAAAATAAATTTTTAACGACGCTTAGACACAACTTGCTTTTTCAGTTTTAAAGAGTCGAGAAAAAGCTAAAGATGACTCTAGTATCCTTCGATGTTTTAACGAGCCCGAAGTGACAAATGCTCGGATGGACTTTTTCCGTTATAGAGTCTGAAAAAGGCCAAAAGGAACTGCTATGGAGTTCTAGGCAGAGGGTGTGCCAAACTTTTCGCAAAACTACAGAATACCTTTTAGGGTACGGGCGGTCGATCTTCCTGAATGCTGTGTTCAGTGCATTGCGATCAGTAGGGCGGCCGACACGGCTTCCTAAGGATAAAGGTTTTATGCCTATAGGGGTCTCCCAATATATAAACGACTTTACGTGGGAGCACAATCCGTACTGGCGCTATCGTCCCTCAGGAGGAATCACCCACCATCCACGAGATCGACAGTCACCAGGCTTAACGACGCCGGAACACGTCTCTAGCCTAGACCTCTATGTTGTGTGTTATGTTGCAAAGCATTGTTAAGTTCATTCAATTTATTTTAGGTTGATCTTTTTAGAAGTTTGCCTTTCAAGGTTCACCACCAGATGTATGATACAAATTCCTAAATGCAGTCTAAAGATGATAAGCAAGCTTTATATCTTTTCAACTTTGAAAATCCTAGCTACTAAGGGAAAAGAAAGACACCATCTTTTCTCAAAGAGCAATCAGCACACTCTAATGCACTTTTCCTCAATCCAACATGCAAATTATAGAATGCAAATGCACAATGCAGGTGTTTGTTTTCCGCTTTCTTAGTATTGATGCCTACAAAGAAATCTTTTTGTACAACTTTGAATTTGCTTTTAAATGATCAATACAAACAAGTTTACTTTTTCGAAATCAGAGAGGGTAGAAGAGATTACAACACTTAACGATTTTCGAAATAAAGACTTGTTTCGACACTTAAAAGAGACAAATTCAAACCAATAAGCAAAAGTAAATGTATAATCAATCTGCAAAAAGCCATTGAACTCTCTTCTAAGATCACAATCAATAGATCTGAATCAAGGGCTACAGGATGACTATTTCACTCATGCAAAGGAAAACTGTAAATGATGCCACAAACACATAAAAACACTCACAGTATTTTTGTACAAAAGGAGGCGGAATCTAAGCAGAGAAAAGGAGTTATCAGACTGATACCTATGCTGGTTATAGGCTACAAAAATAAGAGATCAAAACAAGGCAAAACAGAGCAGAGAACCCCAGCTGCACAAGGACAAACTGGTTCAGCGCAACCTCAACATAGGGGTTTTGACATTCAGCGCAGGTAGCCTTCACGGGACCTGCGTTGAAATGCAGAATCCCTTCACTGGGTCTGCGCTGAAGGAGAAACTCTCGTTTCCCTCAGGTTCTGGGTCACAGATTGCTATTTAATTCACTGTTTCAGGCCAAATAAAAGCAACAAGCAAGGTGTAATCAAAGGGATGCTTTGAGGGGCTACTAAGATCTATCACAAGGATCATCAAATCATTTGTGAGTCCATTGTTCAGATCATAAACAAGTCCAACAATTGGATCAAAGCAGCAACTGTCTACTTTGCATCCAGGAAAGATGCAGTTCGATTGTTGCTGTCAAGTCTATGAAACAAACAATGATAGAAACACAAATAAAATGACTAAACATTTTCCCCAGTGGAGTCACAAATTTGTTGTGGGGAAAAATGCCTATGCAGGACGATCCTATCCACCTAAGGTGTGACAGTGCCTTAGCAACAAATGAGTACAACTATTCTGGTTTCTTCCTTTATGAAATGTGAAAGAAGAGAGATCAATAGACTTACCGGTGTCTTCCGTTTGTCCCTCGATCCGGTCTCTCTTCTCTTTGGGTGTTCACAGCTACTTGCCTTCTTGCTTGTCCAGCTTCAACGAGTTCCTGCAAGATCACAAGAGAACAACTAATTGCGACAAGAGAACAACTACTTGCGACAAGAGAAGAACACTACACAAAGACAGATATTCACATTCATAACTAGTTTAGGATTAGAAATAAACTAAACATACTAATGCATTCATACATCAAAAATACATCAGCATATAGGAGAAACCAAGATAGCTTTATTGATGAATAACAAGGTTCAAGAAGAGATACAACCCAGAGGGCTCCAATCCAGCATCTCCTTCCCAGCAAATGGAACTCCTATCTTCACCCCCTTCAAAGCATTAAGCAGCCAATGATTCCACTCTCAAACCAACAACAATTCTTTGCAATAACAAAATTCCAGCCTCTAGATCTCATGGAGGAGAGATCCATATATAGATGTTTGGAGAGAGGATGAGTCAGCTTGAGATCTGACTAGTGTCCTCTCCCTCTGTCAGTTCTTGAGTCCACTTGGAGGTTCTTCCTTCCACTTGGAGATTTGGAACCTCTTACTCATCACCAGTTGAATTCCCTGAGGCAAGTGTCATTTTAGAAGCTTCCTGGGTTTTGACACCTTGAGAAATGAGCCTGCCACATGTCCATTCTCGTTCAGTGCAGTTAGCCAGTGTTCCAGTTGACATTTAGCACAGGTAGCCAGTGTTGGCTTTGACATTCAGCGCAAACAGCTAGTGTAGCCACTGAAATGATCCTAAATTGACTTGTTTTTGAGCAGTTTCTGGTGGAGAACTTCTGTGAATTGTTGTGGTTTGTTAGCCTTGTTCCTCTAGGGGTAGGAACAACATGTTTAGGGACTTTGGATCCCTTAGATTATGGAAATTTCATGCTCAATGCTTTAAGGCACAAAAATGTCTATAACAATAGGGGCTCAATTACGAAACACATCCTGTAGAAAATCCCGCATATACTACGACGACAATTTTCATGCAAAAGGAAGACGACGCTTGCAATTTTGTGCCCAGACTGTAGTTTTACTTTTTTGAGGACGTCGACTTCGCCACCCTTCAAACCAATGGCATGGGAGGAACAGGTTCAGGCTTACCTTTCCCAATTCGCCACCTGTGACGTGAACAGATCGATTTTCTCTGTAGCGGCGAGCTTCCTGTAGCGCAGCTTCCTGTAGAAGTCGCGCAGAGGTTCCGAAGAGCACGTCAGTGGTTCTGCGCCTTCTGTGCAACCACCAAACGTTTGAACAAGAAGAAGACTTGGAGTAATGATCTTCAGAGAAATTCGGACGCTTACTCGACTGCAAAACAGTTGATGATAAATGAGTGGAGTGATGATCTAGCCGGTAGATTTGAATCCCTACAGAATTCATGGTGCGGGGGTGAGCTGTCCCTTCCGGACCATTGGACGACGTCACCTATTCATTTCACTAAAAGTCTGCCTAACCGCCGCATCATTCCCTGCATATCTACCGCCGCCATTTCTGTTAAAACGCCGCTTCTCCCCGACTGGACGCTTCCCACGTGTCCATTTCCCATTTTGCTTGACATGACCAACACTTTCCGAATCTGATGAGACCATCGGACTGGTCATTGTGGCCAGTTGAATGGCTACCCGACTGCTCAACCCATTCATTTCCACACTCGCAAACATTTTATAGTATTATTCATGTAATTTGATGAAAAAAGGGTGAGGCACTTACCTGTGCGGCCACGACGTTATTTTCAGGTTTCAGGACGAGAGTGATGGATTAGTTCGTTGCTGCTTCATGCACAGGCATGGGGGTTCCTCCTTGCAGACTGCTGCTGATTACGAAGCTTTTTACCTGGCTGCAGATGGTGCATGTGCCCGCTCTATGTGTTGCAGGCGCCTTGATGGTGTACACTTTAGCTGGATGAACGGCTACGGGATTCCTGTAGGATGTCCTGTAGCAGTTTGTCCTCCTCGGGTGCATGCCGAAACGGTGGAGACAGTGGCATCACAGTCACGGTCGCAGGGTCCTCGGATGGCTTTGGTAAGTAGCGCATGGGGTCTCTACATCCTTTATTCCATTTGAGAATCGCTTCCTCTGATAATTCAATGTCCTGATTTGACTGTGCAGGTATTTCCATTGCATGGCAACTGGGAGGTAGAAGGAGGCGACAGCAGTGCGTGATGGAGAAAAAATTAGCTTGCATGCCTCCGTATCGGACCTCGGGCGTTAGATCTCCCCACACAGTCGGTTCTGGGCCATCCAAAGATTCTACAGGAAGTTTCCTGTAGAAATACAGAACTTCGTGTAGAAAGTCCTGTAGCTTCCTGTAGAAGGCTAAACTGTGATCAAATCATGCCCAGACCTTGGAAGAGATGAGTGTTTCTGGAGGGAGTGCTAGTGAGGTCACCTGGTAGCATAGTAGGGACACTTGTCTTTGAGTTGAGGGACCTCTTTTCCTGCATGGAACACCTGCAACCTGCATGAATTATCAAATCTTGAACCTGTTTTCCTTGTTTCTTTGCTTGCTTTTTTCTTTTTTTTTGAAAGATAGCAGGGGCGCCTCCATGAGGTTTTCGCCCTTACCATCTGCCTTGAGCGCCTCAGAGAGGTTTTCACCCAAGGGTCTTTTTTCACACATTTTCAGAAGACAGCAGGGACACCTCAATGAGGTTTTCACCCCTACCATCTGCCTTGGGAGCCTCAGAAAGGTTTTCACCCAAGGATCTTTATTTTTTTTTTTATTTTTTTTTGAGATGTTTAGGGTATGCCCAAAACAGAGGCAGAACCCTTCTCTATGACCAGCACTGATTTTTCCACAATTTTGATGAATTCTTGCCTTGAAAGAGGTTTCCTATAGATCTTTAGTCGGTGCCCATTGACAAGCATGGGGATGGCCTCCTCATCAATGGTCCGAATAAGAACAAACCCATTGTAATTACATTTTTCCACTGCATATGGTCCCAGCCACCTGGTTCTCAGCTTCCCCTTGAAATCCTTATGCCTGGAATCATACAACAGCGCCCAATCTCCCAGCTGAAATTGCTTGTCATTGAGGTGTTGGTCATGCCACACCTTCCTCTGAAGCTGAACCACTTCGGAGTGGAGAAGGGCCTGCATTCAGTGCTCGTCCAATCCATTCAGCTGCAATAACCTTTCTTGTTGGGCATGGCTGAGATCCAGGTCCAGCTGAGCTGCCATCCTCAAGGTGTTATACTCGAACTCAATTGACAGCAAAGCTCTCTTCCCATAGACCAGCTCATAAGGTGTGAAGCCGGTTGCGGTCTTCCAAGTGGTGTTGTAAGCCCACATGGCCTCAACCAGGCGATCTGCCCAATATTTTCTACTGCTGCTCACCACCTTAGTCAAGATCCCTTCCAATGCTCTATTGGTGACTTCCACCTGCCCATTTGCTTGACGATGATAGGGGGTGGAAGTCCTATGCTTGATCTTGTGATGAGCGAGTAGGTCTTCAATTAAGTTGGAGGTGAACTGGCTTCCTTGATCGGTGACTAACTCTCTTGGGTAGCCAAATTTATAGAAGATGTTCTCTCTTAAGAACTCGGCCACCTTTTCTTCTGTCGCTACTTTGATTGCCTTGGTTTCTGCCCACTTTGTCAGGTAGTCTGTGCACACAATGATGTAGGAACTTTGCCTCGAAGGAGGATTGATTGGACCCACAAAATCCATACCCCACTTCTCAAATGGCTCAAGAGTCACTTGAGGTTGGAGAGGCATTTCGTCCCTTGGAGTCGGTTTCCCCATCCTTTGGCATCAGTCACATTGGCTGATATACCTTCTGACATCTTGATGAAGCGTGGGCCAATAGTAGCCTTCCTGCAGGATTTTGAAGGCAGTCCTTTTGGCTACAAAATGTCCTCCACAAGGTCCGTCATGACAGGTTAGGAGGATATCAAAGACTTCCTCCTCCCTTACACAACGCCTTAAGATCTGATCAGGGCCAAGCTTGAACAGGTTGCCCCCGGTCCAAGTGAATGAGGCACTCTTCCTGACGATCCTGCTCTTCTCTCTTGAGGATAGGTTCGGAGGGAACTATGCTGAGACAAGGTAGTTTGCTATATCAGCAAACCATGGAGAGAGTACTGAGATAGCAAACATATGTTCATCTGGCATCTGGTCATCCACTGTTCCATCCTCACCTGCAGGTAAATCCAATCTAGACAAAAGGTCAGCAACAACATTTTCTTTACCTGGCTTGTCAACAATAGTCAAATCAAACTGCTGCAACAAAAGTAACCATCTAATAATACGAGCATTCACATCCGGTTTATTCATTAAATATCTAATTGCAGCATGATCAGTATGTACAAATGTTTGATATCCAGTGATATAATGTCGGAATTTGTTCAGCGCATGGACCACGACCAAGAATTCTTTCTCAGTTACAGTGTAATTCAGTTATGCCTTGGATAAGTTTTTTCTGACAAAGTATATGGCGTATGGAAGTTTTTGTTCAACATGTCCTAAGGCTTCCCCTATGGCTTTGTTCGAGGCATCAGTGTGGATGTGGAAAGGTAGGGCCCAGTTTGGACCTCTCAAGATTGGGGCAGACACCAACTTGTCCTTTAATTCATTCAGAGCCTTCTAACAATCGTCAGTCCATTTAAACTCAACATCTTTTGCCAAGAGGCTAAACAATGGCGAGGCTAGCTTGCTGAATTCTTAAATGAATCTCCTATAATACCCTGCTAAACCTAAGAAACTTCAAACATCTCTTACCTTCTGAGGAGGTGGAACCTTCTTGATGAGAGCAATTTTGTTAGGATCCACCTGTAACCCTTGGCAAGAAATGGTATGGCCTAGCATGGTCCCTTCGGTCATCAAGAATTCACACTTTTCAGGACTAAGGGATAGGTTCATCTCAATGAACTTGGTTAGGACTTTTCCGAGATTGGACAATGCTTCCTGGAAGTTGGACCCATAAGGAGTGAAGTCATCCATATAGATTTCCACCAATTCATGGACCAGCTCAGAAAATATGCTCAAGACGGCTCTCTGGAAGGTGGCAGGAATATTGCATAGTCCAAAGGGAAGAACTCGGTAAGAAAAGGTACCCTAAGGACAAGTGAAGGTGGTCTTATCTTGGTCTTCCGGGCTGATTTGGATCTGGTTATACCCACTAAACCCATCTAGGAAAGAGAAAAACTTCTTTCCTCCCAGTCCATCCAACACTTGATCTATGAATGGTAGAGGAAAATGGTCTTTCTTGGTGGCCTTGTTCAGTTCTCGGTAGTCCACACAGATTCTCCACTTCCCATTTTTCTTGGGAACCAACACCAGAGGGGACACCCATTCGCTATCCGAGATGGGGTAAATGAATCCGGCATCCAACAGTTTTTACAATTCCTCCTTGACGATGTCCTTAAGGGCTGGATTCATTCTCCTTTGGGGTTGCCTAACCGGTTTAAAATCTTCTTTGATGTAGATGTGATGGGTATAGACCGAAGGATGGATTCCTTTCATCTCCTTATAGCTCCAAGCAAAAGCATCTAGATGACTGGCCAATAGACTACACAGATCCTTTTCCTAGGAAGGAGATAGGTAGGAGCTGATATTTAACATTCTCTCAGGGTTGAACTCCACATTTTTTACTCTGGGAGGGACAGGGTTGGTCACACAAAGGTCCACTAAGGTGCTGGCTTGGGCATCCTCCACCAATTCCTCTAAAGAAAATGTAGTGGGAGGTGGATTCTGGATCAAGGTCTCAATCAAATCATCCTCGGTTGGGGGGCCTCCCCTAGTGGTGTCTAGGGTGCACAAAGGTGTTGAGTACACCTCATCCTCTTCTCCTTCCTCCAACCAAAGTGGTAAGTCATGCTCTAATAGGGGTTGGGCAGGAGGGTACAGGACTAGCTGCTTGGACATAGGACCATTTTTGATGGTCATGTTTCCTGCACGGCAGCTTATGTAAGCATCTGCAGTGGCTAACCAGGGCCTTCCCAAAATAAGAGGGTATCCAGTAAGTTTTGCCTTTGGTTGCAGAACCAAGAAGTCTGCAAGGTACTCCCAAGAGTCAACAGAGACCAAGACATCCTCTACAATCCCTTCGGGAGTCACGGTGGAGCGATCTGCTAGTTGCAGGACTGTCGAGGTCTTTCTCAAGGAACCCTGAACGTTGAGTTTGAGCATGGTATCCCTGGTCATCACATTAATGGCAGCCCCCAGATCAATCAAGGTGTGAGGTATGATGGTCCCATTGATGTGGACATCGACTACAGGACTCCCAGGATCCAGATACTTTGGGCAGATGGCGTGCCCCGACATAAGATCAGACAGTTGTCCTATGACATTGATGGTTGAAGCATCTCTTTTTCGCCTGCCTGGGTGTCTGAAACACTTTTCATTAACCTGTTTGTTGTATATCGGTACATCTTTGATGGCTTGGAGAAGTGCTATTCTCACACACAACTGTTTGAGTTCTCCCAGAAGCTCATCCTCCTCTGGGTTGGGTTGTGTGGTGGCCGTTAGTCTCTCAGAAAGGGTGGAATGGCCTCTGGTTCACTTTCTTGTTTATCTTCCTCATCCTCCGAGGGAGGAGGTTGGCGATCCGAAAGAGTCTTTCTAGATCGCAGGTTGATCTCCTGGATCTCCACAGCATAGGTAGGGCATGATGTTTCCCCAGTATATACCTGTTGGGCCTATCGGTTTTTGGGGTTTGGGTTCGGTTGAGCAGGAATTTGGGGTTGCCTTGGAGGAGAAGGAGGTAATGGTTGTGGTTGAGCTAGTGGTGGAGGCAAAATGGCGGGAGGAGTATTGTACTGGGGCCTCCACCCTGATTGAGGTGCATTCCACTGAGGCTGTGACTGGGCATGTGAGTGAAACGAGTGAGTAGTGGGCTGAGTATGGTACTCAGGTGGGTAAGACCATGGAGGAGGCATAGACCAGGAAGGATGAGTAGGGGGACCCCAGGAAGGCATAGGAGCAGATTGGTTGGGGCTGTAATAAGCGTGGGGCGTCCCTTGCATCCCCTGTTGGTAAGGTCTAGGTCCATGTGGCCTCCTTTGGTTGAGGAAAGATAGAGGTTCAGTGGGCGCTTCTGTCCCTTGATACATGGCTTTAAGCCTAGGTAAGGTTGGACATTGGTTTGTGGGATGGTCCTCCTCACAAACAAAACATACCTCAATCGAATGTAATGGGCACTCGTTCTTGGGGTGTTTCCTTGTACACCTAGGGCAGAAGATATCCAAAGCCCTCTCAGCTTCCTCTTTCTTCTGCTGGATTCGGAATGTATCAAGTTGCATGGCGATGGTCTGTCTCACCTCACACTTGAGGTCCTCTAATTGATTTGTAAACTCATGTTTGGAGAAAGCAATACCAACTGAGAGGAGGTTTCCTCTACCTCTTTTCTGGGCTGCCCTAGAGTGGTTTCTAAACACATTATTTATGTCCTCATGAGGTAGTTGGTAAATATCTCCTCTAGCTAGCATGTGAAGGGTATCTAGGAGGTCTTCAGGGACTCGGAGCAAGACCAACTTGAGGGATTCAGGGTCAAGTGTGCACCTGGCCCGTTTATAGCTAAGTTGGAACCTTTCCTCGTAATCTTCTAAAGACTCATCATTCCCCATGGTCATCCGAAAGATTTCTCCCTTGGCTTCCTTGAACCTACAGTAGTCCCGGTATTTGGTATTGAAAGCTTGTTGCATCTAGGCCAAAGTGGTGATACTGTTCCCAGGTAAGCCCATGAACCAGCGTAATGCCGCATCCTTAAGGGTAGAGGGGAAGAGTTTAAGTTTTTGCTCATCTTCAGTATAGTCATAGGTTCGACAAAAGACGGCAAACTCAAACAGGAAGGTATCAGGGTCTTCAGTAGTCAGTCCATGGAAGTGAGGTAAAGCGGAGGGGCTGATGTTCTTCATTTTCATGTCTCCATTGGTCTCTCGGATGGGGAAGGCGCCTTCAATTCTCTCATCTCCTCCCCTATTGTCAGCCATAGCTTCAGATGGAGTGTTCTCTAACTCTTCTTCTGCTATAGGATCTTCGTATATCTCAGGAGGTTCGTCTATAGGTTCTTATGGATCACTGTCACCAAAGAAGAGAGAAGGGTGACTCAGTGATGTGGTGGGGGTGTTGGGTAGGAATTTTCCTGTTTTATCCCGATTTCTACGAGGCATGAAATGGAAAGGCTTTTGATTGCTTTTGTTTTTTCTGGTACCTGCAAAACTAAAACAAATTGAACTGCAACTAACTATCTTACTAAAATGGGAATGCAGAATTGAAATAAAAGCATAAAAGAACTAATCTATTTTGCTCAAATTAAATTGCAGGAATGAAATGCTAGGCTATGCTTGCGGAATTGAAATGCTAATCTACGCTTGCAAAAATGAAATTGCGGAATTGAAATGTTAATCTATGAAAGCAGGAAATGTCTATGCTACTTTTGCAGAATGGAAATGAAATAAACTACTTAGTAGAAGGCGAGAGTAGGAAAATAGAAGAAAAGCAACAATCACTAATACTCTGACGCTTCCCCGGCAACGGCGCCAAAAAGATGGTGGGCTCCAGTATTGTAGCAATAATGCTACAACTCCTGGAGCTTCCTTCTTTAATTTTATCAACCCGGTAGTTCGTAACAAACTTGGAAGTGACGGTGCTGTATGCACAAGTACTAGCTCGTGCCGCAACTGTCACTTGGTCAGCTGGCACAAGTCCGCTAGGGGCTCAAGCCAACTTCTATGAGCAATTAGAAGAAGATTTTTAACTGATGGATGAAAGCTAACTCAAAGGAAGTTGATCTACTTGCAGAAAGGAAGTGAAAGCCGCAAGAAACACAAACCCTAGCAAACCCTAATTCTACCAGCTAGTCTTACTGATGCAAAGATGGGAATGCAAACTAGTGAAAGAGATGTCATTACTTCTATGAAGGTAAAATGCATGTGTCTAGACTACCTCTATCTGAAGAAAACATTGTTTGTATTTTTGTTTCAGTTATTAGAATTATCATGCATGTGCTTTTAACTAGGTTTTTACTGTGCAGAGGTGGATCAAGGAGGAGAAGGGCTTGTAGAAGGTTGGGAAGGTTTAGAGAGGTTCTAAGGGGTTCCTAACACCCTTCCAGAGAGTTTCACAAAGTTTGGCTGCCAGAAACCGAGTTTATGAGCTTCTACAGGAAGTCTGCAGGGGTTTTACAGGATGTTTCAGAATTTCTACAGGATGTTCAGTAATTCCTACAGGATGTTCTACGATTGGATTTTGGATGATGGGTGAGTGGAAAAGGCTGCATGGATGGATAGGGAGATATGAGAGGGGTTTGTAATGACTTAGTGACAGGGAGGTGAGGTCATGAGAGGATGTGGAAAACTAGTTTGTCTTCAAGAGGGTAGAGGGAGTGGAAGGCCGAGAAGAGAGGTAGGATGTCGTGGGCAGTAGAGTAATTGAGAGACAAGGGGTCGAATTTGGAGATGAGCAGTTGGCCTGGGCAAGGCTTAGAAGGACGAGAGAGGGATGGAGTTGCACTGCACAATATAAACTAAACCAAATCATCCACGTCCTGAACATAATCAAAACATTCCTAATTTGTCCTAACTGTTTAATGGAACCAATGAACAACAACGTTATTTCTAAAGAAAACCATGTATGGTACTGAAGAAAAGAAACATTCCAAGAGGTCTGAGCGCATGGAAAACTACTACAAACGAAAATATTGCACCAAAGATTGCATGAGTACGTAAACCAATGTTTTTGGTGGGTAACATTGTCTGCAATTCCAACCCCTAGAAAGAGGTGAAAATGAGAGTACAGTCAACCCTTTTTTTGGAGCTTTTATCAATTCTAATCTCTTTACTCTATTCTAAACATCTGGAGCAACTCTATCTTCTAACAATAACCTACTTAACCATACCACGAAATCTAACCCAAAAAACTGTGTTTCAAATGCATGTAAAGAGAACCATAATGCTGAAAGAAAAGATAACAATACAGAAGAAGGAGGCCTTAGGCTCTCAGGTTGGGCCCAACCTCGAGAGCTATGGCTCCTTTTAAAAACTCAGAACAGAGATCAAATCTGACTGCTTCCCATTAAGAAATAATAATCATAAGTCAAAACGTATGCCAATAATGGCTACAAAATAGCAAAACCAAGCTAGCAGCTCGTAGTGCAGAATGTGCAACAATGTTTCAAAAGTCCTTTTCGAAGGCTAAAGCCTTATCATTTATACATCACGAGGCCCCAAGCTGGCCTCCTAAATCAGTGGGACTTGGCTGACCAAACTAGGAGTGAACAGCTGCTTCCTCAAAATCCGTTTGGCTACCTTCTAGATCCGGTTGTGATCGCTGTTGGAGCTTGGAGTTGGGGGTAAAGATCCCGAGGAAGGCCATTTAATGCTGTGGACAACCCTCCTACGAATCCTCAACCCCATCTTGGCTGTCTCCTGGCCCTTATCTGCTCGGTTTTGTTCCAATCATGTGTCAAAAAACCTGAAATGAGCACGTGTTAGCCACCTAGGAATAGTGACTGCCCTTATTCGTACAAATGACATAAACATACTAAAAAATGATGCATAAGTTATGAAAAATGAAGGATTGAGCAAAGGTAGTTAGGCCAAATGAGCCCAAAATGTTACCAAATTTGGGGGTCATCAGTTGGGTCCCTATAATACTAGTGATTACCCCATTACTATTGTATTTATACCCCTTATTAATATTGTTGTGCCCCTATTTCCCCCATATTGTTAGTACTGTGCCCCATAGAATCCCTCTATTGTTATTTTTGTGGCTTTATATTATTATTGTTAGGTTGGCTGGATTATATTGTGACTCCTTAGACTCCTATATATAGAAAGGAGGTTTTTTCATTTGAATCATCCAAAAATTGTTCATTTATGTAATGTAAAGGAGGTTGCCCCCTCGAAGAGGCTGAATTCTAAGGCGTTGATCTATCTTTTCTATCTTTTCTTGAGCTGGTTTCATAATGGCTTCCAATCTGAAGTATTTCATGGGGCATTTCTTATCTACCCTACCTACAACAAGGAGCTATATGCCCCGATGCAAGATGTTAAAAAGTGGAAGCACTATTTGATGGGAAAGGAGATAGTAATCCACACAAATCACCAACCACTACAATACTTGAAATCCTAGATTAGGCTACAACAGACTAGGCATTACAAGTGTATGGGGTTTATACAACAATTTCATTTGGTGATCAAGTAAGAGAAGGGTAGTAAAAACAAGTCGCTTGATATGCTCTCAAGGACACCTACATCAAAGATCACAACTTTGGGACTCTTATGCACATGGATCCGTTCACCCATGATGCATACAAAGAGTCATATTCAAAGGATGAGGACTTGAGGGAGGTGTTTCAACAGTTGCAGAGTCAGAGTTATGTGTACAATGGTGACGACACTGTTGACTTCCTTCTCCAAGACGATTTACTCTACATATTACATAAGAAATTTATTCCTAAAGCTGAGCGATTGTAGTTGATTAGAGAGGTTCACACCTCCAATATTGAAAATAACTTGGGTTTAAGAAAGACCATGGTCAACATGTAGAGATATGTGTATTTTCTTAAGATGCAAGAGAAGGTAGCTAGGTTCATCATAAGATGCCACTTTATTGTATCGACAAGCCTAGAAATAAGAAACATGGTCTATATCATCCCTTACCTGTACTCACTCGTCCTCGAGAAAGAATTTCCATGGAATTTGTGGGAGGTTTACGAAAACCTAGGAAGGGACATGAGTACCTATTCGTGGTAGTTGATAGGTTCAACAAGATGTGTGTTTTGATGCCCAGTAAAAATACTATCAGTGGGAAGGAAACATAAAAGTTGTTCTTTGAATACGTTTGGGTGCACATTGGGATACCAAGGAGCATTATTTGAGAAAAGGATACAAGATTTCTCAGTGCATTCTAGACTACATTGTGGGAGAACATGAACATGAAGTTGAAGAGATCTACAACATTCCATCCATAAACATATTGATAAATAAAATTTGTCAATAGGACTTTGGTGTGACTTGTGAGGGGATACAACCAGAACCATATGATGACCTAGGACGAAAATCTGGTATATACAATATTCTTACAACAAATCAGTCCACACTTCTATAGGAAAGTCCCCATTTGAGACTTGTTTTAGTTATTTGTTTCCTTCACCTTTAGATAGTGGATATGAACAAAAAGGAGGAGTGAGGGGAGATCTTACAAGATATGCCTTGAGGGAAGAAAAAATTATAGAGAGATCAAGTAGATCCATATACAAGTACAAGAGACACTACCAAAGTTGTAGGAGAATTATAAGGCCATGAATGATCAACATAGGATAGAGAAATCGTTCACCATGGGAGACAAAGTATGGTTATAGTTGAACAAGGAGAGGCTACAAAGACCTAGTAATAAATGAAGGCTCTGAGGTATGGTCCCTTTGAGATACTATAGAAGGTGGGTGATAATTCATATCGAGTCAATTTACCACCATATATGCACATCTACTCAATTGTGAAGGTAGAGAATGTGAAACTATATGAGCCTTCCATGCTAGATTAGGAAGAGGAATAGGTACTACCATTTGTGGAGGATTTGACACCAGATCCTCAGGAAGAGTTGATAGAAGACACAATTTTGTATAAGAGGTCCAAAACTACAAGACAATGCCAACTTCACCTTTGGCATATTGGGATGAAAGGACAAATTCTTGGCAACGCTAAATGGTACACCAGAGAGAAGGTGGAGGAAAAATTTCCTCAACTCATTTAGTATAAGCTTCTGGGGACCAAAATCCTCCCAAAATGGGGAGGTATGATCTAGATTGGGTCATTATATTTTTTTCATCCATCTCAATGTTTTTAGTGGAAAAAGTGGACGAATTAGCTCACGAGACCATTTTTACCCATGGGACCCAATTTGGTAAAACAAGGCTTGAAACCTTCCAAGAAAATTTTGAGGCATAAAATGATATTTTTTGGGGGTAAAATTTTCCTTCTTTAGCATGGCACCTTTTCATACTATTCTACACACAAAGATGTTTCCAGCGATGCAAGAATTGCATCAATAAGAGTCCGTATATGAAAGCTATGACACTCAGAAGTCTACCTTCTTATTTTCACCATTATAATTCAAGAGGATGTCATGTCAACCTCCATTATTCATGAAAAAGGGGTTAGCCATGTGATTATGATGTCGAAGAATATAGAAGAGTTAATATTGTAACTATGGTTAAGAGTTGTGGTAGTCCAATGTAACCATTAGTAGGTTATCAGGCTATGTTATAACTAAGTCACTAGAAGGAAAAGGGGTTCAATTATTTCAAGTGAATTTGTTCCATAGCTGAGAAAAAATAGCCAAGAGGGATATGATATAGAACACATAAAGATTATTTTTTCATTGTAATAGCCCAAGGGCCACAAACCATACTTCTTTATATTTGCAGCCATATTTCCATTAAGAGAATGAGAATGGAGTGATCTCACCTTCTAGCTAGGTTTCTCTCCTGAAAGGATTTCCCTTAGCATATCTTGTCTCAAATATGTTTTTGAGCTTTTATTTTGACATTATTTATTTTATGCATAATTTCCATTCACATGCATGGAATATTAATAGTAAAATCTACAGGTCTAGAAATCTAATATAACTTAATAATGTAGAATTTATTTTTTTTAAATATTATTTTATTAGATCTATTATGATGAACTATCTGGTGGAATATCCATGGTAGTTTACTGGTCTAGGTGGCTCAAGACACATGCAGAAGTCCAAGAGGACTCAGAAAGGGTCAGAACTCAAAGTGGTCAGATTGCTCCCAAACCAGAACCAAATAGAAGTGCTCGCGCCCTCATTCGAACGGTGTGAACAACGCTCAAATCTGAGCTTGTATGGAGGAGATAAAGCCAATCAAAGTTGCGGTCAAAGTTGGGTAGTGGGCCAGGTTTAAGTTTCCTACAAATTCACCGTCAACCGGCGTGGAAACTTAGCTCCCGAGAGCAGGCAAAATTGTTTCCTCTTTAATTTGTCTAATATGAATCAGGAAAGACATATTATTACTAAAATATATATATATATATATATATATATATATATATATATATATATATATATATATATATATATATATAGGTGGTGGGCCATGATGCCTGCCACCTCCATCGGACCCAAAACCACCATATATTAAAGAAAAAAGGGCCGACAGGTCGTGACCCCCGCCGGACCCAACCAACATATAGCCAATGTAATAGAATGTGTGTGTGTGTGTGTGTATTACGTTGTGTAATGGGCGGGCCACCTCTAGTGGACTTGACCCACACCATGTGCCATGTGTAAGAATTCCAGAGGCGATGGGGCTTGAACCCCCCTAGCCAACCTAGCAAGCCCACCACTCGGGCGCCTCCACTTAAAACGCACCCTCACCATAGCACGAAACCATAACAACGTGACCACCATATATATAATAACGGTTACACAAACCGTATGCCAAACAAACAAAATAAACATGACGTGAATTTTGGTGGGGTCGAGATTTGATCCCTCGACCTCTCTGCCTCCAACACTCTGCCCTAACCAATGCGCCAATGGTGCTTCTTTAAAATGTTTGTCCATGAAATTATATTTAAACCTTTATTTTCTCATATGGAGAGAGAAGAGGACAGGGAACGGAATGAAGACATGGATGAAATGGAACGGAGGTGTTGAGAACGGAGTTTCGTGTAGTGGAACCATGACGTAGTTCCAGGAGGAGGGACCTTGACATGCTTTTTGAGACAGAATTTTTGCATAGAATCTTAAAACACTAAAACGATTCCTTGGGAGGTAAAAATTTATTTTGTCAAAATGTAATCAAGTTTACAGTAATTTTTCTCAAATTTTCGCAAGGAATGCAATGGCGAGGTTGGATTCACCTTTTGAGTAGTGGATTTGCAGATTCCTAGCCTTCGAGAATCTTCAAGAATCTTAAGGGAATCTTCTATATTCCTTGGAGGCTAAAATTTCCTAGATCCAGAATGCAACCAACTTTATACTCATTCTTCTCAGAATGACGAGATCATTTTTTTATTTGAGTTCGAGATCTCCATTCAACCCAGAGGAGGGAATCTTTAGAGAATCACGGGGGAATCTAAACGATTCCTACAAAACCATATTTTTTAGGTGTCAGAATTCGATAAACGGATAGTCAATTTTACACCTCTCGACGACAAAAATTCAGTGATGCAGTCGGTTTTTGCAGCTGCCTTCTATTTTTCAGCCATTTCCTAGATTTGAGTGACAATGTAAGATTTCAGAGTGTGGACAGTTGATCTTATGCCATTCGACCCCACAATTTCGATGGTGCATTTAGATCTAGCAGCCGAGTATTCTATTCTTCACCCAACATCAGAGTTGAGGTATATGAAGTGTTGTTGTCATGTACTTGTTTGATCATTTGCTGTGAGATGTACTATGTTGTTTCAATTCCTGCTTGATGTATGATGCAGAGTCTTTGTGTCTATTTCATGTGAGATGTATTCATCATGGATTGTTATGTATGTTTTGATTGAGATCTCTTTGTTGCCATGATGGCGGGATACTCGTTGTCACCATGAGTGTTTTTGTTGAGATCCCTTTGATGTCATGATGGCGGGATACTCATTATCACCATGTGTAAGTTTATGTCATGTTAATAGGAGGTCTATTATGAGTGATAGTTCTTGTAGTGGAATGTCTCATGGAGAGACTTTTCCACTCATGTAGAGGGCACATATCCTTATATGACAGAAAACATAGTCCATGTACATCTTCACCATTCCAACACTTAATGAATAGGCGAACACCATCTTGACATCGGGCCCAGAGACATAGTCCACACTAGACGAACTTCGTTATCAATGTCTCTTGTTTATGATTTGTTGATCGTCCTTATGTTTCCATTTGCTTAAGCATGCATATATGTTCATTTATGTGCTTATAAAATGCAATTATAACCACATCACAGGAGTAAAAGGTCTTCGTTAAATCCAGAAGTTGAGTCAACTCAGATCATTTACAGATCAAATGTCATCATTAATATATTGGTAAGTGTAAATCAACATTTCTATGTACTTCAATTGTAAAAACTTAATAAATAAAAAATAATTATTATTTTATTTCATACTTACTTTATATATGTTTTTTTATCATTATAATAGATGTTAAGTGAAATAATGATCAATTTTTTACTTCTACCTATTTTTGTGCTAAGAAACACATAAATAATTGTTGGTAGTAACTCCTAGTAAGTATGTTTAATTGCATTGGGAGATACTCTCCAACCCATAATGGCAGTGATGTTGTAATGTCAACAAAATCATTATGACTTGATTATAAATAAATAAATAAGATGTGCAAATATCTTGATAATTAAGATTATAAAAATATAAAAAATAAAATTATTAGTTATAAGTTTAACTATAAATTATAGTGTTAAATTAAACTATAAAATTACTATGGTTTACAAGCTCATGATATTGCATAGCCCATGGTATTTGTTATGTTGAATCCTATTTAAGGGCTTGAGGAAATACATTATGGAATGCAAGAGTACCGGGTTAGATCCATATTAACTCTAGACTTGATCCCTCTTGGCATTTGGTAGATCCAAAATTTAAGGTGGGTCTAGGTTGGTTACATATGAATTTTACCTAATTTGGTGGAAGCGATTCTTAAATTATGGTAGGTAGTAACTATAAGTAAATATATTTATTTACATGAGTACATATTTATTTATTCATATCAATTGATGTGATATAAAGAGTTGTCATATGAAATATGAAATCTAAACCAAATATATATATATATATATATATATATATATATATATATATATATATATATAATCTTTGAAATAAATATTTATTAAGTCAACATTTAAATGTTTATAGTCATTTACAGGCATTACAACGTTTCCCTAATCTTAAATTTTTATTGAGCTGACATTAAAATGTTTGCACTCATTTAGAAATAGTACATCTCCCCATACTGAGCTAGCTAGCAATATATATTTTCTTTTATAAACTTATAAATTCAAATTATAAACAAATAGAATAGATAAATACATTTCAATAAAATTTAATAATAAAATAGCTAAATAAAAAAAGCTTTTGTTTTACAAATAAAAAATATTTTATATAATTTTAATATCTAACTTAATTTTAATTTAAAAATATATTTATTATATATTAATAATAATAATAATAATAATAATTATTAGTATTATTATAAAAATAAACATTAATTTATAACATAATTATGAACTTTTACTATGATGCAAATTTTTTAACCCCTAATCTATGAAACATGAGAAGGATCAAATCTCCTGAGGTACAAACTTAATAGATCCAGGTTTAGAATAGACCTAGATTGATTTATTGAAGAACAAAGACAATGGAAAACGTAACATCATGTAATTTGGTTGAACTTTTGGCTAGTCATATTATTTATATATATATATATATATATATATATATATATATATATATATATATATATATATATATAGATATATTCATATTCTATCTATATTTTATATTGTTATAAATATCATATGTCATGATTATAATAATAATTAATGATTTTTAAATTTATTAATAAAAATGCTAAAATTATTTGTATTATAATTTAAATTTATAATAATAATAATAATTATAATTATAATTATAATGTAATTTATTTTTTATAAATTAAATATAAAAGTATAATAAAGTTAATATTTTAATATAAAAGATCTATTATAATTAATGTATCACATATTTTTTTCCCGGATGTGGGTGTACATAAGGATTGATCTGATGGCAACGGAATAGGACTGCAAATGGCATAGCCACATGGCCACCCGTAAGCCTGCACACAAAGCAATAAACCGGCCTCACAGCATCGGTAAGTGCCATTCAATGCGGCGCTCGAATCAACTCACCAGCGCCATCCCGCCTCGGCTCTACATCATGGAACCCTCAGGTAAAATTCGACCCACTTCCTCTGTTTCTATTCCTTTGCCTCTGAGTTGCAAGTGCCCCCTAGCTGCAGTGGAGCCAAATTCACGTACTGCAATGGGCAGGCGATGTAACATTCTCTGCTGCATAGAGTTTGGAAAGGGAAACCATTACTCTCAGAGCTTGATCTGCAACTTGACTTTCGATTCTGATCCTTCTGAGCCTTCTACCCCAAATCTCCGCTCAGTTCCGACCTCTCATAGGCAGTTTCTTCATCCCCACGCCATCATGCCTCGACTGTGCCAACGAATGCATAGCAGAAGGGGTAGCAGCAGAGGAAGTATGCTCCGTCCTCTGCCCTCAACAACCTCAGACTCCTTTCGCCCCTCGTCAAATTATTTCTCAGTGCGTTATATTGAAACTCGCAGTGGTAGAGGCCGCACTTGCATTGTCCACTCCCCGCCTTTGCAAACCGCTATTCCAGTTACTGATATCCCTTGTAGCTCTCAGCAATCCATTCATTCAACTCAATTCATTTACCACTGCTCTTTGAATCGTCCACTCATCAAGGCTATCATCACAGTCCCCAAGAGGAGCCTTCTAGCGATGAAGGACACCCCACTTGCACAATGGAGAAGAGAGATAATGATCAGGGCAAGCCTTTTGCAGCGGAGCAGAATCGAGAACGTGTGGCAAAGGATGATGCAGGTGCACTGCCAAAAGATGAGGACGACCTCAACGCCTATAGGTGTTTCATTATCGAAGAACAACCGTCAGCACCAAATGACACCTAACTCACCACGCATCTTCAGATTTCAGGTTCCCGGTAACCAAGCCCATGGGTTTACTTTTGAATTTTTGAGCAAAATAGTTAGTCATGAAAATGAATTTAATAGAATATTGCTCCATGTTCATATGTTGGTTTCCCCTGCGTGGGAAACAAAATTATTTTGGATTCTACTGATTTCCCACTTCTGGACAATCTTAATTTTAGTTTTTACTACTTTATGCCATGAACCTTGCTCTGAAATGCAGAGACTAGAGCCTCCTTGTATCATTTTGTTACAGTAATAAATTTTAGACTTATTTAGAAAAAAAAATTTATCACAGATTTTTTTTATTAATATATTAAAAAAAGAAACTTACTGTGTATCATACATTTTCCCTAAACTATACAACATATATACATTGTCTTAATTGTTACTTCTAAAAGCACATTTTAAATATTGATGCTCACGGCGAAAATATAAAGGAGTTTCTCCCTAAAAATGCCAAACATATAATTTTCGTTTTTCATGATGTAATTTGGGCAGAATATTAAGCACGGTTTTTATGCGTTCATATATAATTTTTTTGTGTTTAATGTTGTAGTTTGGGTGAAAGATAAAGGGCAATGTTTCTTATCAAAACATTAAAAATAAATAGCACATTTTTCATTATGTTGGATGGCCCTATACGCTTGAAACTAGCTAGTTTGGTTTAATCTACTCTATCTTTTTAAGAAAAGGAAAATCAACTAGCTTTTGTATTAAAAAAGAGTATATATATATATATATATATATATCTATATATATATATATATATATATATATATATATATATATATATATATATATATATTCAAAATTCACATATTGAGGATTTTTATTAAATATTTGTCTTTTATGAAGTCTATAGAAAAAAGAAACTTATCATAACTATATGTATATGATAAATAAACACATTATCTAAATATGTATTCAAAAGATGCATTGAAAAGTATTATAGGAAATTAAAAAGAGCTCATGTATATCGAAATTTTCTAGTCCTTTATAGTTTGTGCATATTGTATGTAGAGAAAGTGATCCCCTAGTAAATATTTATGTCTCATCTTCGAGACTGCATTAAAAATCTTATTATGTTTCATGTAAATATGGGAAAAGGTCACCTTGTTGAAATGACGAGTCAACGATCGAATTTTGTTTATCCCATTGATAAGCATATGAGTTTCAATGGAGGATCTATCATTAATCCATTCAATGGAAACTTTGCAATCCGTGAAAACATATAGACTCTGAATAAATAGTCATTTATGGAAATATAATATTCCTCAACACATAACAATATTTCCCAAAGAGCGATGATATCAACATGGTTGTATGACCTAGACCACCATTCTAACTAAAATGATAATATAGGTTCAAATTCATGATAATATATGCCCACAGATATATTGATATTTGTTGCCCCATAAAAACAGGCAACATGATATCTGCTCCAACATTAAACCAATTGTATGCATCTATGTATTCTCTTATGTTCCATCAATACCATTTCATTAAAGTATGCACAAATATTGATGCAATTTTAGGAAAAGTGAAATGGAATATTTTCAAATCTGAAAGCATTCCTAAATATTAAAATTAAAATTAATTTATCAAATAATTATCAACTTTTGCTATGATGGAAACCATTTAAAAATTCAAACCTATACATGTTAATGAGATGAAAAAGTTGAAGCTTCATACTATAATTGCTATTCAATTTTGTTTCATTGCACCCAGAGGCGCTCTACAACCTAGGGAGATGTATAGGCATAAACGATTGTAAACATAAACATTTATCATAAAAACAAATCATATAATTTCAACCCTAAAAAATATAATTATGCATAAACCAACCTAGATCCATCTTAATCCCTAATTTATTAAAAACCAAGAGGGATTTAATCTCTCGAGGTAAAAACCTCTTTTTTGAGTGAAAATTTGAGGAAATGTTTCCACATTGAGAGATTTGATCCCTCCTGATGTCTTATAGATCCAATGTTAAAATGAATTTAGGTTGACTTACTAAGTAATAAAAAACAATGGAGAAGGTAACACAATTAAACCTTTTAATCAAAGTCTCTTTGTAATTTAGTAGAACTTCTGGCTAGTCGCATTATGTCTATCTCCTCTCGAGGCACAAACCTCTTTTCTGAGTGCAAGAATTGTGAAAATGTTTTCACCTCGAAAGATTTGATCCCTCTTGATTCTTGATAGATATAAGGTTAAAATAGATCTAAATTGATTTATTGAAGAACACAAATAATGGAGAAGATAAGATCATTAAACCTTTTAACCAAAGTCTCTTTGTGATTTGGTGGAACTTTTGGCGAGTCGTATTATGCATATCTCATATATATATATATATATATATATATATATATATATATATATATATATAAAACTTAGAGTGAATCTACTTAATATATACTTTATATACATTATAAATAATGTATGTAATGTATATATAAAGTGTATATGATAATATTTAATGATTTTTTTTTTTTTGAATTTTAATAACAAAAAAATATATATATAAAACTTTGAGTGAATCTACTTAATATATACTTTATATACATTATAAATAATGTATGTAATGTATATATAAAGTGTATATGATAATATTTAATGATTTTTTTTTTTTTTTGAATTTTAATAACAAAAGAAATTAAAAATATTTATGTATTATAACATAAATTTATAATAAAATTTATGATTTATTTTAATTTTTGTATAAATTAAATATAATAGTAAAAATATTATAAATATAGTTAATATTTTATTAAAAAATAAATTATAATTAATATATAACATATTATTATTAATATATATAAATATTTATTATTTATCATACATCTTCATGAAACTATATAACATATATATTGTCTTAATTTTCAATTCCAGACACATATTTTATAGATTGATCTTAACAATGAAGATATAAAGGAGTTTCTTATTTAAAGAAGCCAAATATATATATAAAAAAAAAAAAAAAAAAAATTCAAATGATTGATCGGATTGGATCATTATATTCTTTATCACCCATCTCGATACATTTGGAGTGGAAAAGGTGGAGACTGTTTTTACCAGCGTGACCCAATTTGGAAAAATGAGGTCTTAGACATTCCAGAATCATTTTGAGGCATCAAACGATGTATTTTTGGGGTAAAAAAATTCCACTTTGGTGTTATACTAGTTTAATATGCTATTCTACACACATAGATCTTCTCAATGACGCAAGAAGCACGCCAATCAAAGTCTGTATGCAAAGGCATGTAAATCAGAACTTGAACTTCCTGTTTTCACACCTATAGTTGAGGAGGATGTCATGTCAGCCCCCATTTTTTGTTGAAAAGGGGCTAGCCATGTGATTATGATGTAAAAGTCTCTAGAAGAGTATATATTGTAACTCTATTTAATAATTGATGTAGTCAAAATTAACCACTAGTAGGCTATCGGGTTGTGTTATAACCGAGCCACTAGGAGGAAGAGGCATTCTATTCGTTTGAGAGAATTTTGTTCCATAGTTGAGAAAAGATAGCTAGGAGAGATAGGAGTTAGAGCACAGATTGATGATCTATGCATTGTAGCAACCCATGGGTCACAACCATTACTTCTTTGTATTTGCAGCCATATTTCAAATAGAGAAAGAAAGCAAAGCGGCCTCACCGTGCAGGTGGGTTTTCTCTCGAAATGGTTTTCCAGAGACCATGTCCTATGTCTTTTGTGTGTTTGTATTATTTTTTTCGTACTCTACTTTTTTGCATAATTTCCATTTTCATGCATGCATTAATTAAAGTTAAATCTACAAATCTTAAAGTTTAATAAAATGGTAATAATGTAGAACCTCATATTTTTAATATAATATTATCATATCTATTTTGACAAACTGTATAGTGGAATATCCACGGCAGTTTACGGATCAATGATGTAATATGGATGAAAAATTAAAGACGATTTTTATGCCTTCATATATAATATTTTGTAGTTATTATTGTAATTCGGGTGAAAGATAAAGGATGATATTTCTCATGAAAAAATAAAAAATAATTGGCACATTTGTCATTATATTTGGACAACACTACACCTGAAACTCGTTAGTTTTGTTTAGTGCACTCTATTTTTTTCTTTAGGAAAGAAAAATTGATTAAATTCCATATTAAAAAGATTGGTTACACATATCTAGATTTTCAAAATTCACATAGTCAAAACCTTGATTGTATACAAAATAAATAGTTATACTAGATTTGAAAATCTATCCCATATGAATTCTAAATAAAACGGAAACTTATCATAACCATATGTATACAATAGATAAACACATTATCTAAACATGTACTCAAAAGTGTCATAAACAATTAAAAAGAGCTCATGTAAATGGGATTTTTCCAGTCCTGTATAGTTTGTCCATATTGTATGTAGAGAAAGTGATCTCCCCCAATCAATATTTATGTCCCATCTTCAAGAGAGCATGAACAATCCTATTTTGTTCCCTATAAACATGAGAAAAGGTCACTCTACTTAAATAAATAGTTATAAATCAAATTCTATTCATCTAGTTGATAAGCATAGGAGGTTGAAAGGAGGATTTATCACTAATCTAGTCAATAGAAACATTGGAATCCCTAAAAACATCAAGAGTGTCAAGAGATAGACATTTAGCACAAAATAATATTCCTAGAGAGCAATGATCTCAACACAGTTGTTTGAACGAGTACCATTACTCCAACTAAAATGATAATACAATATGGATTCATGATAATATATGCCCCACAACTTCATATATTGAGATTTTTTGCCCCATAAAAAAGAAAGGAAACAATATATCTACCCCAGCACTAAACGATTGTATGCATCTTTGTATTCTCTTATGTTTCAACAGTCCAATTGCATTGAACTATCTAGAAATGTTGATGCAATTCCGGGAAATGCCAAATGAAATATTTTCACATATGAAAGCATCCCACTTCTCCATATGCCCTAGAATATATAAAAAGGAAGTGTTCTAACTTCCATATATTCTTCCTTTCAGACCTTCAGACATTCTTCAATAGACGAATATGATCAATTCACATTAATGTCTAATATATGCAAGACACCTATCCAAATAGAAACAACATAGGGACACTTGAGAAATAGATGAATGGAATTTTCACCAAACCAACCACCCAAAAAATTTATGTTTTAGGGGCGAATTCCATGTCCATATTTTCATGTACGACCATCAATCTGTAGAACTCTCATGAGTAAGAGAAATATACCTTATATTTCCTTAACAAAGATCTATACCTGCACAAAATTCTCATCCCATTTTAAGATATCAACCTTATCCACTAAAGTGATGCCTGTTAGATAAATATTAACCACATATTTGTTCTAACTATCTATTAATTCCCCATATAAACGTAGATCACACGAGCATAACTAAGTTGAATATAATTAAATAACATAGAAAGCAACCAAAATCTAATTGAAGAAATAAATACCCCTGTTTTGATGTATCTGATGGGGGATGAAGGTAATATATGGATGTTTTGTGTATGGATGTCCTAAAACCCATTGATAGAGTCCAATCCAATTTCTAACACAATGATTGATCCAATCTCCCACCGCATGTTACCAATCAACCAATGCTTCACCTTCATGAAATTGTTCCAAATATATGAGACTGTAGTAGGAATGCGAGCCCCAACCTTGATGCATGCATGGAAACACTGCTTACGAAGATATTTTTCCTTTAAAATATATTTCTATAGACCATAACCAAATAATGCATGTTATAAACTCTTCAGCACCAATGTTCATCTAAATTTTTCAATATTCTGAAGACGTCAGTCCCCCTCCTCTTTCGAAAAGGAAATATCCTTTAGACAGACACGAATATTCTTGCTATCTCTGTTATGAAACCAGCTCACAAAAAGATAGAAAAGAGAGATCCACTCCTTAGAATTCAACCTCTTTGAGGGGGAAACCTCCTTTACATTACAAAAATGAGCAATTCTTGGATGATTCAAATGAAAGAAACTCCTTTCTATATATAGGAGTCTAAGGAGTCACAATATAACCCAGCCGACCTAACAATAATAATATAAAGCCACAAAAATAACAATAGAGGGATTCTATGGGGCACAGTAATAACAATATGGGGACAATAGGGGCACAACAATATTAATAAGGGATACAACTACAATAGTAATGGGGTAATCACTAGTATTATAGGGACCCAACATGCCCCTCTCCTTCAAAAAAGTGTTGTCCTTAATGCTTCAGTAGTTCTGGATGCTTTTGTATAAAATTCTCATCCTCCCATGTGGAATCTTTAGCGGATAAGTTCTTCCACTTGATAAGATACTCTGAAATTGATCGATTTCATAACTGTCGAGTTCTTGTTTCTATGACTGCTTCTGGTTCCAATATAATTTTTCGTTCCTCGTCAAGTTCTGGCAATATTGTTTGAACTGGGAGCTTTTCGCCTATAGCCTTCTTTAAACATGAAACATGGAAAACTAGGTGCAATTGAGAAGTTGCAGGAAGCTCCAATTTGTATGCCATAGTACCAATCTTTTGCAACACCTTGTACGGACCATAATACTTTGGTGATAATTTATTATCCTTCTTAGCTTGCTTAAGGGACATTTGCTTATATGGTTGTAGCCGTAGGAATAACCAATCGCTTGCATCAAAGCTTCTTTCGCTGCGATGTTGATTTGCCTGTTGTTTCATTCTATTTTGTGCCAACATGAGGTTATCCTTTAAGAGTTGGAGGACATGTTGTTGATGTTTGATGTGATGTTCCACTACTTGAACCTTAGAATTTTCTCTTAAATATGATGTGATGGATGGTGGCTGATATCCATAAAGTGCCATAAATGGGGTCATTTTTGTTGTTGTATGGAAGGAAGTGTTATACCACCATTCAACCAGAGGCAACCATTTGACCCAGTGTGTCAGTTTATAAGATACAAAGCAACGAAGATATACTTCCAAACATTTGTTTACTATCTTAGTTTTCCCATCAGATTGAGGATGATAAGATGAGCGATGAGCTAACTGAGTACCAAGACAGGAAAATAATTTTGTCCAAAAATTTCCAATGAAAATGGGATCTCTGTCACTTACAATAATCCTTGGGTTTCCATGTAGCTTTTGAATTGTTTCCATAAATGCAGTAGAAACTGTACTGGCTTTAAATTGATGTGATAATGCAAAAAAGTGTGCATACTTGGTAATTCTGTCAACTACCACCATGATGACACTCTTTCCCTCAGACTTGGGTAAACCTGTGATAAAATCCATTGAAACCTCCTCCCAACGTTGGCTTGGAATGGATAAAGCTTGTAATAGACCCAGTGTCTTAATTGTTTCAACTTTATTTTGTTGGAAAAACCAAACATTCCGCCACAAACTTTTGAATATCTGATTTAAGGCCCTCCCAAAAAAAATCCTTCTTAACCCTGTGGTAAGTTTTTAAAAATCCTGAGTGCCCTCCTAAGGTAGAAGTGTGCAATTCCATAAGAATCTTTTGTTTTAGCTGGGAATTCTTACAGAGGTATAAGTGATCTTTGTACCATAACGAATCATTTTTCCAGCTAAATGTATCAGACTTACTCGAGTCTTTTTGTAACTTTTGAATAAGTGCCCACACTTATTTGTCATTCTTTCATTCCTCCCTTGCTTCGTTTCTCCAATCTGGTTGGATAATAGAAATGGCACACAACAATGCTTCCACATCGTCATCCTTTCTTGAGAGTGCATCTGCCACCACACTTTGCTTCCCTTTTTTGTAGATGATTTCAAATTCATAACCCAACATCTTTGTGACCCACTTTTGTTGCTCTTCAGAGGATAATCTTTGTTATAAAAATTATTTTAGGCTATCATGATCTGTTTTTACCTTGAAGTGTCTTCCCATTAGGTAGGGTCACCATTTCTTATGTGCATGGAGTATTGCCAACATTTCCTTCTCATAAATAGCTTTGTGTAAAAACTTTCCCTTGATTGGACAACTTTCGAAAGCAATGGGTCTTTCATCTTGCATTAAAACAACATCAGTTCCATTTCCTACAGCATCACATTCCACAATAAAGGTTTTTGTGAAGTCTGGTGTAGCTAAGACTGGTGCTTGGCACATTGCCTCTTTAAGATGCTCGAAGGCCTTTGCTGCTTCTAGAGTCCATGAAAATGCATCTTTCTTCAATAATGTTGTTAGAGGTGCTGCTATTCTCCCATAATTCTTAACAAAATTGTGATAATACCCTGTCAACCTGAGAAATCCTCGCAGATGCTTTATGGATGTGGGGATTTTCCATTCTTTAATGGCTTTAATTTTGCTTGGATCTACCTTAACTCCTTCATGAGATACAAAATGACCCAGATATTCCACCTCTTGTACTCCAAAGAAACATTTGGATCTTTTTGCATATAATTGTTTCTCCTCCAATAATTGTAGCACCCTATCAACATGTTCAACATGATCCTTCCAAGACTTACTATAGATTAGTATATCATCAAAAAATAGTAACACAAATTTTCTAAGGAATGGTTTGAAAATGGAATTCATCAAACCTTGAAATGTTGAAGGTGCATTGGTAATGCCAAAAGGCATGACCAAAAATTCATAATGACCCTCATGAGTTCTAAATGTTGTTTTCAGAATGTCTTTAGTCTTCATTTTGATTTGATGATATCCTAAACGAAGATCCAACTTGGTGAAGTAAATTGATCCATGTAATTCATCCAGTAATTCATCAATGACTGGAATGAGAAACTTATCTTTAATAGTGAGCTTGTTGAGCTCCCTATAATCCACACACATCCGCCATGATCCATCCTTCTTGTGCACCAATACTACTGGAGTAGAGAAATAACTTTGACTTGGTTGAATTATACTAGCCTCTAGCATTTCTACAACCATACGTTCAATTTCACTCTTTTGGGCATAGGGATATCTGTACGGCCTAATGTTTGGAGGAACACTTCTTGGAATCAGATGAATAGCATGATCACGATCACGAATAGGTGGGAGACATTTGGGAGTCTCAAATACCTTGGAATGATTATCGAGTGTGGAAACATCTAGTGGACATAATTGTGCAATTACACCTCTTTGTTCCTTTTTTAGAAGCTTTGTCATACCATTAGAGCTGATTATGTTTCTCGGTTTCCCTGCAATACCCCTTAATTCAACTTTCTTTCCTTCCACAGAAAATTTCATGAAAAGTTCTTGAAAATTAAAATCTATTGTACCCAAGGATTGTAGCCATTGGACTCCTAGTACAACATCAGCACCTCCTATTGGAATGGAAAGCATTGGGCTAGTCAATACATATTCTCCCATGGATAGCTTGATATTATGGCACTTTCCAGAGCAATTTATTGTTCCTCCATTTGCAACCATCACTTGACACTCTGGTGCTCAATATAAGAAGCAATTCAATTATTTTGCTACCCTACAATGAATAAAATTGTGGGTACTTCCTGAATCAATAAACACTATTACCTTTTTCTTCTTGATTTGTCCTTCTATCTTGATGGTTTGAGGAGTGGTAATTCCTGCCAATGCATTACAAGATATGGTCAAATTCATTTCTTCTTTAGCTAGGCTTTTTTCCTGGAGTATATCCTCTTATTTTGACCTTTCTTGCTCCTTTTCTTCTTCCTCTTCACAATCTATGTAGAATAATTTCTTCTCAGCACACTTATGAACTTTAGTGTATTTGCTATCACAACTGTAACAAAGCCTTTTGCTCTTTTTTCTTCTAATTTTTGTGGTGTCAACCTTATAGGTTGTGGAATACTAGGGGCAACAACACTTCCATCTTTATAGTTGTGAGTGGTATGCTTCCTGGTTGCCATAATTTTGCTCTCCATTTTTCTTGCTAACTTGAATGCCTTCTCTAATGAATCAGGTTCCCAAAGGCGAACATCATGTTGGATATTATCCTTTAAAGTCCCTATGAACACATCAATCCTATGCTCCTATGGAATATTTTTTACCCTTATGTTCAATTTTTGGAACTCCTCAATGTGCTCCATTATTGAACCCTTTTGTTTGAGACTTATCAATTGGCTAAAAAAAATGTTTCTTTTTGTATCCTCGTAATGTGCTGTCAATTCTTCTGTAAAAATTGCCCAATTGATAATTTGTTTACGAGAGCAAAGCCATTGATACCATACAAACTGATTTGGTTCCAAATATAAATTTGCAATACGTACCTTTTCTGTGTTTTGCACATTATTGAGATCGAAAAATTGCTCCATCTGTAATATCCATGTTGTGGGATCCTTGCCATCAAACTTCCTCATATCGATTTTTACAATATGGTGGGTCTTCGATCCAACATTAGAGTCTATGGAATCATGATTAACATTTATTTTGTTCTCATCATGAGTTTCCTTTACTACCCTTTCACCATTAGTGACCATTTCTTGTAGCAACTTATTCATATTTATCTTCAATTCTTCCATCTTATCGTCCATGCCATCAATTTTAGCATCCATGCCATTCATCTTAGCTTCCATGCCATCCATCTTAGTTTCTACACCTTTCTTTAAACAATCCATCTTAGCTTCTACACCTTTCCTTAAACCATCCATCTTAGTTTCTACAACTTTCCTTAAACCATCCATCTTAGATTCTGTTGCTTTTTGTGCAAGTGACACTTGTTGCACCTGGTCTCGTAATTTCGATATATCATGTTGCATTTCTTCCTCTTCTTCATAAGTCATGCTATAGATTTCAGGTTTCTTACTAGGTGTTTGCATTTTCTTTCCTCGGAGCATCAATTACCGATTCAAACTAATTTTTCAAACCAAGCTTATGCAAAAATTTTAAAAAAACTACACACTTTTTGTCAGTTTGTAGAAGCTCGATATTGAATCTGATGTATCTCTGCAATTTCAGATCATCCAATTCTGAAATTATGACCTATAGTAGCCCTCTATGTCCTCTTTCCAATGCCACCAGTCTGATCCAAGTTTGATTCTCCAAGGAAGAGTTATGCACAATCTCCCAAGATGACCTGATTATAGACTAGTTCAGTAGAGTGAACTTGTACGATGTGCCACGAGTCCCTGTTTCGACTTTTGGATCTAAAAAAGATACACAAGAAACCAAAGTATGTCCTCTTTCTGTACCTTCTTACGAAATTTCAATCCGATGCTCAGAGAGAAAGTTATGACGATTTTCCCTAGGTCACCTGTTTGGAATGTAATTCAGGAGTCTGCAAAAAGACCAACTTCCTCAGATCATATCTCTGAAAATATAGCCTGAAAATCTCTGAAAGTTGGACCCGAGATTCAGCGCGATTTCTTCTCAAATGGGTTTTTTTTTAGATTCTAAAACATCGCAGAAAAAAAGTTATAGTGAAAATGCCACAATGACCTGTTTGGAGCAGAGAAACCCTAGAATCCAAAGCTATGATACCAAACGTTATGAAACCAGCTCACAAAAAGATAGAAAAGAGAGATCCACACCTTAGAATTCAGCCTCTTCGAGGCGGCAACCTCCTTTACATTACATAAATTAGCAATTCTTGGATGATTCAAATGACAAAACCTGATTTCTATATATAGGAGTCTAAGGAGTCACAATATAACCTAGTTTTCTCTTCAAGTACCATGCCATTACACAAGCAACGTCCACTGATTTGGGCTTGAACAATGTCATTTCCTCCTGCACATGGTGGTTTAGACACCCCAAATACTTAAGGAGTACATCTAGGTTCTTTGGATAGACACCCAACATTATGGCCATCTTTTTTTAACTTTGTGGTGTACTTCTGCATGCTTTGCCCTAGGTTTTTGATGTAGCGATGACCAAATCCACTGGTCCTATATGTACAGAATAGGGTAAAATTGTGACTTAGTGAGGGTCTTGAAGTCCTCCTACTTAGTCCTTGGAGGATCTCCCTCGAACCTTAGGGTCTCCATGTTTCTCTCCCACCAAGTCAGGGCATGGCCCTCTAATTATAGTAGTGCAAATAAGATTTTTTGTCCTTCCTCAATTTGATGGACATTGAAATACACTTCCAGTTGCTATAACTAGTGATTTAGATTCAAAGTGGTAATCTCGCCATGGTACAACTTGGTATCAACCTTTGCTTCCATTTTAAACAAGGACTGTTATTGATTCATGACACTTGAACTAGGTTGATCTTTTTCAGGTTCTTTCTTCAACTTGTTCTCCATTTCTTCCCAATCTCATGACCCCCCTTCTAATTTTTCTTCTGCATTTGAACCCCCATCTTCTCCAAATATCCCAATCTTATTTCTCCAGGATTCCATGAGGATATTTACATTACAATTTATACCTGTGACTTGTTATTCTAGCCGCAAAAACCTCTCCTTTGTAGGATCATGAGGGTCATTCATAGATTCATCGACCATGATTAAGGTTTTATGAGTTTTGGCCCTACTGATCTAGATCCCATGCAACTATCTACAATATACCCAAAGAAACCTGCTCTAATACCAATGTGATTTGTAAATTTCTATGGATATTCCACTAGGAAGTTCATCACAACAGATATGATAAAATAATAAAAATATGAAATTCTACACTATTATAATTTTATTAGATTTTTGGATCTGTAGATTTACTATTAATAGTGCATGCATGCAAATGAAAATTATCTAGAAAACAGAGAATGGAAAAATAAAAGCTCACACACACATCTGACACAAGATATGCTCTGGGAAACCCTTTTGAGTGAAAAACCTAGCTAGAAGGTGAGGTTGCTTCACTCTCTTTCTTTGAATGGAAATATGGATGCAAGTACACAAAAGTATGGCCAATGGCCCATCAGATGCTACAGTGCACAAATCCTCTCTTTGTACTCTATCTCCTATCCCTCTTGGATATTTTTTTCATCTATGGAACAAATGCAATCGAAAGAATGAAACCCCCTTTCCTCCTAGCGCCTAATTATAACACAACGCAATAACCTACTAATGGTTAGGTTTGACTACCTCAACTTTTAACCATAGTTACAATATTGAATCTTATAGAGTCTTCTACATCATAATCACATGGCTAGCTCATTTTTCATGAATATTGGGGTTTGATGTGGCATCCTCTTGAATTATGGTGGTGAAAATAGGAAGGAAAACTTCCTAGTGGCTTAAATTTTGCATATAGACACCAATTGACACGATTCTTACGTCATTGGAAAGTTATATGTGTGTAGAATAGCATGAAAAAGCGTCGCATTAAAGTGACAACATTTACCCCCCAAAAACGTCGTTTGATGCCTCAAATTTCTCCGTGAAGGTTACATACCATGTTTGGCCAAGCTAGGTTCCGTCGGTAAAAAAAAACCCATAAGATGATTCCTCCACTTTTTCCACTCTGAAAGCATTGGGAAGGATGAAAAACAATATAGTGATCCAATCTAGATCAACATTATATAACGATTATTTTATAACCATTAACATATTATAATTATTTTTCATATTAAGATAATAAATTTAAGGTAAGTTGGATATTTTAAAACCTATTAAGTTATTTAAGTGAAATAAGATTGTTATATTCTTGGTAATTAAGGCAATGCTTCTACCATAGAATTCATAAGGAGTTTATCTGGAATAAACTTAAAATAATAGAAAAAGAGGTGAAGGGATCGAGGATTTGTTTAGACAATTCTATCCAATTCTCCCTTATTGTAATTAAAAAAATGGCTACAAGTTTAAGTATTTGAATAATATAAATAATTTTAATATAATATTGGGTTTAATATTAATATTAGATATTTAATATTAATATATTCTTATATTAATATTATTAGGTTTAATATAATATTAGAGTTAATAATTCTATATAATATAATATTAACTTTAATCTAATACTAAGTTCAATATATTATAATACAAAATATTATAATATATTAATATTATAATAATATATTAAATTATATTAGAGATAGTTTTATAATATGATACTATTAAGCATAATAGTGTCATGTCTAGAATAAATCATGGTAAAGTATTTAACATAATATTATCTAATATATGTTTAATATTAAGTGATATTATTTAATATTAAACATTATTAACCATAGAAAGTGATGAAGTAAATCTTTTCAATAGATTTTGAATTTATCAAAATCTTAAATTCACATAAAAAACAAGATACTAAATTTTTTTGAAATTTTATTAAATTAAAAGAGTAAAAATATATGTAAGGTCTTAACTTGAGTTTAAATTATTTTAATATTAATATTCTTTTTTAGAAATACATATATTTATTTCAATGTAAATGTTGATTTCTAATCTTATTTGAATGATTGCACTTAATATATTGATTTCAACTTGTATATATTAATTTTTAATCTTATTTAATTAACATAAAATTCCAAATTCTATTGTAATAAATATTATATAAATTACACTAAAAATT
Source organism: Pinus tabuliformis (assembly GCA_031772625.1). Classification (NCBI taxonomy): domain Eukaryota; kingdom Viridiplantae; phylum Streptophyta; class Pinopsida; order Pinales; family Pinaceae; genus Pinus; species Pinus tabuliformis. Next base: position 886,721,136 of record CM062813.1, read on the forward strand.
TAAATAACATAAATTTCTGGATTCTATTTTATTTTTCAAAGTCAAATCTGTAATAATTATGAACGGGACATCGCCATCACTGCCATGGAGAGAAAATGCATACATTCGAATTTTTATAACATTATATCAATTTAACTCAAATTTCAATAAAGTTACAGAAGAACGTGGAATAATTAAAAGTTGAATGATGCCATTTTACACATGGTCCTCTTTTTTTACGAAATCAGGAAAGAAAAATGCATAGGCCATCGTTGTCAACAACACGGAAAGAAAATGCATGTGACGATTGTGAGTAAATGTAGGAAGTGAGGTTTGTTGAAAATTACAGCCCCTTGGATATTTTAATAACTATGACGCCTAAACGATTACACAAGAAGTTTTCTGGTTTCCCTTTATTTGGAAATAATTGAATGAAACCCCTATGAGATGAAACCATTACTTTATTGGGAAATAACTGAATCTTGAGTTTTGAATTGAGAGCTTTATATAATTTATAATGCTGCATGGATGTTAGTGTATTTCAATGAATATGATAATAGATTGTAGTCTATTTTAGCAAGTACAAAAGTCAAAATAGCAATGGGAGGAGTCCATTTAGGTTAGAAACATTATTTATATTGTGGTCAATGGGTTATTATAAGCTGTTAACATAGTATTGAATATGTGCCTTCACTTGGGATTTGCCCAGACAAACAAGGTTGCATTGAAACTACACTTCCGCATACGTTGGGATTCCCTGGTTGCATTGAAATGTGAAAACTGACAACAATTTCGAATACGGACGGAAATCTTAAAATATGAGAAATCGGGAAAGGCCATGGGAGTGCTCAAAGTAGATATCAAACTAATCTCCGTAGGGATCATACTAGAGAGCCAGTTTTTGTTGAGCTTGATCTTTTCATTATTTGGCCAAACTCCGGCCGAATATTATTTGTTAATTGATTTTGGCATGAATGAAAATAAATCGCAAAGAAGGTGACTTACATATGAATGGAGGAAGGAAAAGAAGCACTTTGAAACACAGTTAACCAATTCCAATTCTAATGATGGGGAGAGATACAGAAATAATTCATCTATATAAAATTTAATACATATATCTTAAAATATTAATATATTATTTATTTATTTTTCCAACATTTGAATTATAATTATATTTAATATTTAAAAAAAAAATCATTAAATTTTATTCTTACAAGGATACTCTAGTTTACTTTTCTCTTATAAAGGTCTAAAAATAATGAATGGCAAAGTGCATCAAATTTATTAGAATTGCAGAGTGAAAAAATATGCAAGTAAAATCTAATAACATAAGTAAAAAATGTCAAATATGAAGTTCGATGAAAAGAATGAGACATTGGACATAAAAGGTAGGTTTGAAGTGATCTCCACATATCTCTAAATTTATGTGTCAATCCAATGCTTCATTAAAAATTTACCATGCCATTTGTTAATTGACACCTATCAGGATTAACCATAATGGGAAGACTACAAAATGTAACACACACCTTACACATACACTTGGCATAGTAGTGGAAAGTTGTATTTCCCAATAAGATGATCATCTGTTTCAAACCATTGGTAACATGTGTCCAATTCTAAATTAATATAAAAACTAACTTAGGAAGATAAAGAGTGTTTTCTCTTAACAGCATGTTTAACACTTTTTTTAAATTTCCTTGTAAAATAACCTATTATACATTTAGTTAGAAAGGAGAATTTTTCTTTGATCTCTTTCTTATTAAGCTAGAAAACATATGTTATCATTTAATCTTTGATTTTTTCCCAACAATAAACTTTGTGAATGTACTATATTCACATTCATTTAGGATGAAAATTTACAATGCCAATTAATTTGTATTTTTTTTAAGAAGGATTATTCCAAGTATGCATGAGTTTTTTGGGATTCACTCATTTTATAAATCTCCTCATTTCAATTGACATTTAATAATTTATTTTGTGTTGACTTATATTTTTCATTGTACTTACAATTACAAGCTATCTTATTGTGTATTTGTGTACCTATCTTGAAAGCATTCTTTCTTTATCCACACATAGGTAAGTTTCACTATTTTCATTATTTACACATAGTTGAATTTCATTATTTTCTCATAATTTAATTTATAATAAAATGATTTGTAGCATATAAATTATGTAATTATAAAATTAATTCAAGTATAATATAAAATATAAATAGATATTGAGATAAACTAATGATGAAATATTGTGAATATGTAGATATTAGAATAAAATAATGAATAAATGTGTTGCATATGCATATGTAGATATTGATATATAATAAGATTTCAATATATAATAATTTAATGATTATGAAGTTTCTAAGTTGTTAGAAAATTTAATTTAAAGGAAGGACAAATTAATTTTTGACTTTATGGATGAACTAATATATTAATAGATAATGATAAATATCTTCCTTTCCTTCTCTATTTGATTCTGGAATTAATAATTAGTTTGCTAATTAATTGATTTTCCTTATATATTCCCCTTTAATGTAATTAGTCTACAATGTGCTATTGGAAAAGCCTCATAGAAGATTCTCTATTATGTCATTTTTTAATTCTCCATTTTATACTTCAAAACTCCTTTATATTCTTTGATTAAATAATTCATTTTTTTTCTTTACTTCTCTTACTTCCACTTAATATATATCACTTTATTTTCTTTTGTTATATATATATTTGGCAGATTAAACACTCTATGTAATTCAATAAACTTTATTCACTTGCATGATAATTGTTTTTATACTTTAGTTGATTTGCTTTACAACCTTAACTAATTTTCTAGAAATGAGAATTTTGGTGATTTTAGTTTTGTTTTTCCAATGGTATGATATTTTTGTTGTTGCTTCCTGCATGAATATACACCAACCCTCCAATGAATTGCACCTTCAAAACACATTTTTTTTTTTTTTTTTTTTTTTTTTAATTTAGGGTAAGATTAAATGAAAACAAAAGTTAAAATTACTAGTGTGTATATTTTTAATTATTTAAAAAAATTTAGGGATAAGAGGGATAGTGTGTATATTATTAATTATTTAAAAATTTTGAGTGATAATAGGGATAGTGATAATGATAGTGATAGTGATAGTGATATTTTCCTTGGATATTCCCCTTTAATGTAATTAGTCTACAATATGGTATTGGAAAAGCCTCATAGAAGATTCTCTATTATGTCAATTTTTTTAATTCTCCATTTTATACTTCAAAACTCCTTTATATTCTTTGATTAAATAATTCATTTTTTTTCTTTAATTCTCTTACTTCCACTTAATATATATCACTTTATTTTCTTTTATTATATATATATATATATATAATTTTTTGTCAGATTAAACACTCTATGTAATTCAATAAACTTAATTCACTTGAATGATAATTGTTTTTATACTTTTGTTGATTTGCTTTACAACCTTAACTAAGAAATGAGAATTTTTGTGATTTTTAGTTTTGTTTTTTCAATGGTATGATATTTTTATTGTTGCTTCCTGCATGAATATACACCACCCCTCCAAGGAATTTCACCTTCATAACACTTTTTTTTTTTTTATTTCTAGTAAGATTAAATGAAAACAAAAGTTAAAGTTAATAGCGTGTATATTTTTAATTATTTAAAAAATTTCGGGGATATAAGGGATAGTGTGTATATTATTAATTATTTAAAAATCTTGAGTGATAACAGGGATAGTGATAATGATAGTGATAGTGATAGTGATAAAAAAAATTCTACCATTTTAAAAGTTAGATATGAAAGCATAGTGTGTGTGTGTATATATATATATATATATATATATATATATATATATATATATATATATATATATATATATATATATATATATATATATATATATATATATATATATATATATATATATATATATATATATATTATAATCTCGCAATAAGATCATCATCTGTTACAAACTATTGGTGACATGTCCAATTCAAAATAATAGTTAAATTGTACATCAATTTCATCCTTTAGTGTTGTTAATAATAACTCCAAAGAACATGTGTCTCTATAACTGTAAAAAATAGGTGTCCATCAATTTCACCACTCTAGCAATCCTTCCAATAATCTGCAATAGAAATAATAACTCCAAAAAACAAGTGTCTATCATTTTCACCATTCATGCTCTTAATTTGAACTCCACCACTCCATCTCTCATTGTAACATGGAGGAATAATAGAATAAATCTCCCACTCCATGCCAGATTGTAACGCAATAATAGAATAACACCGCCACTCATCATCATCATCATCATCATCATCATATATATATATATATGACATCCATTGCTCATATTAAAAAAAAAAAAATTGACCCTAAACAAGACCGAATCAAGCCATGATTCGGGAACAACCTCAAATTTATCACCATTTGGGAATGAGAAGCTGATCTCCACTTGCGTTGTATATTATACAGTGTCTACATTATCCTCATGCTTTGTCTCTGACATCAACATCTTACCTTGTTTAAAATAAAACGGCATCAATACAATGTGCTAGGCAAGTGCATCCATGTCATCGCAACATATGCGACATGTTTAATATCTTTAATCCTTTAGCTTATGTTCAGACTACAACAGGAAGGTTATGGACATGGCTACCATTCTATGTTTAATATCTTTAATCCTTTCGCTTATGTTCAGACTACAACAGGAAGGTTATGGACATGGCTACCATTCTTTTACTAAGCTGAGACAACCTTCTCCCCATTTTTTTTTCCATGGCTAAACAGTCTTTAGCTCTTAATTGATTAGACTCCACAGTTTTTAACTCTACCGCTTTCTCATAATTGCTTATTAGCTTGTGTACCAAGATTGCTTTTATTTAACATTAAGCATTTAGCATTCGCAAGGAATCTAGATTAATATATTAATTTATTTTTCAGATATATTTAATTCACTCTAAAAGATCATTTTAGAACAAAGTAACCAGTGTTATTATTTGATTTAATATTTCATTTAAAATAACATTAAAAAATGACAATGCTCCATTAAAATCAATATTATTATCAAAATTATATAAAAAATTAAACTACACGCTCCTAAAAAAAAGTTGCTACCCATTTCTTAGGAAAAAAAATGGTGAGCAGTTGCAGAGAAGAAAAGGTTTCGAATCTCACCCAATGCTCTGCAAGATGACGGGATGGAAACAAGTAACAATGACAATCGTTGGCGTAGAGCTACAGTAACTGTACCTATGTATAGTTACACCCATCAACTCAAATTCTGTAGTCAAAAAGATTTCTTGTTCGATGGAATGCCCTCTGCACTTGTTTTATTTTTAAAGTAAGTTGATGTATGTTTAAAATGCGGAATAGCCATAAAGAGGGAAAACATAAATGATTTATTAGTTTATTTCAATTTAATATTTTAATAAAATTATATATTTATGGGAAGGGATATGTAACGTTTTCTACAAACTAATGAAGGATATTTATGTAAGGATATTTATGTATAGTTTACCCGGTGTATTGTTGAAATTTTTTAATAAATTTATGACAATAAATTTGTAATTTTATGATTTTGATGAGTTAATAAGTTATTAAAATAAAATATTTTAAAATTAAAGGTTTTTGATAAACTTTTTTTATTAGGTATTTGATTTAGATAATCAAACTAATTTTAATCTTAATAGTTAAACTAATATGATATCAATTATTTTTTTTAAAAGAGAAAATGATTTACTATCAAATATTTTTAAATTTATTCAATTTTGTTTTCCAAGTCAAAAAAATATATAATTATTAATTTTTTTTTAAATTTATTTAAATTATCATTTTTTTTGTTTATAATAAATCTTTTAATATTATAATTTTCAATAATAAAAATACTAGTTTTTTTTCAAAATTTTAAATATCTCATAAAGAATTAAATATTTTATAAAAAAAAATATTTAAATTAGTTTAATTTTTCATATATATTATTTTTTTAATAAGAAAGATATAAACATTTAATTAAAACCATTGTATCTCTTAAATATTATGAAAGATAATAATACATGAAATAAAAAATATATAAAATCAAATAAAAATGAGTAACTAAATCAAAATGTGAATGAAATCACTTAATTCATTTAAATAAATAAATAATATCAAATTTCTCACCATTTCGGAAGAGAAGCTGATCTCCACTTGCATTGTATATTATATTGGAGCAAATAGCCATAAAGAGGGAAAACTTAAATGACTTTAATTTATTGGAGCATTTCAATTTAATATTTTAATAAAATTATATATTTATGAGAAGGGATATGTAATTTTTTTTCCAAACTAATGAAGGATTTTTATTTACAATTTATGAGGTTTATTGTTGAAATTTTTTAATAAATTTATGACATTAAGTTTTATGATTTTGATAAGTTAATAAGTTATTAAAAGAAAATATTTTAAAATTAAAGGTTTTTGATAAACTTTTTTTTATTAGGTATTTGATTTATATAATTAAACTAATTTCAATCTTAATAGTTAAACTAATATGATACCATTTATTATTTTTAAAAGAGAAAATGATTTAATGTCAAATATTTTTAAATTTATTCAATTTTGTTTGGTAATGCCAAAACTGGTTATTGACTAATTTTCATCTTTAACTCCATGAAAGCCTTCTATTGACCCTTTCCCCACTATAAATCTTGCCACTTGTTGATGTGGTAATAAGCGGTACTGCTACCACTAAAAATGAGGCTATGAATTTCCTCAGGTATTGTGTTTTCCTAATGGAACTCTTGACCTCATAAACATTAGTAGGCACCGACCATTTCATGATGGCTTCCATCCTAGAAGGATCCATTTTCAGCTCTCCTCCACCTATCACATACCCCAAATACACCAAAGACAACTTTACAAACTCACACTTCTTCAAATTCACTAGTAGTTGGTGCTTCTTTAATGTCTCCATCACCTACATCAAATGTGAGATGTGATCCTCCCAAGTAGCACTATATAAAAATATATCATCCAAATATACTATAACAAATGAATCTATAAAAGGGAGCAGTACATCATTCATCAATCACATAAATGTAGCCAGTGCACTACATAGGCCAAATGGCATGACTAACCACTCATACAAACCTTGCCTAGTTTTAAAGGAGGTCTTACATGTATCTTCTTCTTTTGCTCGATCTTGGTGATATCCAGACATTAAATCTAACTTGGTGAAGTACTTTTCTTGTTGCAACTGATCGAATAGATCATTTATCCTAGGCAAGGTTTATCTATTCTTGAGCATGATTTTTCTTAATGCCTTTTATTTTATACACATTTGCCAAGCCCCATCATTTTTTTGTCACAATGATGAAGGGTGACCCACATGGTGATGCATTTGGTTGAATGACACCCTGTTCTAGTAGATGCTACGATTTTTTATTCACCTCATTTGCTTCTATAACAGACTGTCTGCACATCCCAATGTTTGGCAATGGGGAGTCTGAGAATAGTTGGATCTCATGCTCCAATTCCCTCTTAGGTCACAAGCCATTACGCTTTCGAAATTTGTCCTTGTATTCTTGTAGAAACTCTTCCACTTGTTATTTTTGTCTCTTATTACACCCCTTTAGAGATGCCTTTCCTTTTACTAACTCTTTTACAAATTGATTTTCTCTTAAAAATAGTAAAACATAGTTCGTGCTGGTATTGATCAAATTCTTGGTTTGTTTGGCACTTACTAATGAAATTATTGACTTTCCTTTGTGCACATTGATGATGAACGATTTTCCATCCTTCATGATCCACTATTAGTTGGCTCTACGCATGAATATTACATCTTGCATGTACATGTACAGACTCCCAAACACAAATCCACATACATCAAGGGGAACTACGTCTAGTTTTGCTTCATTAATAAAATCAACACTGGTAGCACATCTAATTTTGCATTGTTTTTTTATGTTCAACTTTGCATCCTTATTTTTCTCATACCAGTGGATGGATTTGGATGATCACAAACTTCTAGCCCCAACTTCTTGACCAACTCTGCTACAGTGAGATTCATCTATGATCTTGATTCAAATACAGAATCAATATTTTTATTCTTGACCTGTATCTTTATATGGAAGAGTTTGGTCATTTCTTTCACCTCTTCTTGTTGAACTCTACTCATATTCACCTCCTTCTAAACTGGCATACAAACAAACTTCTCATCCCCATCTGAGATACTTTCAACTAAGTTGCTCAAATCAATGGACATGAGATTCTTCTTCTTATTATATTTTTTTTTTGTTTGAGTTTAGCTATGGATGTAACTTCCAACACTTCTCCTTTGAATGGTCATCAATGTTGCAGTGAATGTAGTGGTTGCTAGGATATTTTCACTAGTGTTGTGGTTGTCGTTTTTTAATCGTTTCCCCCTTTTTTCTTCTTCTTTCACTCGTTAGAAGCATCCTATTGCTCCTTCTTCTTAGATCCACTTAATTGTGCTCTCTTCAAGCTTATTCTCTTCAAGTACCACGCCTGTACACAAGTGACGTCCACTGATTTGGGCTTGAACAATGTCACTTTCTCCCGCATATGGTGGTGTAGACCCCCCAAATACTTCAGGAGTACATCTAGGTTCTTTGGATAGATACCCAACATTATGGCCATCTTTTTTTAACTTTGTGGTGCACTTCTGCATGCTTTTCCCTAGGTTTCTGAAGTAGGGACTGTTAGACCAGGAGGTAACTCCTCAAATTAGAACTCTATATTATTCATTCAGGTTGTTCATTATTATATACAAGAGGGAGTGACTGTTCGTTTCATCTCCCAATGACTCTCTATCTTCTCTATTATTTATTTACATTAATTACAACTGCTCACCCAATCCCTATGATTAGGTGTCAACATTCCCCCCTTTAATCTGAAGGGATGTTGGTGAGTCAAAGCATCATTATGAATCTTTCAAGCTTTTCTCTTCCAAGTGCATTGGTGAAGATGTTTGCAATTTGCTCATTAGTGGAACAATGGCAGAGATGGATTGTTTTGGCCTCAACATGATGTCGAATCAGATGATATTTAGTACGGATGTGCTTTTTTCGATCATGGAACTTTGGATTCTTAGCCAACTTTATTGTAGAGGTATTATCAATCATGAGTGGAGTCGATTTCATTTGTTTTACTTGCAATTATTCAAGAATTTTCCTGAGCCACATAATTTATTTTGTTGCCTTAGCTGCCTCTGTTGTGCAATCTGCTAGAACTGATTGTTTGCGTGATCTCCAGGAGACAGATCCTAATCCAAGACTCATAACATAACCTGAAGTAGATACCCCAGTTTCCTTATCTCCATTGAAGTCTAAATCAGAGTATCCAATCAAGCTGAAGTTGCCCACCTGTGTATACTTGATTCCAAAGACTTGAGTTCCCTTCAAGTACTTTAGAACTCTTTTTGAAGCAGACCAATGTCCCTCACAAGGCTTTTGCATAAATCTGGAGAGGATTCCAACAACAAACGAAATGTTTGGTCTGGTAATAGTTAGGTAGTTGAGACTTCCTACAAGTTGTCTATACTTTGTTGCATCCTCAAATTATTTTCCTTCAGTGGATGTGAGCTTTAAGTTTTGTTCCATTGGAGTAGTCATAGGATTGCGTTCAGTCATGCCAAACATGTTCAACAGATCTCCAATGTACTTCTTTTGAGAAAGGAATATGGACTTCCGATGTTGAGTTACTTCAATACCAAGATAGTAATGAACATAGCCCAAATCAGTGATTTCAAAACCTTTCTTCAATTCCTTCTTTATGGATGCAATGTAGTTTTCATTATTCCCTCTTATCAAAAGATCATCTACATATACAACAAGATATACAATTGTTTTTCCAACCTTCTTGACAAACAAAGTTGCATCATCAAGATCATAATGTTTCAAATTGAGTTTCAGAATATGCTCAGTTAGTTTTTGATACCAGGCTCACGGTGCTTGTTTGAGGCCATACAAGGATTTCACAAAATTTCATACTTTATGTTCATGTCCTTTCACAACAAATCCTTCAGGTTGGGACATAAAAACATTCTCTTTTAGATCTCCATTCAAGAAAGCAGTTTTTACATCCATTTGATTTTCCAACCGTTCTGAGCTGTTAGGGCAAAGAGTGTCCGGATGGTAGACCATTTTGTTGTGGGGGCAAAAGTCTCCTCATAATCGACCCCTTCCTTCTATGAAAAACCTTTTGCCACAAGCCTGGCTTTGTGCTTGTCAAGTGATCCATCAACTTTATACTTGTTCTTGTATACCCACTTGCAGCCAATTGGTTTGGTTCCTAATGGAGGATCAACCAGCTTCCAAGTGTCATTCTTTATGAGGGCATCATACTCCTTTTGCATCACTTGTTTCCATTCATCATGAGAAGCAACTTCTTTGAAGGAAGTTGGTTCAAAATCTGTAGACAAATTCAATTCACAATCATAAGAAACATCCATATCAATAGGTGAATCAAAGTCATCTACATCACCTCCATTTTTCCAGTTTGAATTTCTAGTGCCTATCTTTCCAACCTCATTAGGATGAACACTTTCAAGTGTTCAGCCACTTTGGGGGACCTTTCTCAAATGGTGCAGGCTACTTCGTTGATTGAGTCTCCCAATTCTATTAATCACATCACTTAAAGTACCATCCATTGTTGGAGTTTCATGCGGGGGAGAGAGTGCTTCAGAAGAAGATTCCACAGGTTGATTTACTATAGGAATCCCCCCTTCAAGATGTGGAATTCGATTATCAAATTCTTGAAATGATTTTGCATTTGTGAATCTATCCAAGCGATCAAGTTGCCACTCAACAACATTGTTAGTTTTGGATGATTAAAGAAAGATTACATCTCTAGATACAAAAAACTTTTTATTGAGTCCATCACAGAGATGGTATGCTTTGGAGTTGTTTGAATAGCCCAGGAAGATACACTTACGACTTCTTACACCAAGTTTGTTTCTATGTACCTTTGGTATCAAGGCATAACATGTTTAACCAAAGACCCTAAGATGCTTTACTGAAGGAATGTGCCCATACCACATTTCATAAGGAGTCTTATTTCTAATAGCATTAGATGGACATCTATTCTTTACATATACAACACATAGAATTGCATCAGCCCAAAACGTCAATTTTATATTTTTGAAAAACATCATGGATTGTACCATATTTAATATTGTCCTATTCATTCGTTCATCTACTCCATTCTATCGAGGATTATAAGGCATAATTGTTTGATATTTGATCCCATGTTGGCGAAGATAGTTTTCATATTCATTTGAAGTGTATTCTTTTCCATTATCAGTGCGAATAGAGTCAATATGAGATTGTGCATCATTTTAAATCCATGTATGAAAGTTCTTGAATGTTTGAGAAGCATCAGATTTGTTCTTCAATAAATAAACCTAACACATTCTGGGGCAGTCATTAATAAATGTCATCATATATTTATTTCCATTTGCAAAAGGAACATGCATTGGACCACATAAATATGAATGAATGATTTCAAGTTTTCTATGTGCTCTTGAATGTGAATCATGAAAAGACTGTTTGCTATGCTTTCCTAGAATGCAAGCATCACATTGCTTAAGTTTCCTAAGAATTGTAGGCAAACCAGTAACACCATTTGTCTTCAACAAACGGAGGCTGTCATAGTTCAAGTGTCCAAATATAGCATGCCATAATAAACTTGATGGAAATGTACCTTCTTCATAGTGAGAATTGTATGAGAAATTTTGTGCAGGAGCAGAGGTACCCTGCAAATTGAGAAGCCTTTCTTCTTCTATCCCCGTCATGACAAGTGAGTGGTCTGATGCTTTTCTAAACTCAATCTTGCCATCAAACATATGAATGGAGTGTCCTTGCTGGCGGATGGAGACCAAGGACAGTAAGTTTCTCCTCAATTATGGGATATATAGAACATGATGTAGAAGAAAGTCTGGAAGACCAGGCAGTTTAAGCTTGATTGTGCCAAGCCCTGATGGCTTGAGTTTGATTTGTCTACAAAGTATACTGCTCCATCAACATTGTCAGTAAATTCTTCAAAAAAATATTTTCTAAATGTCATGTGGAAAGTTGCTCCTGAATCAGGCAGCCAATCATTTTTCCAAGAAGCAAGTGAAGCATTAAATAAGTCTTCATTTACTCCAATATTACAGTGTGCCACAACATAGTGAGTGGATTCAAGTGCTTTACCTTTCTCTCTATCATTAGTCTTACCTTTGGGTTGGTTTCTTTCCTGCTCAATTCTGTCCCAAGGCAGCTTGCATGTGGATGCATCATGTGATCCATATCTTTTGTAGCGTATGCAGTGCAAATATGACTTTTCTCCTTGAGAATGTATGCCCCCCTGCCTCTGAAATTTCATCCTCTTCCTCTTTGACCACCTCTTCGTCTGGAAGAATCTTGAGCAAGATTCTTTTCTCTATGAGCAAGGCACACAGCCTCTTCAGAAGACTCAGGAGTTGTCCTCTTCCCAAAATCTTTCTCTCTTTCAGCAAATTTTTTCACAAGGGAGTCAAAGGTAATATCTTTGAGATTTCCATTTGCTTGCAATGATTCAAGATAGTTTGAGTAAGTGGGATAAAGTGCCTTGAGAAAATCTATAAGAGGAATATCCAGTTCAACATTAGTGACTTTGATATCATGCATTATAGATTTTACTTCTGATGCAAGAGCAAGAGGATCATTATTTTGTAATTCAATGGTGAAGAGTTTAATCATGAGTTGAACAACTTCAAGTGCAGAGTGTGAGTCATAGAGTTCCTTCAGTTTTTGTAAGGCTTCGAAAGCATTTGAAAATGGCGAAATATGGCGACTCACCTCTTCATTTACTGATGCTGCAATCAATGCATAAGCCTTGTTGTTCTTATTTTCCCAAATGGAAAATTCCTTGTCTGAGGTAGGATGTTCTGGCTCTTTGTCTCTGTCTCCAACACACACTCCTTTCCACAACTCATTAAAAATGAGGGTGTGTTTTATCTTCCGGGACACTTAGGATAGTTCTCGTTGCCAGTGAGAACTACTCCCATAGTAGATATGATTGAATTCATTGTAAAAACTGTGTACTGTGGAAAAAAATAAATCGCTCTTCTACTAGCAAAACAATTTTCACTTGGTGTGTAAAAAAAATTGCGTTGTAGTAAAATATAGTTCTGATATGTATATATCAGAGGTATGGCCAACGTAATGGGAGAGCGCATAAATAAAAAGAACGGGAACATTCACATATGGACTGTGTATTTGTAGCCCAGTGGGTAAATGAATGTAGAAGGCAACATATGAAGTGATATGAGATGGGGTATGGCTGAGGAAGTGGTATACGTATGGAGGGGCGAGGGTGCTATGGATGGGGACTAAGAATGCAACAATGGAGGCCGTGAGTATAATGAGTATAGCATATGGGCTGTAGGAATTTCATTTTGAAGGCACATAGAATCGACAAAGCATCATTTTAATTTTGGTGCATACAGTGCGTATGCTACCTTTTGCTATTGTTGTTCACACATGTAATCCGTGGGCTTGTGCTAGTGGATGGGCTATCAATTTGGCTTGCATATATATAACTTTAACTCGCATATATTCAATACCATCAAAATTTGACTGAATGGTAACTAAAGGATGTTCATCAAAAGATTCTAGTATGGGAGAGGTGTTCACCATAGCAATACCAGAGCGATATACCACAGTTGGAAGCTTTGAATGGTTGATAATGAGTATAATGAAGTTGCGGGGTATGGGAGCAGTGTTCACCACAACAATACCATAGCGATATATACCATGGTTGGAGCAGAGCGATATACCACAGCGATACCATGGGATTGCCAAATAGAATGCCAAACATCGTTATATGAAAACAAACATGATATATAATACCACCATAATATCGTAACACAAGAAGCGTTATACCACGACTGTGTATTCTTGGATGGGAATGTTCTATTGATGAAGCGTCAGACCATTGGGAGCATCAAAGCTACCAGGTTAGCCAAAATCAATAGAATAATAGTGAGAGAGATTTCAGTCTGCATAGGATTCATAACATAGGTAGAATAGGAGTTACAAATTAAAGAGGGAAGCCAAAAATGGCGCTGGCTCTGATACCATGTCAGACCAGGAGGTAACTCCTCAAATCAGAAATCTATATTCTTCATTCAGGTTGTTAATTATTATATACAAGAGGGAGTGATTGTTCGGTTCATCTCCTGATGACACTCTATCTTCTCTATTAGTATTTACATTAATTACAGTTTTTCACCCAATCCCTATGATTAGGTGTCAACAGGGACGACCAAATCCACTGGTCCTCTATGTACACAATAGGGTAAAATTATGACTTAGTGAGGGTCTTGAAGTCCTCCTACTTAGCCGTTGGAGGCTCTCCCTCCAACCTTAGGGTCTCCATCCTTCTTTCCCACCAAGTCAGGGCATGGCCCTCTAATTGTAGTAGTGCAAATAAGATCTTTAGTCCTTCCTCAATTTGATGGACGTTGAAATACAATTCCAGTTTCTATAACTAGTGATTTAGCTTCAAAGTGGTAATCTCGCCATGGTATGACTTGATATCAACCTTTTCTTCCATTTTAAACAAGGACTATTATTGATTCATGAACTTGAACTAGGTTGATCTTTTTTGTGTTCTTTCTTCAACTCATTATCCATTTCTTCCCAATCTCCTGATCCCCCTTCTAATTTTTCTTCTGCATTTGAACCCCATCTTCTCCAAATATCCCAAGCTTATTTCTCCAGGATTCCATGAGGATATTTACATTACAATTTATATTTGTGACTTGTTGTTCTAGCTGCAAAAACATCTCCTTTGTAGGATCATGAGGGTCATTCATAGAGTCATCGACCATGATTAGGGTTTTATGAGTTTTGGCCTTGTTGATTAGATCTCGTGCAACTATCCACAATATACCCAAAGAAACCTGCTCTAATACCAATGTGATCTATAAATTTCTATGGATGTTCCACTAGGAATTTTATCACAACAGATATGATAAAATAAAAAAAATATGAAATTCTATGCTATTATATTTTTATTAGATTTATGGATCTATAGATTTACTATTAATAGTGCATGGATGCAAATGAAAATTATCTAGAAAATAGAGAATGGAAAAATAAAAGATCACACACACACATCTGACACAAGATATGCTCTCGGAAACCCTTTTGAGTGAAAAACCTAGTTGGAAGGTGATGTTGCTTCACTCTCTTTCTTTGGATGGAAATATGGATGCAGGTACAAAAGAGTATGCCCAATAGCCTGTCAGATGCTATAGTGCACAAATCCTCTCTATGTGCTCTATCTCTTATCCCTCTTGGATATTTTTTTCATCTATGGAACAAATGCAATCAAAAGAATGGAACCCCCTTTCCTCCTAGTGCCTAGTTATAACACAACCCAATAACCCACCAATGGTTAGGTTTGACTACCTCAACTCTTAACCATAGCTACAATATTGAATCTTATAGAGTCTTCTACATCATAATCACATGACTAGCTCATTTTTTATGAATATTGGGATCTGACGTGGCATCCTCTCGAATTATGGTGGTGAAAATACGAAGGTAAATTTCCGAGTGGCGTAAATTTCACATACAAGCACCAATTGACACGATTCTTGCATCATTGGAAAGTTATTTGTGTGTAGAATAACATAAAAAGTGTCGCATTAAAGTGACATGGTTTACCCCCCAGAAATGTCGTTTGATGCCTCAAATTTATCCCCGAAGGTTTCATACTATGTTTTTCCAAACTAGGTTCCACCGGTAAAAACAACCTCATAAGATGATTCCTCCACTTTTTCCACTCCAACAACACTGGCAAGGATGAAAAGAAATATAGTGATCCAACCTAGATCAACATTATATAATGATTATTTTCTAACCATTAATATATTATAATTATTTATCATATTAAGATAATAGATTTAAGGTAAGTTGGATATCTTAAAACCTATTGAGTTGTTTAAGTGAAATAAGATTGTTATATTCTTGGTAATTAAGGAAATGCTTCTATTATAGAATTTATGAGGAGTTTATCTCGAATAAACTTAAAATAATAGAAAAAGAGGTGAAAGCATCGAGGACTTGTTTAGACATTCTATCCAATTCTCCCTTATCCTAATTAAAGAAATGGCTACAATTTTAAGTATTTGAATAATATAAATAATTTTAATAGAATATTGGTTTTAATATTAATATTAAATGTTTAATATTAATATATTCTTATATTAATATTATTAGGTTTAATATAATATTAGAGTTAATAACTCTATATCAATATAATATTAACTTTAATATAATACTAAGTTCAATATATTATAATACAAAATATTAATATTATAATAATATATTAATATTATATTAGATATAGTTTTATAATATGATAATGTAAAGCATAATATTTTCATGTCGAGAATAAATCATGGTAAAATATTTATCATAATATTATGTAATATATGTTTAATATTAAATGATATTATCTAATATTAAACATTATTAACCATAGAAAGTGGTGATTCGAATTTATCAATGTTTTAAATTCATATAAAAAACAAGATACTAAAAATTATTGAAATTTCATTAAATTAAAAGAGTAAAAGTATATGTAAGGTCTTAACTTGAGTTTAGATTATTTTAACATTAATATTATTTGTTTTAGAAATACATATATTTATTTCAATGGAAATACATATATTTAAAACTTCCATGTTGGAGTATCATGGCAGCAATTCAGAAGAGGATGACATATGATGAGGTCGACACGATATGTTGCAGGAAGCATGTAGCTTGTGATGGAGGGGCCAGCCTTCCACGATGGAGAGTAGCATGTCGAGATTGTGACAGGGTGGTTGATGATCATGGATTGAGATTGTCAGACCAGGTGGTAACTCTCTAAAGGCAGAAAAAACTGATTCGTCTATATTCCATAGGTAACCCATTGTTATATACAATAGGGAGAGATTGTTCAGTTCATCTCCCGATGACTGTTCACCTTCCCAATTTATTTATTTACATAAAATTCCCAATCATGAAGGTTAGGTGTCAACATTCCCCCCCTTAATCTGAAGGGATGTTGGTGAGTCCAAGCATCATTCTGAATCGTTCAAGCTTTTCCCTTCCAAGTGCTTTGGTGAAGATGTCTGCAATTTGCTCATTTGTGGAACAATGACGGAGATGGATTGTTTTGGCCTCAACATGATGTCGAATCAAATGATATTTATTATTGATATGCTTTGTTCGATCATGGAACTTTGGGTTCTTGGCCAACTTTATTGCAGAGGTGTTATCAATCATGAGTGGAGTTGATTGTACTTGTTTTACCTGCAAATCTTCAAGAATTTTCCTAAGCCACACAATTTCTTTCGTTGCTTCAGCTGTTGCCACATATTCTGCTTTTGTTGTGGAATCTGCTGGAACTGATTGTTTGCATGATCTCCAGGAGACAGCTCCTGATCCAAGACTCATAGCATATCCTGAAGTAGATACCCCAGTTTCTTTGTCTCCATCGAAGTCTGAATCAGAGTATCTAATCAAGCTGAAGTCGTCCACCTGTGTATACTTGATTCCAAGGTCTTGAGTTCCCTTCAAGTACCTTAGAACTCTTTTTGCAGCAGACCAATGTCCCTCACAAGGCTTTCACATGAACCTGGAGAGGATTCCAACAGTAAATGAAATGTCTGGTCTGGTAGTAGTGAGGTAGATGCGACTTCCTACAAGCTGTCTATACTTTGTTGCATCCTCAAATTCCTTTCCTTCAATAGATGTGAGCTTTAAGTTTTGTTCCATTGGAGTAGAAAGAGGATTGCACTCTGTCATGCCAAATCTATTTAACAAATCTCCAATGTATTTCTTTTGAGAAAGAAATATGGATTTTGGATGTTGGGTTACTTCAATACCAAGATAGTAATGAACATAGCCCAAATCAGTCATTTCAAAACTTTTTCCCAATTCCTTCTTTATGGATGCAATGTAGCTTTCATTGTTCCCTGTCATTAAAAGATCATCTACATATACCACAAGATATACAACTGTTTTTCCAACTTTCTTGACAAATAAAGTTGCATCATCAAGATCAAAATGATTGAAGTTGAGTTTCAGAAGATGCTCAGTTAGTTTTTCATACCAGGCTCGTGGTGCTTGTTTGAGGCCATACAAGGACTTCACAAGTTTGCATACTTTTTGTTCATGTCCTTTCACAGCAAATCCTTCAGGCTAGGACATAAAAACATTCTCTTTTAGATCTCCATTCAAGAATGCAGTTTTTACATCCATTTGATGGACTTTCCAACCGTTCTGAGCAGCTAGTGCAAAGAGTGTCTGGATGGTGGCCCATTTTTCCGTGGGGGCAAAAGTTTCCTCATAATCGACCCCTTCCTTCTCTGCAAAACCTTTTGCCACAAGCCTAGCTTTGTGCTTGTCAAGTGAGCCATCAGCTTTGTACTTGTTCTTGTAGACCCACTTGCAGCCAATTGGTTTGGTTCCAAATGGAGGATCAACCAGCTTCCAAGTGCCATTCTTTATGAGAGCGTCATACTCCTTTTGCATTGATTCTTTCCATTCATCATGAGAAGCAACTTCTTTGAAGGAAGTTGGTTCAAAATCTGTAGACAAGTTCAATTCATAATCATAAGTAACATCCATATGAACAGGTGAATTAGAGTCATCTACATCACCTCCATTTTGTCAGTTTGACTTTCTGGTTCCTGTTTTTCCAATTTCATCAGGATGAACACTTTCAAGTGTCTTTGTCAACCACTTTGGGGGACCTTTCTGAGATGGTCCAGGCTGCTCTGTTGATTGAGTTGGGACTGAATGAAGATTGAGTCTCCCAATTCTATCAATTACATCACTCAAAGCATCATCCGTTGTTGGAGTTTCATGCAGGGGAGATTGTTCTTCAGAAGAAGATTCCACATGTTGATCTAGTATAGGAATCCCCCCTTCAAGATGTGGAATCTGATTATCAAATTCTTGAAATGATTTCATTTTTGCGAATCTATCCAAGCGATCAAGTTGCCGCTCAACAACATTGTCAGATTTGGACGATTCAAGAAAAATTACATCTCTAGATACAACAAACTTTTTATTTACTTCATCATAGAGACGGTATGCTTTCGATGTGTTTGAATACCCCAGGAAGATACACTTACGACTTCTAGCACCAAGTTTGTTTCTATGTACCTTTGGTATCAAAGCATAATAGGTGGAACCAAAGATCCTGAGATGTTTTACCAAAGGAACATGTCCATACCACAATTCATAAGGAGTTTTGTTTCTTATAGCATTAGATGGACATCTATTCTTTATGTATGCAGCACATAGAGCAGCATCAGCCCAAAACATTATCTTTACATTTTTGAAGAAAAGCATGGATCGTACCATATTCAAGATTGTTCTATTCATTCTTTCAGCTACACCATTCTGTTGGGGATTATAAGGCACAGTTGTTTGATGTTTGATCCCATGTTGGCGAAGATAGTTTTCAAATTCATTTGATGTATAATCTTTTCCATTATCAATGTGAATAGACCCAATATGAGATTGTGCATCATTTTCAATCCATTTATGAAAATTCTTGAATGTTTGAAAAGCATCAGATTTGTTCTTCAATAAATAAACCCAACACATTCTAGTGTAATCATCAATAAATGTCATGATATATTTATTTCCATTTGCAGAAGGAACAGGCATTGGACCACATAAATCTGAATGAATGAGTTCAAGCTTCCTATGTGCTCTTGAATGTGAATCATGAAAAGACTGTTTGCTATGCCTTCCTAGAATGCAAGCATCACATTGCTTATGTTTCCTAGGAATTGTAGGCAAACCAACAACACCATTTTTCTTCAATAAGTGGAGACTGTCATAGTTTAAATGTCCAAATCTAGCATGCCATAATAAACTTGATGGAAGTGTACCTTCTTCATGATGAGAAATATATGAGAAATGTTGTGCATGATCAGAGGTTCCTTGCAGTTTGAGAAGCCTTTCTTCTTCTATTCCCCTCATGACAAGTGAGTGGTCAGATGCTTTTCTTACCTCAAGTTTGCCATCAAACATATGAATGGAGTGACCTTGCTGGCAGATGTGGACCAAGGACAGCAAGTTTCTCTTGAGTTGTGGGAGATATAGAACATGATCCAGAAGAAAGTCTGGAAGACCAGGCAGTTTAAGCCTGATTGTGCCAAGCCCTGATGGCTTTATTTTTGACTGATCTGCAAAGTATACTGCTCCATCAACATTGTCAGTGAAATCTTCAAAAAAATATTTTCTTTGAGTCATATGACAGGTTGCTCCTGAATCAAGCAAACAATCATTTTTCGAAGAAGCAAGTGAAGCATTAAACAAATCTTCATTTACTCCAATGTTACATTGTGCCTCAATATAGTGAGCGGATTCAGGTGCTTTACCTTTGTCTGTATCATCAGTTTTACCTTTCTGCTGGTTTCTTTTCTGCTCAATTTTGTCCCATGGTAGCTTGCATGTAGAAGCATCATGTGATCCATTTTGTTTGCAGTGAATGCAATGCAGATCTGCCTTTTCTCCTTGAGAATGTCTGCCCCCCGTGCCTCTGAAGTATCTTCCTCTTCCTCTTCGTCCACCTCTTCCTCTTGTATAATCTTGAGCAGGATGCTTTTCTTTATGAGCAAGGCACACAATCTCTTCAGAAGATTCAGGAGCTGTCTTCTTTCCAAAGGCTTTTTCTCTTTCAGCAAACTTTTTCACAAGAGAGTCAAAGGTTATATCTTTAAGATTTCCATTTGCTTGTAAAGACTCAAGATAATTGGAGTAGGTAGGATAGAGTGCCTTGAGAAAAGCAATAAGAGGGATATCCAGCTCAACCTTAGTGGATTTGATATCATGCATTATGATTTTACTTCAGATGCAAGAGCAAGAGGATCATTATTTTTCAGTTCAAGAGTGAAGAGTTTAATCATGAGTTGAACAACTTCAAGTGCAAAATGTGAGTCATAGAGTTCTTTCAGCTTTTGTAAAGCTTAAAAGGCAATTGAATATGATGAAATATGGCGACTTACTTCTTCATTTACAGATGCTGCGATTAATGCATAGGCTTTGTTGTTCTTGTTTTCCCAAATGACGAGCTCTTTGTCTGATGTAGGCTGTACTGGGTCATTGTCTCCTTCTCCGACACACATTCCCTTCCACAACTCATTGAAGATGAGGGTGTGTTTTATCATCCGGGACCATTCAGGGTAGTTCTCCTTGCGAGTGAGAACTATTCCTACCATAGAGATGATTGAATGCATTTTGTAAAAAAATACTTCTGCTGATATACAGTGAAATTGTACTCAAAAGGGCAAAAATAATTTCGAATACTTTTATGTACTGTTTCTTCAATTCCTTCAAGGATCCTCATATAATATAGCCACCATATGTACAGGCTATTTTAATGTCGTCATGATCCATTCATGAGACAACCTCCCTTTCTTCTTACAATATAATATGATGTGTTTAAATCCTTAATAGTACCACATTTGTAATATACAAAACCTAATCATAAACAAAAGCTAAAAAAGGGCACCACGGGATCATATCAAAGCCTCAATGCTACTTACATCAGATAAATTCATGATCCACCAAGAAGGTCAATGTTATCAGCTATATTATAAACAGTCGGACGTTTCCAACTAGAACCAAAGAGCTGTTCACCACCTATGGAAAATGTCAATGCCCATGACAGAATCACCATGTCAACATTAAAGGCTTATACAAATAGGCCTATACAAACATCATTGTATACATTATAAATCCAATGGCTGAATCGACAGCATCCAAGGCATATACAAACAACATGTTCAAAACATAAACAAGGCATATAACCATGTCAGGCCTGTACAAACAACGTTGTATACATTATAAATCCAATGGCTGAACTGACAGCGTCCAAGGCATATACAAACAGCGTGTTCGAAACATAAACAAGGCATATAACCATGTCAGGCCTATACAAACAACGTTGTATACATTATAAATCTAATGGCTGAACCGACTTATTCAAACAGCGTCCAAGGCGAACAACTTTAATTCAAAAGGGTTACTAATGTAACATCAAAACGATAATACCACTTGCTCATCTGCACTCAAAGGTTAATACGACTGCGCATTAATATTCAAGCGCACAGTAGTGCTCTTTCTCGGCTCCATTCGTCTTCATGTTAATGTTCAAATTTGGTGACAACGAAATTCGAAAAACGGAATGCAGTGCAAAAAAACTGATAAAACTTGCCGTTAAAAAGCTATCCCTGCTTGAATCCTACAAAACATATGTTTGTTACCCATCTGCAGGAGTTTATGCAAATTTTATGAGACGCTGTGTATTCTGGACCTTAGCATACAGTGTTTTGTGGCCGACTCTAACATATCAGAAGGAACAGATTACATTCCCATGAAAAAAAAAGAGTTGGCATTCAGAGCGATAGTAGTGCTGGGTCTGACTGCTCAGAGAGTGACAGAGGGCAGAGGAAGAAATTATGGCATGGTCTAATTGCTCAGAGAGCGACAGAGGCAGAGGCAGAGTGGCGCTTTGAACAGAGGCAGTGGCAGCAATGATGAGGACAGAGGTAATTGCAGAAATGATTAGGAGTTACAATTATTTTTAGAGCTGTCTCTGATACCATGTCAGGCGAGGCAGTAACTCTCTAAAGGCAGAAAAAATTGATTCGTCTATATTCCATAGGTAACCCATTGTTATATACAATAGGGAGTGAATGTTCAGTTCATCTCGCGATGACTGTTCACCTTCCCAATTTATTTATTTACATAAAATTCCCAATCATGAAGATTAGGTGTCAAGGGGGTTATGCCTTGGTATGGTGATCTTGGTGATAGATGGTTGCCGGGATGAGATATTGTTGAGGATGACAATGACTTCAAGTGGGGGAGGATGTATGGACTTGCAGTTTCTGTGATAGGCACGACGACTCCACTGTGCGAAGGACGTGAGAAATGTGAAACGAAATGAACCTTGGATGAGTTTATACGATGTTGGGTGAGTTGAGAGGGTGATCCCATAAGTTCGGCGGGCCGACCCTCCACTCAGGCGAAGGCAACATGTTGAACGCGTCTGCTTGGGCATTGGGCATGGGTTGGCCGGGTGACATAACCCACCACCCGCCCATATATATTAGTGGACGATTTGTGGAGGCAAATCATCATTCGATCAACACAAGTTCGAACAAGGAGTTCTGCAATACGTGGATGAGCCCGCACGAAGGGCGGAACTTGGGTGGAAATCTCGTTCAGAAAATTCGAGCAAAAAACACGTGCAGGAAACTTGTGCAGAAAACTCGAGCGAGGTCGTCAGGCAGAACTCAGGCAAAGTCGTTCAGGGAGGACTCAGACGAGGTCATTCAGGTAGGACTCGGGCGAGGTTGTTTAGGCAAGACTCGGGTGAGGTCATTCAAGTAGAACTCGAGCGAGGTCGTTAGGTAGGAAACTCGGGCGAGGTCGTTCGGGCGAACCAGGTGAGGTCGCCCAGGCGAGCCGGGTGAAGTCATCTGGTGACCTGGGTGAAGTCGTTCGGGTGAGACGGGTGAAGTCGTGTGGCAACCCGGGTGAGGTCGTTCGAGCAAATCGGGTGAAGTCATGTAGCAACCCGAGTGAAGTCATGTGGCGACTCAGGTGAAGTTGTTCAGGTGAATGAGTTTGGGTGAACGGGTGGACGTGCGGATGGGTGGCCGGGTGAGGGCGCGCCATGCACGACGAAACGAAGAATCGTGCAGACAGGCGACTTGGGTAGGGCATGCGTGCACGACGAAATGGTGGAAATAGTGAAGTGTTGAGGTTGTGAACGAAGGTGTGACTCGTGCAGAGGTGCTTGTGTGTGGCGACTTGGTTACGACGAGGCGTGCCCAAGTTGGCAAACAACACGATTGTGTGACGAGGTGAACGAAGGGTTGGTGAGTCATGCGGTGACCATGCGGAGGCGCTGACGAGCTGGGCAACCGAGTTTGCCGAAGTTGGAAATTTGGCTAAGTGTAAATTTGGGGTTTCCTAAGATTTAACTTGTACTTATAAAAGAAGATTATATATATATTGATTCGGGCATACTCATATTACAGGGAGTTGCCCCTCCCTTTATATTGTTGTGCATTTCTATTGTATAATGTTGTTTATGTGAATGTTATGGGCTTTCGCTTGTATAAAGAGTAAAGGTATATGTAAGATCTTAACTTGAGTTTAGATTATTTTAACATTAATATTATTTTTTTTTAAAATACATATATTTATTTCAATGTAAATGTTCATTTCTAATTTTATTTGAATGATTGCACTTAATGTATTGATTTCAACTTGTATATGTTGATTTTTAATCCTATTTAATTAAAATAATTTCAACTGGTATATGTTGATTTTTAATCCTATTTAATTAAAATAAAATTCCAAATTCTATTGTAATAAATATTATATAAATTACACTAAAAATTTAAATAACCTAAATTTCCGGATTCTATTTTATTTTTTTAAGTCAAATCTGTAATAATTATGAACGGGACATCGCCATGGTAGTGGAGACAAAATGCATACATTCGAATTTTTATAACATTATATCAATTTATCAAATTTCAATAAAGTTAGAGAGGAACGTGGAATAATTAAAAGTTGAATGATGCCATTTTACACATGGTCCTCTTTTTTTACGAAATCAGGAAAGAGATCTGCCTAAGCCATCGTGGTCAACAACACCATTGTGAGTAAATGTAGGAAGTGAGGTTTGTTGAGGATATTTTAATAACTACGACGCCTAAACAATTACACAAGAACTCTTCTGGTTTCCCTTTATTTGGAAATAATTGAATGAATCCAAATGAAACCCCTATGAGATGAAACCATTACTTTATTGGGAAATAACTGAATCTTGAGTTTTCAATTGAGAGCTTTATATAATTTATAATGCTGCATGGATGTTAGTGTATTTCAACGAATATAATAATAACAATAGATTTTAGTGTATTTCAACAAGTACAAAAGTCAAAATAGCAATGGGAGGAGTCCATTTACGTTAGAAACATTATTTATATTGTGGTCAATGGGTTATTATAAGGTGTTAACATAGTATTGAATATGTGCCTTCACTTGGGATTTCCCCAAACAAACAAGGTTGCATTGAAATGTGAAAACTGACAACCATTTCGAATACGGACGGAAATCTTAAAATTTTTAATAAAAATACTTATTATTATTTCTAATATAAAATTTTTATAGTCTTTTTAATATAGAAACCACTTTTTTTCATTTTTATTTTCTAACAAGAACAATTGTAATTATTTAACTAAAAATTTTTAATATAAAATTTCAATAATTTTTAATATTATTATTTTTTTATTTTTTTAATGTCACTATTTTTCATTTTTTTTATTATAAAATTTACCTCAAATATGTTAATATGTTATTGAGCCATGATTGTTGTTTACCTTGCTCCCCATAGCATATTGATGGTTGTTTACCCGACTCACTATACCACTTTCACTTGAATGAATTGCCTTTCTTATCACGTGCCTTTGTAGTGTTCAGAATTATTATATTTTTGTTGGTTAATTGGTCAAGAAGGTTGGTAGTGTGATAAATATTTAAAAAATCAAAACTGAATTGACTATAAGCTTGAAAATCTAAGAGAAAGTGTTTTTCATCTTTAATCATATTAGTATCACATAAATCATTGACTCTTTCTTCCCCTGGTATTTTGGGAGTGTGCCAACACCCAGTTTCACTATAAAGCCCATGAGAATGAGTTCTTACCTTCACAATGTTCATTTTATTCTTAACACTAGTCAATACACAGAAATAGTTCTGATTTTCAAGATTGGGTTTATCATCTTGTTATAATATTTCAGTTTCCTTTTCCCCTTTAACTCTTTATTGCTCCATAACGTCTCCTTAAATTGGAAGTAATACTATTTTTAATGCTATCTTTATTATGCAAGATGATCTCTTCTAACCCCCAATGTTTTAGCCAAGATTGAGCATTATCCTTGCTTGAGCGCTAGGTCAAGGTTCTAGCTATCATTAGAAGCAATTCTGGGAAACCTCTTGGCTTTCATGTTGCATAACTTCTTATATACCTCTTGGCTTTCATGTTGTATAACTTCTTATATATGATATACCTAGTAATAGCCATGCTTTCAATAGGTGAAGGTTAGGTTCAATAAGGAGGATAAGGTAACGAGTACATCTTTTAATCTTGAGGTTATAATTTATAAAGTGTTTTTGGATCTGGTCAATCTTCCTCCATGATCCTCTAGATATACTACAACCCCAAACCTCACATCCATATAAAATAGCAAAGGTGACCACACTTTCAATGAGGATTTTTATTTATTTATTTATTCCAAATACAAAGATTTGTTAGCTTACAATTGTCTTCAAACCCATACAAAGCTTTTCATCCTCCACTTATCATTTTCTCAACGTTATAATTCCAATTTAAGAAATTTATAATTAATAAGAAATTCATAATTATTGATTAATTCATGCATAATTCTATTATTACTAGTAATGTTGATAGGGATGTTTATTTTGGAATTGGGTTTCCACAATTTTAATTTAATGATCAATAATTATTAAGTGGATGTAGGGATTTAACCTCCATAAAATATTCTATAACATTTTTGTAGTATACACATTAAAGATGGAAATTTATCTCCAAAGTAGTTATGCATTTTTTCCCGTTTATTTAAATTCATTAATTAAAAAATGTCATATGAACAAGTGTCAAATGATTTGAGTTACGGTTTTTTTGGCATGTGGTCTCAATAAACCATGGTATTGGCCCATGATATTGTCACGAACCTTATTTATAAAATAAAAATCTTCATAACAATGTGGGGGATGAATCTCCGTAGTTAAGAATCTTGTTACATTTTTAATTTTTTTATGTATATATGTTTAGCTAATATATTAATTATTTTTAATAATAATAATAATAGATTTATGTTACTTTTTATAGTTTTTTTTTTATTATTTTCCAACTTGAGATGTATGATGAAGTGTTTCAATGTCTATTATGGATTGATACCTAGAGAAATTTATCAACCATTTAATTTATATGGTTGATCAAAGAGGATCCCAAAAGACCAAATTTTTAAGTCTTCGAATCTCAATAAAATCTATTTCAAATCGAAGAGCTTGTTGTTCTGAATTCAACGTCATAAACGACACCTCAATTTGACATAGTATGTAAAAGTTATGGCCCTTTGAAGTTTTTGGAAAACAATAAAATTTATTGTGCAGGAAAGACTCACAAGCTGTCACATGGTAGCGAACATCACCAGTATGGATGATGACATGAAAATACGGTCAAAAAATTTAGGGAATATTCTGGACAAATCTAGAGCTGACACGTGACAGACCCAGATTGATCGAATAAGGCCCAATCCAATGGCATGTAGAAATGGATTGAAATTTGTAGTTGCTAATCAATTCAAATTGAAAACAATAGACACATACTTCTTCTACTCAATCTGTGGAAAGGAAAACATACAATAGAAACTCATGCAATAACATGCAACCATTCAATTGCAATGAACAAATTATTTTTACTCGGGAACCCAACTAGGAAAAACCCCTCCTCTGTTTTGCATTAAATTAGATAGAATATGGATATATTACAGTGACAACTTCAACCCTTTAAGTACCACTAGCACTGCAATATTGATCTCCTACTATGACCAACGCTTAGCCAAAATAGGCCTCAACCTTCCTCATATTTCCTTGTGCAATCATTCAGGAAATGAACCCCTGAAAATAGGAGAATTCCCTATTCTTTGCACAAATCCTGAAAGAATTAATCACCTGCTCCAATGAAAAACTTGTACACTCAACTAGTACACAATTGATAATTATAATGTGTATTTTCCTCCCCCCCAACTAGGAAATTTGAATTCCACGCATGACTAGGGTTATTTTTAGTAAATTAATGAGCTAACTAAGTGATGAGTGGGCTAACAACAATTACTACTACTCAACTGAACTCCTATTGACTCTATTCTAGACTAGAGCTAAGATAATTGAGTTTAACTAACAATAACTCCACTAGATTACTAGATTTCAGCAATCAACTCATGCACAACTCTATTTCTAGCCTACAAACTTGAATTGACTGATTTAACTTAGTGATTTGGCCCTGTTACTCCTGTTAAATGCAACTCAAGTCATCTTGCTGATGTGGAAAATAAAATTTCTCCATTTGACTATGGCACAAGTCAAATGAAGCCTTTTCTTGCTGCAATTTAACATGACACCATTTGGCCCAATTACAGGGTATCACATTGCACCCTGCAATTATTCGGTTGGGCCTGGACCAAGAAAATCTAGCGGGAACTTAACAAGTGACTTGGTTATAACTAGTTTGTTAAATTCGTTAATTTTGGCAGTGGTTTTGGCAGTTATTTCTACGTTTAGTGGGTGCATTGGAGGCAGCTAGATCAGTTAGGCAGGCCGCCAAGTTGGCAAACCCGCCAAACGAACGACCAATTTAGCAGTCAAATTTATTTAACAGATAGATGGATTGGTCAAACAGTGAACCAATACAACCATTGTATTTTCTTTTACATATAAAAATATACATGGATGGGGGTCGTCGAGGTTGAACCCATTGCCTATAAGTGACCCATCGACCCCACTTTTTAGTTGTTACTAATGCAAGAGTCCATGCATTTGTAAACTCCACCCTGCGATTATTATTTAGGCCATAAAAATTCGTTGGGCTAGGGAGAGGACGGAATAGTGTAGGCCAAGCCTTGGAACCAGTCGCATGTGGAACCACACCACGCCGGAAACGAATTTTGAGAATGAATCTACACGAGATTCTTCTAAAAAATATTCTTGAAATATTCCATAGAGAATCTATGGGGAATATTTTATATTCCTTAGAGCCTCATAGGTCATAGTGACATAATTTGGCCAACTTTATACTCAAATTTCACAATTCACAATCCCCATATTTGGAGGTATAAAATGTAATTTTTCCACGTATGCATTTTGATTTTGTTGAGATTAATGTAAGAGGCCTCCCCACTTTGAGCATGTCCCAGAGATGTAGTCCACATTAGGCGAACTCCATTATCAAGTCATGTGTGTTCCTTGCCTTTATGGTTTCCTTTGATTTTCTTCTTCTTTAAAGTGTATGCACATGTGGTTTTCATGCTCTTTTTACATGCAATTCTGAATATACATCAATGAAGTAAAAGATTTGGATCAAGTTTAGTATCAGAGTAGGTCTCCTTGATGTGAATTTCAAGTGTGAATGATAACTAGGAACAAGGTTCAAAAGGGTGAAGGTAAACTTAAGTCCTTTGATCTAGAAGTGGGGTATGCAACACAAAGAAGGAAAATGGAAGATCATGATGCTCAGTTGGAGGAAGAGCAATATTTATGCACATATTTTTACACCATGGCCAACAAAGTTGACAAATTATTTGTAGAGTATGAGAAGGCAGTGATAAAGAAGGAGAAGAAGAAAGAACCAATAAAAGATCAAGCTTCAGTAAATCAAGGAGAAGGAGGAGAGCCTCCTGAACCTCCATCTCCATCTTTTAGTGAATGTTCTTCTTCTTCATTTTCTCACTCCTGTCATTCTAATAGGAAACATAGGAATGCTTCTAAAAAACCTTTTCTAAAGTTAGATGAAAAGTTTGACTTGCCCATGTTTAATGGAGAATGTAGTGTAGAAAAGTTAAAAAATTGGATCAAACATATTGAAGTATATTGTTGGAATCAGCAGATTGAAGAAGATGATGCCAAGGTCCAGTTAGCATCTCTTTGGTTGAGTGGAATCACTCTCATCTGGTGGGAGAACAAGCTTCAGAAAGGTAGTAAACATGTGGGTAATCTCCTTTCCTCCTGGTCAAAATTTTTTATGCATTAAAATACCATTTCTATCCTTTGGGCTATTGGAAAAATTCCATGATGGAATGACAATATTTGAGGCAAGGAAAGGTCCAAAGTGTGCAAAGTTCCATAGAAGAATTCAGAAACAAGATTTAACATTGGTATTTTTTTTAGATTCACCCGAGATTGTGATGAAGTATATTGGTGCATTACATAGTTATATCAATAAAAAAATTATTGTTGTTTGAACCTACTACTATTGATGCAGCGAGTGTGAAGTCCATCCATCTTGAAAGCATGGGTAAACATGAAAAGGATGATCATACTAGGTAGTCATCATCCAAACCTCATAACGGAAAATTCAAAGGAAAAGGAAAGGGAAAAGACAAGAAGATAATGTTATGAAGCCAGCTCACAAAAATATAGAAAAGAGAGATCCACGCCTTAGAATTCAGCCTCTTCGAGGGGGCAACCTCCTTTACATTACATAAATGAACAATTCTTGGATGATACAAATGAAAATACCTCCTTTCTATATATAGGAGTCTAAGTGGTCCCAATACAATCAAAGCCTACATAACAATAATATTGTAGGGCACAATAGTAACAATGGTGGGCTTCTATGTGGCATAATAGTAACAATATGGGCACTACATGGGTACATCAATATAATAAGTGGGTTATACTAATAACAATAAGGGGTTACACTAGTAGTATAGGGGCCTAACATGCCCCTCTCCTTCAAAAAGCGTTGTCCTCAACGCTTGAGTAGTTCTTGATGCTTCTATATAAAATTCTTGTCCTCCCATGTGGAATATTCAGTGGGTAAGGTCTTCCACTTGATGAAATACTCTAAAATTGATCGATTTCATAGCTGTCAGGTTCTTGTTTCTGTGACTGCTCCAGGTTCCAATATGATTTTTCCTTCCTCTTCAATTTCTGGCAATATTGCTTGAATTGGGATCTTTTGCAACTTTTGAATAAGTGGCCATACTTCTTCGTCTTCTTCCATTCATCCGTTGCTTCGTTTATCCAATTTGGTTGGATAATATAAATAGTACAAAACAATGCTTCCACATCCTCATCCTTGAAGCGTCTTCCCATTCGGTAAGGTCGCCATTTTTTAAGTGCATGTAGTATTGCCAACATTTCCTTCTCATAAATAGCTTGCTTGAGATGTAGCAGTAAAAATACCCAATCACTCACCTCAAAACATTTTTCACTACAATGTTGATCTACCTGTTGTTTCATTTGATTTTGCACCGAAGTGGCGTTATCCTTTAAAAGTTGGAGAACTTGTTGTTGATGCTCGATATCATCTTTCTCTACTTGAACCTTTTTCTTCTTGATATGTCCGTCTATCTTTTGAGGAGTGGTAATTTCTTCTAGTCCTTTACAAGATATGGTCGGATTCATTTCTTGATGCTTGATGTGATCTTTCACTTCTTGAACATTTTTCTTCTTGATGTGTCCTTCTATCTTGATAGTTTGAGGAGTGGTAATTTCATCCATTGAATTACAAGATATGGTTGGATTCATTTCTTCTTTCTTGATGTGATCTTTCACTTCTTGCACCTTTTTCTTCTTGATATGTCCTTCTATCTTGAGAGTTTGAGGAGTGGTAATTCTTGCCAATGCTTTACAAGATATGGTCTGATTCATTTCTTCTTTCTCTGGGGTGGTGTCCTGACGTATATCCTCTTCTTTTGATGTCTCTTGATCCTTTTCTTCCTCCTCTTCATATTCTATGTAAAATAATTTCTTCTCAGCACACTTGTGACCTTTAGTGCATTTGCTATCACAATTGTAACAAAGCCCTTTTTCTCTTTTTTCTTCCAATTTTTGTGGTGTAACCCTTGTAGGTTGTGGAAGGCTGGGAGAAACAACACTTCCATCTTTATAGTTGTGAGGGGTATGCTTCCTGGTTTCCATAATTTTGCTTTCCATTATGTCACAAAGCCCTTTTACTCTTTCCAATTGTTGTGGTGTTGCTCTAAACAAGGTGTTGCTCTTTATATCCTCATAATGTGCTATCATTTCCTCCGTGAAAATTGACCACGTAACAAGTTTTTTACGAGAACAAAGCCCTTTGTACCATAAAAATTGATCTGGTTCTAAATATGAAGATGCAATACATACCTTTTGTAACAGTTGTACACCATGTATATCAAAATATTGCTCCATCTGAAGTATCCAATTTATCGGATCCTTGCCATCAAACTTCCTCATCTTACTTTTTCTTGATTTTAGGAGCTCTACCTTGAAACGACTGTAACTCTGTACTTTCAGATCTTTAAGTTCTGAATTTGTGACCTGTAGTCGCCCTCTGTGTCCTCTTTCCAATGCCACAAGTCTGATCCAAATTGGATTCTCCAAGAAAACGTTATGCACAATATCCCGCAGTGACCTGATTATAAACTAGTTTAGTAGAGCGAACTTGTATGAAGTGCCACGTGTCACTATTTCAACCTTTGACTCTGAAACATATACAGTTCATCCTCTTTCTGTAACTTCTTACGAAATTTCAATCCGATGCTCAGAAAGAAAGTTATGACGATTTTCCCCAGGTCACCTGTTTTGAGTGTAATTTAGGAGTCTGCAAAAATACCAACTTCCTGAGATCATATCTCCGAAAATATTGTGCGAAAAGATCTGAAATTTGGAAGCAAGGTTCAGCGTGCTTTCTTCTCAAATGGGTTTTTTTTGCGACTTCTGAAACTTCACAGAACAAAAGGTATAGCGAAAATTCCACGATGACCTGTTTGGAGCAGCGAATCCCTAGAATCCAAAGCTCTGATACCAAATGTTATGAAACCAGCTCACAAAAATATAGAAAAGAGAGATCCACGCCTTAGAATTCAGCCTCTTCGAGGGGGCAACCTCCTTTACATTACATAAATGAACAATTCTTGGATGATACAAATGAAAATACCTCCTTTCTATATATAGGAGTCTAAGTGGTCCCAATACAATCAAAGCCTACATAACAATAATATTGTAGGGCACAATAGTAACAATGGTGGGCTTCTATGTGGCATAATAGTAACAATATGGGCACTACATGGGTACATCAATATAATAAGTGGGTTATACTAATAACAATAAGGGGTTACACTAGTAGTAAGGGCACAATAGTAACAATGGTGGGCTTCTATGTGGCATAATAGTAACAATATGGGCACTACATGGGTACATCAATATAATAAGTGGGTTATACTAATAACAATAAGGGGTTACACTAGTAGTATAGGGGCCTAACAGATAATTACAACAAAGAAATAAGAAGGAGGAAAGCCATCTTGTATATGTTGTAAAAAGGAAGGCCACAATGATGAACATTATTGGAAGTTTCATCTAGAGTTGAATACAAAGAGATTTGTTGGAAAGGGAAAGAAAAAGATGGTGGAAACTGTTCAACGGGACCTTAAATTTGACTTCGGCGATGTGATGCCGATTACAATAGTGGCCATACATGGTAATAGTTCTCTTCATGTTAATTCAAGCTTTGAAATTCATGCAAGTTCAAGTTCTATAAACGAGTCTCTTGTTGATGAATGGAAGAGGAGTGACTTGTTTCATATTAGGGTTGTGGTGAAACATCATAGAGTGGAAACACTATTTGACTCAGGCTCTCAAGTAAACTCGACTTTAGAATCTATAGTTAAAATGTTGGCATTATAGACCAAGCCTCATCAAAAACCCTACCCTCTTGGTTGGGTATGTGATAAAGCAAAACTTCATGTAACCAAGCAATGTAGGGTTAGGTTTGTTATTGCATCAAAACTTCTAGATGAGGTTTATCTGGATGTTTTACCATTGGGTATATGTGGCATTGTTTTGGGGAGTTCATATTTGTATGTCAAGAAAGCGGTCTTCTATTGGCATGGAAAAAAATACCATCTCACACAAGATGAGGTGGAGTATATTGTCAGAGCCCATCATTTGAATATCAGTGCAAATATTTCTAGTTCGGGTCAAATGAAGAGGCTTATTAACTACATCAAAAGTTGCATGCTTATGGTTGTGATATCAAAAAATGCAGAGGCTTCTTAAGCTCTCCAGGGTTGTGATCTCGCTCACAAGAAAAATTGTATGAATTTTTTCTAATTATTATGGGATTTTTTAGGAACCAATTGGGTTTCCTCCAAAAAGAGATATCAAACATGAAATTCATCTCCAATAGGATGCCCCTTTACCTAATGTAGATATGTATAGTTTTTCATTTGTTGAAATGGAGGAGATCAAGAAACAAGTGCAAGAATTTTTTAACGAATGGGTCATAAGACCTAGATCTTCTCCTTGTAGTTCAACCATATTGTTGGTGCCAACTAAGGATGACACATGGAGGATATGTGTGGAAAATCGATAAATCAACAATATTAAGGTGAAAAATTGGTACCCTCTTCCTCACATTGATAGTTTATTAGATTAGTTTAAAAATGTTATTTATTTCACCAAATTGGATTTGTGAAGTGGCTACCAACAAGTTAGAATTATAGAGCATGATGTGTGGAAGACTGGATTCAAGAAAAAACAATGGTTTTTCAAGTGGTTGGTTATGCCATTTGTATTGTGTAATGATTCAACCACATTTATTGATGATATACTTGTTTTCGGTAGAGGTTAGGAGATCATGTGATTCATGTTAAGAAGCTTCTTAATGTTTTTTTCAAAAATAAAAACTATATGTAAAAATTTCCAAGTGTGAACTTGGAAAGACTTCTTTGGTTTACCTAAGTCATATTGTTGGAGGAGGACTGTTGAAAATTGGCCCTTCAAAAGTTGATGTGATTTTTAAGTGGCCTAAGCCTACCAAATTATAGAATTCTGAAGCTTTTTGGATGCAGTGCAGTATTGGAGAAGGTTCATTGCCAACTTCTCTATTATAGCATCTCCCTTACATGCTTTAATAGGTGTGAAACAAACCTTTCAGTGGGGAGGAAAGTGATAGAAGGCTTTCGATAACCTGAATGAGAAGATTAGGACCACACCAGTTTTGGCCTTACCTAACCTCCAACAATCTTTTGAAATTAAGAGAGATGGTCGTGGTTACACCATGGGTGTAGTGTTGATGCAACAAAGGAAACCGATATGTTACCATTTAGAGAATTTCTCCCAAGTTGTTGTGAATTATCCCACAAATGACAAGGAGTTGTATGCTTTGGTGAAAAGTGTCAAGAAATGGAAACATTACTTGATTGGTAAGGAGACAATTATTCATACAGATCACCAACTCTTACAATACCCACAATCTCAAACCAAGTTGCAGCAGGCACACCATTTCAGGTGGATGGGATTTCTTCAACAGTTTCACTTGGTAATCAAATACAAAAATGGCACTAGCAACAAAGTAGCAGATACGCTCTCTCGTCCTCCTATTTTTGCATCTATTATTTTTCAAAATGCTTCATTGTCTCATGAAATTTATGTTGAAAAATATGTTGTTGATGAAGATTTCAAGGATATTTATGAGAAGCTAACCCATGGATCATAGGTAGACAATTAACATTTGCAGGGCAAGCTCTTGTACTAGCCTGGAAAAAATTGTATTCCCACCAATGAAAGAGTCCATGTAATCGGAGAAGAACATACTTCTCTTGTGTCAGGTCATTTTGGTGTAGGGGTGACTATATTTCATTTACAAAGGTTTTTCTATTGGCCTCATATGAAAGAAATTGTGTCAAAATATCTAAAGGGATGTGTGATGTGTTTTGTTTGTAAGCATGCTAATAGAAAACTAGGGTTATAAACACTTCACCCAGTTCCTTGTCATCCTTGGGAAAGTGTGCCTATGGAATTCGCTAGGGGTTTTCCCTTCATCTAGAAAAGTTCATGACTATTTGTATGTCATAGTGGATCGATTTACCAAGATGTGTATCTCAATTCCTTATAAGAAGAAAATTACTTCAAAGCAAACTGCTCAAATCTTCTTTCAGTATGTTTGGGTCCATTTTGGATTGTCCAAACATCAATTTTATCTAATTGGGACTCTCAATTCCTTGGGGAGTTTTGGGCAAGCTTGTAGAGAGTGATGGACACCAAATTGAAAAGGAGCAGGGCATTCCATCTATAGATTGTTGGGTCCCAATAGTACTAGTGATTACCCCATTACTATTCTAGTTATACCCCTTATTAATATTGTTGTGCCCCTATTGCCCCCATATTGTTATTACTGTGCCCCATAGAATCCCTCTATTGTTATTTTTGTGGCTTTATATTATTATTGTTAGGTCGGCTGGATTATATTGTGACTCCTTAGACTCCTATATATAGAAAGGAGGTTTTGTCATTTGAATCATCCAAGAATTGTTCATTTATGTAATGTAAAGGAGGTTTCCCCTTCAAAGAGGCTGAATTCTAAGGCGTTGATCTATCGTTTCTATCTTTTCTTGAGCTGGTTTCATAACATTTGGTATCAGAGCTTTGGATTCTAGGGTTTCACTACTCCAAATAGGTCATCGTGGAATTTTCGCTATAACATTTTTTCTGCGACGTTTCAGAAGTTTCAAAAAAAACCCATTTGAAAAGAAATCATGTTGAACATCGGGTCCGAATTTCAGAGCTTTGTGCGCTATATTTGCGGAGATATGATCTGAGGAAGTTGGTCTTTTTGAAGACTCCTGAATTACATTCCAAATAGGTGACCCGGGGAAAATCGTCATAAATTTCTTTTTGAGAATCAAATTGAAATTTCGTAATACGGTACAGAAAGAGGACGGATTGTAGTGTTCTATAATATATTTTTCAGAGTCAAAGGTCGAAACAATGACATCTGACGCTTCATACAAATTTGCTCTACGGAACT
Organism: Pinus tabuliformis; assembly: GCA_031772625.1. NCBI lineage: Eukaryota > Viridiplantae > Streptophyta > Pinopsida > Pinales > Pinaceae > Pinus > Pinus tabuliformis. The sequence continues at coordinate 886,757,769 of CM062813.1, forward strand.
AGTCTATAATCAGGTCACTGCGGGAGATTGTGCATAATTCTTTCTTGGAGAATCCAATTTGGATCAGGCTAGTGGAATTGGAAAGAGGACACAGAAGGCTACCATAGATCACAATTTCAGAACTAGATGACTCAAAATTACAGAGATACATCAGATTCAATATCAGGCTTCTACAAAGTGAAAAAAGGTGTGTAGTTTTTTTAAAATTTTTCCGTAAGCTTGGTTTGAAGGAATTCAAAGGGAATAGTAAAGCATTATTATTGGTAATTGATGCCCCAAGGAAAGAAAATGCAAACACCTAGTAAGAAACCTGAAAGCTCTAGCATAACTTATGAAGAAGAGGAAGAAATGCAACATGATATAGCAAAATTACGAGACCAAGTGCAACAAGTGTCACTTGCACAAAAAGGAACAGAATCTAAGATGGATGGTTTAAAGAAAGATGTAGAAGCTAAGATGGATGGTTTAAAGAAAGGGGTAGAAGATAATATGGACGATTTGAAGATAGATTTGAAGACATACATGGAAAAATTAAAGACGTTGCTACAAGAAAGGGTCACTAATGGTGAAAGGGTAGTAAAGGAAACTCATGATGAGAACAAAAGAAATGTTAATCATTATTCCATAGACTCTAATGCTGGATCGAAGACCCACCATATTATAAAAATCGATATGAGGAAGTTTGATGGCAAGGATCATGTGACATGGATATTACAGATGGAGCAATTCTTCGATCTTAATAATGTGCAAAACACACAAATGGTACGTATGGCAACTTTATATTTGGAACCAAATCAGTTTGTATGGTATCAATGGCTTTGTTCTCGTAAACAATTTATCACTTGGGCAATTTTTACGGAAGAATTGAAAGCACATTATGAGGATACAAAAGGAAACGCTTTTTTTAGCCAATTGATAAGTCTCAAACAAAACGGTTCAATAATGGAGCACATTGAGGAGTTCCAAAAATTGAACATAAGGGTAAAAGATATTCGAGAGGAGCATAGGATTGATGTGTTCATAAGGTTTCTAAAGGATAATATCCAACATGATGTTCGCCTTTGGGAACCTGATTCATTAGAAAAGGCAATCAGGTTAGCAAGAAAAATGGAAACCAAAATTATGGCAACCAGGAAGCATACCACTCACAACTATAAAGACGGAAGTGTTATTGCCTCTAGTCTTCGACAACCTATAAGGTTAACACCACAATAATTGGAAGAAAAAAGAGCAATAGGGCTTTGTTACAGTTGTGATAGGAAATACACTAAAGGTCATAAGTGTGCTGAGAAGAAATTATTCTACATAGATTGTGAAGAGGAAGAAGAAAAGGAGCAAGAAAGGTAAAAAGAAGAGGATATACTCCAGAAACAAAGCCTAGATGAAGAACAAATAAATCTGACCATATCTTGTAATGCATTGGCAGGAATTACCAATCCTCAAACCATCAAGATAGAAGTACAAATCAAAAAGAAAAAGGTAATAGTGTTGATTGATTCAGGAAGCACCCACAATTTGATTCATTGTAAGGTAGCAAAAGAATTGAATTGCTTCCTATATCCAGCACCAAAGTGTCAAGTGATGATTGCAAATGGAGGAACAATAAATTGCTCTGGAAAGTGCCATAATATCAAGATATCAATGGGAGAATATGTATTGACTAGCCCAATGCTTTCCATTCCAATGAGAGGTGTTGATGTTGTACTAGGAGTCCAATGGCTACAATCCTTGGGTACAATAACTTTTAATTTTCAAGAACTTTTCATCAAATTTTCTACGGAAGGAAAGGAAATTGAATTAAGGGGTATTGCAGTGAAACCAGGAAAGATAATCAGCTCTAACGGTATGACAAAGCTTCTAAAAAAGGAGAAAAGAGGTTTAATTTCACAATTATGTTCGCTAGATGTTTCCACATCGGAATCATCTATTTCTCCAGATCTCCAAAAAGTCCCAAAGGTCTCCCACCTATGCGTGATCATGATCATGCTATTCATATTATTCCAGGAAGTGTTCCTCCAAACATTAGGCCGTACATATATCCCTATGTCCAAAAGAGTGAAATTGAACATATGGTTGCAGAAATGTTAGAGGCTGGTATAATTCAACTGAGTCAAAGTTCTTTCTCTGCTCCAGTAGTATTGGTGCACAACAAGGATGGATCATGGCGCATGTGTCTGAATTATAGGGAGCTCAACAAGCTCACTATTAAAGATAAGTTCCCCATTCCTGTCATTGATGAATTACTGGATTAATTGCATGGATCAATTTACTTCACCAAGTTGGATCTTCGTTCAGGATATCATTAAATCAGAATGAAGACTAAAGACATTCTGAAAACAGAATTTAGAACTCATGAGGGTCATTATGAATTTTTGGTCATGCCTTTTGGCCTTACCAATACACCTTCAACATTTCAAGGTTTGAAGAATTCAATTTTCAAACCATTCCTTAGAAAATTTGTGTTAGTATTTTTTTATGATATACTAATCTATAGAAAGTCTTGGAAGGATCATGTTGAACATGTTGACAGGGTGCTACAACTATTGGAGGAGAAACAATTATATGCAAAAAGATCCAAATGTTTCTTTGGAGTCCAAGAGGTGGAATATATGGGTCATATTGTATCTCATGAAGGAGTTAAGGTAGACCCTAGCAAATTTAAAACCATTAAGGAATGGAAAATCCCCACATCCATAAAGCATATGCGATGATTTCTCGGGTTGACAGGGTATTATCACAAGTTTGTTAAGAATTATGGGAGAATAGCAGCACCTCTAACAACATTATTGAAGAAAGATGCATTTTCATGGACTCTGGAAGCAACAAAAGCCTTTGAACATCTTAAAGAGGCAATGTGCCAAGCACCAGTCTTAGCTACACTGGACTTCACAAAAACCTTTATTGTGGAATGTGATGCTTCAGGAAATGGAATTGGTGCTGTTCTAATGCAAGATGAAAGACCCATTTCTTTTGAAAGTCGTCAAATCAAGGGAAAGTTTTTAAGCAAAGCTATTTATGAGAACGAAATGTTGGCAATACTCCATGCACTTAAGAAATGGCGACCCTACCTAATGGGAAGACACTTCAAGGTAAAAATGAATCATGATATCCTTAAATACTTTTTAGAACAAAGATTATCCTCTGAAGAGCAACAAAAGTGGGCCACAAAGATGTTGGGTTATGACTTTGGAATCATCTACAAAAAAGGGAAGCAAAATGTGGTGGGAGATGCACTATCAAGAAAGGATGAGGATGTGGAAGCATTTTTGTGCGCCATTTCTATTATCCAACCAGATTGGATAAATGAAGCAAGGGAGGAATGGAATAATGACGAAGAAGTGTGGGCACTTATTCGAAAGTTACAACAAGATTCCAGTACGTCTGAGACATTTAGCTGGCAAAATGATTCGTTATGGTACAAAGATCACTTATACCTCTGTAAGAATTCCCAGCTAAAACAAAATATTCTTATGGAATTGCACACTTCTCCCTTAGGAGGGCACTCAGGATTTTTAAAAACTTACCACAGGGTTAAGAAGGAATTTTTTTGGGATGGCCTTAAATCAGATATTCAAAAGTTTGTGGCGGAATCTTTGCTTTGTTAACAAAATAAAGTTGAAACAATTAAGACACCAAGTCTATTACAACCTTTATCCATTCCAAGCCAACGTTGGGAGGAGGTTTCAATGGATTTTATCACAGGTTTACCCAAGCCTGAGGGAAAGAGTGTCATCATGGTGGTAGTTGGCAGACTTACCAAGTATGCACACTTTTGTGCATTATCACATCCATTTAAAGCCAGTACAGTTTCTATTGCATTTATGGAATCAATTCAAAAGCTACATGGAAACCCAAAGATTATTGTAAGTGACAGAGATCCCATTTTCACTGGAAATTTTTGGACAGAATTATTTTCTTGTCTTGGTACTCAGTTAGCTCATAGCTCATCTTATCATCCTCAATCTGATGGGCAAACAGAGATAGTAAACAAATGTTTGGAAGGATATCTTTGTTGCTTTGTATCTGATAAACAGACACAATGGGTCAAATGGTTGCCTCTTGCTGAATGGTGGTATAACACTTCCTCCCATACAGAAACAAAAATGACCCCATTTATGGAACTTTATGGGTATCAACCACCATCCATCACATCATATTTAAGAGAAAATTCTAAGGTTCAGGCAGTGGAACATCACATTGAACATCAACAACAAGCCCTCCAACTCTTAAAGGATAACCTCGTGTTGGCACAGAATAGAATGAAACAACAGGAAAATCAACATCGCAGTGAAAGAAGTTTTGATGTAGGTGATTGGGTATTCCTATGGCTACAACCATATAAGAAAATGTCCCTAAAGCAAGCTAAGAAGGATAATAAATTATCACCAAAGTATTATGGTCCGTACAAGGTGTTGCAAAATATTAGTACTATGGCATACAAATTGGAGCTTCCTACAGCTTCTCGATTGCACCCAGTTTTCCATGTTTCATGTTTAAAGAAGGTTATAGGCGACAAGATCCCAGTTCAAACAATATTGTCAGAACTTGACGAGGAAGGAAAAATTATATTGGAACTGGAAGCAGTCATAGAAACAATAACTCGACAGCTACGAAATCGATCAATTTCAGAGTATATTATCAAGTGGAAGAACTTATCCGCAGAAGTATCCAGAACTACTCAAGTGCTGAGGACAACTCTTTTTTGAAGGAGAGGGGCATGTTGCGTCCCTATAATACTAGTGATTACCCCATTACTATTGTAGTTATACCCCTTATTAATATTGTTGTGCCCCTATTGCCCCCATATTGTTATTATTGTGCCCCATAGAATCCCTCTATTGTTATTTTTGTGGCTTTATATTATTATTGTTAGGTCGGCTGGATTATATTGGGACTCCTTAGACTCCTATATATAGAAAGGAGGTTTTGTCATTTGAATCATCCAAGAATTGTTCATTTATGTAATGTAAAGGAGGTTACCCCCTCGAAGAGGCTGAATTCTAAGGCGTTGACCTATCTTTTCTATATTTTCTTGAGCTGGTTTCATAACATAGACCAATGGGCAAACAGAGTTGGTCAACTGAATATTGGTTCATTTTCTTCAAGGCTATTGTGGAAACTTTCCTAAGTTATGGGATCAAAAACTTCCTTATGTGAAACATGCATACAAAAGCGTCATGCACTCACATTCTCAAAGCTCACCATTTGAGAGTTACTTTGAGTACCTGCCAAAAGATCCCTTAGACATGGTCTTTGGGAAGGATGAAGATTCCAACAAACAAAGTGACTAGGAAAAAGCACGAAATTTCCTTCAATGAATCCAAATGATTCATTAGATAGTATAGGAACACTTGGAGAAAAGTCAGGATCGAGACAAGGCTCGACATGAAAAACACCAATTTTATCACCAGTTCCAGGTCGGAGACAGGGTATGGCCCCATATTAGCAAGGATAAAGTAAAGGGAGAAGACAAGAAATTGAGACCAATTTGATATGGTCCTTTCACCATCTTTGATAAGCTTGGAGACAATGATTTTTTCCTTGACTTGCCAACATACATGAAAATTTATTCCATGGTGAATGTTGAAAACTTGAAGTTCTATGACCTCCTTTGATCATGAACTCAAAATATATTGGATAGGTTCCTTTAGTGGATGATTTGTAACCAGAGTACTTGGAAAAACTTCCTGAAGACATCATTCTTGATAAGAGGACCAAGACTTCAAGCTAGGGAGACATTGACTACCTTTGTGTGGGTTTCAAGGGGATGCATCCATGTAAGGCTCATTGGATTGAAAATGAGAAAGTGAGGGAGAAATTCCCTCACTTGCTAGTTGAGTGATAAGGCTTTTAGTGGCCCAAATGTTCTTCAGTCGGAAGGAATGATCTAAGAGGATCCCAAAAGACCAAAATTTTTAAGTTCTGAATATTAACAAAACCCATCTCAAATCAAAGAGCTTGTCATTCTGAATACAACGGTGCAAACGACACCTCAATATGACACCATATGTGAAAGTTATTGTCAGTTGATGTTTTTAGCAAACATTAAAAATTATTATGCACGCAATACCCACAGGATGCCACATGGTATTTGATGTCCGCAATACCGATGGTGATGTGACAATACGGTCAGGAGAATCAGGTAATATTCTATACCAATCCGGAGTCAAAATGTGGCAGGGTTGGCTTGGTTGGATAAGGCCCAATTTAGGGGTGTCATTTGCCCCAATCACAAGGTGTCACATGGCACCCCGCAATTGGCCAGTTGGGCCTGGACTGGGCCAAATATGGCAAGAAGCTTGGTTATAGCTAGTCTGGTAGATTTGATTAATTTTGGCAGTGGTTTTGGAAATCATTACTAAGTTTGGTGGGTGTATTAGAGGCAGCTAGATAAGTTTGGTGGGCCACAGAGTTGGTGGACCCCCAATCCAATGGCTAGTTTAGCAGTGAAATTTATTGGAAGGATAGACAGATTTGTCAAACAATTAACAAATACAACCATTGTATTTTATTTTACATATAAAAATATACCTAGAGGGTGGTCGGAAGGTGGCCCAATGACCCCGCTTGCCGGTCGTTAAGAATTCTCTAGCCAATGCTTTTGAAAACTCTGTCGAATGATTATTATTTAAGTCATACAAATCCACTTGGCCTCGGAGAGGATGAAACAACAAGAGCCAAGCCATGAAACCAAGTTACAAATCATGCCATCATCAAAATCGTGCCACCTTGGGTGCAAAGTTCAAGAGAAAATCTATAAGGGAATCTTTGACAAAATATTCCTAGAATATTCCATAGAGAATCTACGGTGAATATTTTAAATTTCCTAGAGCCCTAGAGGTCAGAGTGACAATTTTTGGCTAACTCTATACTCAAATTTCATGATTTTTCACCAAAAATATGATGCTATAGTTAGTTTCCTCATCTGATCGGCCCATTTTTAGGCCATCCCCAGATTTGGAGGCATAATGTGTAATTTTTCCATGTATGCATTTTGATTTTGTTGAGATTAATGCAAGAGGACCCCCACTATGAACATGGCCCGGAGATGTAGTCCACATTGGACAAATTTCGTTATCAAGTTGTATGTGTTCCTTGTATTCATGGTTGCCTTTAATTTTCCTCTTCTTTAAAGTGTATGTGCATGTGGTTTTTATGCTCTTTTTACATTCAATTCTAAATACATCAATGAAGTAAAAGATTTGGATCAATGGTTTCACTGGTATAAGATATAAATAAAGAATAAAAATCATAATTAAGTTAATCTTACAAATTTATCTATAATTATTTTGTTTACAACTTTATTCTTTATTTATGAAATGAGGATATTATTTGTCTCTTACCCTCCTAATATTAGTTTTATACTCTCTTTATTCAACTCCCTCTTTTCTAGTAATTCATTTGGAGCAATTAACATGTTTTCTTGCTTCCTATAAAGGTCAATGGAACCATAAAAATCTAATAGTTTTTTTTGGTACAATAATGAAAGAAGAGGGAAATTACATGAAAAACAAAATCTCTACTTTACCACAATTTAGAGACACGACACAAGATTTTTTTGAGGGAAAAGAAACATTTAAGTAATTTTGTATTCAATCTTTTTCTATGAGATTACATTGCATACAGCACTTGCTATGTATTGTTTTCTAACCAAAATATTATATTTATTTTATAAATTAGGTGAAAATGTCATATTTAAATTTGGATTATGATGTTATATTATCTAATTAATATTTATACCAGGGAAGCAATATAATAATATTGGTAATAATATCGTATCATTAACAATATTTTAATGAAATCTATATATACACACATATGGAGAGAGACATATGGAGAGAGAGGGAAAAGAAACATTTAATTATTTTTGTGTTCAAACTTTTTCTATAAGATTACATTGCATACAGCACTTGTTATATATTGTTTTCTAACCAAAATATTATATTTATTTTCTAAATTAGGTGAAAATTTCATATTTAAATTTAGATTATGAGGTTATATTTTCTAATTAATATTTATACCAGGGAAGCCATGTAATAATATTGGTAATAATATCGTATCATTAACATTTTTTAATGAAATCTATATATGCACATATGGACAGAGAGAATGCAACCATCAACAAATTTGTATTTAATAGGTAAATGGGATTTGAAACAATAATGAGAGAAAAACTCACTCTCAGCTTTATTATAAAATTAGAAAATATGATATAATTAGAAAATACAACATTATTGTACTTCTTCTTTTTTTGTTGAAGCAAGAGTCGGACCTTCTATTTCATTAAAACGTGATATGAATTACATAAAATACAACAGTTCACTAGGAACTGTAGTCTAAGGAAAAAACCACTCTCTAACTATCACCGAGCCAAAGGCAAAAGCCCCAACCCCTTCACACATAACCTCTAAACCCTTAAAAGAAATACAAAGCTGGGACTAAACAGTCAAACCACCGAAAGCAAGCTAGCTAAAAAATGAGTCGGACCCGAAGAGAAAAAACTACCAATATATCAGGATTTCGGGTCTGAATGACTCACAAACCCTCAAGCCTATAGAACGTACTATAATCAACTATTACTGCCAAGAACATTTTACCACCCGCCAAGACTAAATTGTCACCACGCTTCCCGCCTTCAACTGGACATGCATTTTTAATCTCTACCGTCAGATCACCCCGCCCGATCCAACGGTTGTGGATGATTTCGCATTGTGTAGAAGCATGGTGCTTACCCACATGGACCCACCAATATGCTCGATCGTTCCTGACCGTAGATCCGCCTTTCTTGATCCAATAGTTGAGGATCATATTACACAGGTCTACATCACCAAACAATAGTGCACGATGAGGGTCGTATTCAATCTTACCCCTTGGCCACGTGTTGCCCGATGAGTGGAATCCCTCCCAAATCAGAAAAACCACTTCCTACTTGCAAGGCATGTGATCACCGAAAAACCACCCCAAACGTGGTATGGCATGCACCAACGGAAAACCAAGGGTTTTGAGGCTGCCAATAGATCCCGAATTCCGACCTCTCATAGCATCCCCTCTACGCTTGTACCTAATCCAATGAAATATATTGCAACCACCATCCAGCCGCCCATCCCAAAAACAGAGTCTCTCGATCTGCTTCCCCATGGAGCCTCTGTGAATGTACTTACCAATGTTGTGAAAGACAAAAATGGCTTGCAACCCACAAAAGACCAGACAATGAATAAAATAGCTACGCATAAAGAAACTAAGTCATCTAGTCCTCACCTCCATGGCTCCGTTCCGAAACACCATACAGTCTTCATCCGCCTGGTCGTGACAATTCGAATTTAATCTATTCTGAGGCAACTCTTGCCAACCCATCGCAACCCTATTTGCTGTGCAGATCACTCCTTGATTAGCCAGAACATCCGCCAATTTATTGGTTGTTCTGCACACATGGTTAAAACTAACTGTTCGAAGGCCTTGGAGGTGAAGCTGAATCCATTGAAAGACCTGGATCAACCTCCATTTTTTTGAGATCTTTTATAGCAACGTGCCCTAGCTGATTCTCTTGACTAAGTTAATGATTAAATCAAAATCAACTTCCACAATCACATTTTTACGGTTATCCTGCTCCACGAAATCTAAACATTGCTCCATAGCCATTAATTCCTCCATATTGTTAGTGGCTCTTGCTAAATGGCAATGGAAGATGAAAATAATACTTCCATTTTCATCCCTTAACACCCCTCCATAACCAACAGTGCTCGAGTTGCCTTTTGAAGCCCCACCAATATTGTATTTGAAAAAACCTTTAGGGGGACAATGCCAGAAATCCTACTCATAATCCATTGCTAAAACCCTCCTATCTAGGCCTTGATGAATGAGACCCTGCAAACCCAGCTGACTGAGGATCCTCAAATTAACTTCTAAAGGCTGGTTCTTAAGGGGCTTTCGCACAATAGTGCCAATCATCTCCTTAAGTTGTTTTAAGATCTTCTCATAAAGGCAATAGGATGGGTTCTTTACATTATTGAAGATTCTATTATTCCTTTATTTCCAGACATTCCAAATAATGAAGCTTGGCGTAAGAGCCCAAGCTGAGTCAAGAAATTCATAATCTAAAAAGTTTCTTCTCCAATTGTTTAGGGTATTAATAATACTCCCTTTGTCTATATCAGTCTGTTGGAAAATGGTGACAAAAGTATCCCACAACCTGGAGGTGAAAATGCAATTGTTGAGAAGGTGCTCCATTGTTTCCTCTTGGGCTTCACAGAGCTGGCATTTGGAAGGCCCCATAACACCCTTCTTCTGAATGTTATCCCAGGTCAAATTTTTCTTATGTTGAACTAGCCACATGAAGAGCTTAATCTTCATCCAACCTTGATGCCTCCATAGTCTCTGCCAAATCCTATCCGGAACATGGGAATCCAGATCAAGGAGTATGAGTTTTGCCTCCTTAATATTAAAGTTGCCTTCATTATTGTAGACCCATCTCAGTTGGTCATGCTCCCCCGCCACTAAAAGCTTCCTTTGCTCTAACATTTTCATAAGTGCCTCTGCTTTAGCTTTCAAGGGGCTATCATCTTTGTAATCCAAGTTCCTCCAGGTTCTCCATTTTCTTGTTCCATTAGTTTGGTCCCAAAAATCCTTTACCTTGGATAACCCTTTGTTATCTGTTTCTTTCTTGTGGTCCACTAAGTCTTTTGTTAACAATATAGGTTCTTGTTGCCATTTATCCTCCCAAAATAAAGCTAAATATCCATCTCTAATCTCCCAGAAGCTATTTTTTTGAACTAAGCCCCTATTCTCCCAAGCCTTATTCCAGATTTGTGAGCTCTTTATATTTCTAGACATCCTTATATGATCATAACTTTGCCAAGAACTAGCATATTTTCCTTTCCAAATAGTACCCCACTAAGCCTTTGGGTCTTTTACCCAACGCCACCATAATTTTTCCCCTAGAACCTTGCTTAGAATCTCTGGATCATCCAATCCAAGACCTCCATGATTTTTAGGTTTGAAAATTTTCTTCCAGGCTACTAAGGCCCATTCTTTATTTCTCCCCCCTTGCCCCAAAGAAAGTCTCTTTGGATGGTTCTGAATTGTTGCAAGACTCCTTTTGGTGCTGGGAGAGCTGATAGCATAAAGACTGGGATGGATTGAAGAACAGTCTTTGTAAGAACCAACCTACCAGCCAAGTTTAAATATCTAATAGTCCATTTCCTGATTTTATCTTGCAACTTATTAATCATTGGCTCCCAAACGCTTTTGCGTAAAGTTTTAGCAGTTAGAGGAACTCCCAAATATTTTGAAGGGAGGACATCCCTTTGAAAGCCCAGATTATGGAGATATTCCTCTGAATAGCAATATTGGTATTAAATAAAAAAATATTAGAGTTGGAGAGGTTAACATCCATACCTGTAGCCATGGAAAAATCATTTAGGATCTGTTTATACCCAAGAGCTTCCTTGACTGTGGGGATTCCCTGTAGCATGGTATCATCAACAAATTGTTGATGAGTCAAGGCCTGTCCATTCTCAGAAAGTTGGAGACCCTTAATCTTACTCACTTCCTTAGCATGTTTGATAGACCAGCCAAATCCTTCCATCATGAGGATGAAAAGTAAGGGTGAGAGCGGGTCTCCCTACCTAAGACCTCTTGAAGGAATAAAAGTCTCGGAGGGAGAGCCATTAACCAAAATTGAAAAGCTGGAAGAGGTCACTAGGGCCATGACCCACCTAACCCAATTATGGTTAAACCCAAAAGCAATAAGAACTTTCCTGATATAGGTCCAATTCAACTTATCATAAGATTTGGCAAGGTCCAATTGCATGATCATTCCAGCCTTCCTATTGCTAGTCAATGAGTGCACCACCTCATGTGCTTGAATGATTTTATCTAGAATTTGTCTGCCTTCCACATAACCAAATTGTTCTATAGAGACTAGTGTAGGAAGAAGAGGCTTGAGTCTATTGGCCACAACCTTGGATATTATCTTCTAAACCACACTGCACAAAGATATGGGTCTATAACTGTTTGGAGTCTGTGCATTGTTCTGTTTAGGTATCAGGTATATAAAGGAGGTATTTAGCACCTTCAAAATAGTTCTATTCCTTCTGGAATCTTCCATTACATTCAGAATATCATGTTTGACAATATTCCAACAAGCTTTAAAAAAATCCACATTGAAACCATCAGGGCTAGGCGCTTTTCCATTCTTCATTTCTTTGAGGACCTCACTAATCTCCTCTTTAGTCACTGGCCTATTAAGGTTGAAATTATTCTCTCTAGACACCAACCTAGGTGTATGTCTTGTTAAGTCCCTGATGGAGTGCTCTCTATATAAAATGGTTTCTTCTACTGTGCCTTGAAAATGCTGGACTAACACAGCCTCTATATCTTCATGGGTATTAAAAAGATTCCCTCCCTCATCCTTGATCAAAGATATCCTATTGTAAGCTCTATTCGCCATGGTGGATCTGTGGAAAAATCTAGTGTTTTGATCTCCTTCTTTTAGCCATTGAACTCTATATTTTTGTTTCCAAAATATTTCCTCTTGTTTACATAAATTTTCCCAGTCTTGTTGATGTTTGGTGACTTGATCACTTTTGAATTTATCATAGCCATCCGTGATAAGGGCATGGTTGAGTTCCTGCATTTTATCTTCAGCAGATTTTTTGCTTCAAAAATATCGCCAAATTCATTCTTGTTCCATTCTTTGCGCCTGAGCTTGATATGCTTTAGCCTTTTGTGTAGAAGGAACATTCTTGTACCCTGAATATGCAATTCTTCTGGCCACCAATTTTCAATTTTGCTAATGAAATATGGGTGTGAAAGCCATATATTCTCAAATCTAAAAGGTCTATTCTTGGGAGTACTAGTACCCCGCACCTCCAATTGAACCGGCTAGTGATCTGATCCTCCAAAGGGGAGAACTATCATTGTGATTTCCTTATCGGTGAGCTTAAGGTCCTCTGAGATTAAGAATCTGTCTAGCTTTGAGGCTACTTGAGACTCTCCTCCTCTTTTATTGTTCCAAGTAAAGAGACCATTACTCGTATCCGTGTCAACTAACTTCAGATTATCGATGAAAGTTTGAAATGATAAAGAGTCTTTGCTAAGAGTTCTAGTTCCTCCTTTTTTCTCCAAAAGTGATTTGATCATGTTGAAGTCCCCCCCATGATCCATGGTATTCCTGCATGTCTGTCTTTGAGATCCACAAGAGAATCTATAAACCTGAGTTTATCATCCATTCTTTGGGGCCCATAAACATTCATGACCAGATAGGTCTCCCTGTTTCCCACAGGCTGAATAACCACTGATAAGTAATTCCTTGATGCCTCAGCATCTATAATATCAATATTTTGGGGGTTCCATAGAGTGAGTATACCTCCTGCTGTATTCTCTGATTTGACTTCTAGAAACTCAAATTGATTAAGCCATTTGCTATGAATTTCTTTTATTTTTTGAATGGAACGTTTAGTTTCCTGGATAGAGATAATATCTGGAGCTGCTTGTTTCATTCTATTACTAAGTAATATTTGTTTTCTTTTACTACCTAGACTCCTGATGTTCCAAGATGTGAACTTCATCATTAAATATTTGTAAAGGAGTAGCTGGTTAGGTCTTTCATCTTACCTGAATCAATAATTAGCTTTCCAAATTCCATCAATAGCTCGTTCTGCTTTTTCCTGCCTCCTTTCTTACCTAGGTTTCTAAGTGCTAATCCTGGTGTGGTTTTCATAGTTTTCACACCTTCGTTACCCTGCCTTTCGTTGCTTCTTTGCCTCTCCAACCCTTTAACCTAAGTTTTCCATAGGAACAATTGCTTAACTCTATTGAACTCCTCTTGAGGTAACGATTCTACCGCTCCCATTGTTCCCTGTTTCAAGAACCCTTCCAGGTCTAAGTGTTCTCTGTCAAGAATCTCCTTTAGTTCATGATCCTCCATTTCCATCTCACTCTATGTCATTTCCTGATCCATTTCCAGTTCTGGATCGCTCATCATGGCCTCTTTCTGTTTATTACTACCCTGTGTTTGATCATGTTCTTCTACTTTCTCTTTCTCCACTAGATTCCCTTCCATTGTGTGATCTACTTTTGCTATCTCTTCTTCTTTTTCTATCTCTTCTTCTTCTTCAAATACTTGGAACTTGTTTTGATTAATCTATTGCCCTTCTGTTAGATGTGGCTTAGGCACCCTTTTTCCCCCTTTTCATCTGTGTACCACTTTTTGAAAGCTTTCATTATCTTTCATAGTATTAGCTTTACTCCTGTTCTCTATTTTACTGAGAGGGCAATCTCTGAAAAGGTGCCCATGCTCATGGAATCTACGGCATATGAAAGGAATATGTTCATAATCTACTGTTTTCACCCATTATTCATCAAAAACTTCCAAGATTACCTCATCCGATAAAGCTCCAGAGAGATCCATCTCCACACATATTCTTGCCAAGGATGTGTATTTTCCCCTTCTAGTGGCCTCCGAAGCTTTAACAAAATGCCCTAATTTATTTTCTATGGCAGATAACGATTCCGTTTGCCAATAATCAAGAGGTAAAGAGTAGATTCGTACCCAAACTGGGACCGAAGTGAACGTCTCACGCTCCGGGATAAAATTCATAATCCATGGCCGCATATAGAGGCCTGTTTCTGCATAGAAATAAGGCCCTCCTTCAAACACATTATCTTTATCTTCAATATTTGTAAATACCATAGTGAAGAATCCCTTAGACCCAAGATGTAGGTCTATGCTTCCTTTAGGTTTCCAGTGGTTTTTAGTCCATGTCTGTAAAGCTTTTTCAGTGGGCCATAATCCCATGAATTTACAAACGATTGAATATGTCCACATGTGGTCCCTGTGCGCCTACACAACAGGATAATTTAAAACCACTCTTGGTGTGATCACAACTTTGGGTTTGCATGGTCCCTTTTGTGCTTTTTTTTTGTTCCATGTTCCTTGTCTTCTTCCTCATTATCGTTTGTGCTATTATTCTCCCTTGATTTGGTGCAATCCTGCTCCCCTTCAATGTTCCTTTTCCCATCTTCTAAAGGACCTCTATCATTTTCTAATGGTTTGTTAGATCTACTGGCCATAGCCTGCTTATAGGAGGGAGTGGAGCTCCCTCCTTTACGCTGTTCCATAGAGATCAATGCTTGCTAAAATCAATAACCCTAGATGTTCGCTCTGCTCTCCTTAGCTCTGCCGAATCGTCCCCAAACAAATTCTCTAGTGGTCACAACATTATTGTAGTTCGATATAAAGAAGATCATCATAATTTTTTATTAGAAATGAGCATATTCTTTGTCTCTTGCCCTCATAATATTAGTTTTATACTCTCTTTAATCAACTCTTTCTTTTCTAGTAATTCATTTGGAGTAATTAACTCTTTCTCTAGTAATTCATTTGGACTAATTAACAATGTTTCTTGATTCCTATAAAGGTCAATGGAACCATAACAATCTAATAGTTTTCTTTAGTACAATAATTAAATAAGAGGAAAATTACTTCAAAAACAAAATCTCTACTTTACCATAATTTAGAGACGTGACAATATTATTTTGAGGGCAAAGAAACATTTAAGTAATTTTGTATTCAAACTTGTTCTATGATATTACATTGCATACAACACTTGTTATATATTGTTTTCTATCTAAAATTTTATATTTGTTTTCTAAATTAGTTGAAAATATCATATTTAAATTTGGATTACGAGGTTATATTATTTAATTAATTTTTATATTAGGGAAAGCCATATAATAATATTGGTAATAATATCGTATCATTAACAATTTTTTAATCAAAATTATAATTATATAATTATATATAGAGAGAGAAATTTGTTTTTACTAGGAAGATGGGATTTGAAACAATCATGATAGAAAAAATCACTCTCAACGTTATTATAAGATTAAAAAATATGATTTAACTAGAAAACACATTATTGTACTTTAATATAAAAAGGGTCACCATATATATATATATATATATATATATATATATATATATATATATATCAAAAAGATTAACATAAATAGGAAATTATTATATTTTTATTTTTTTATGCAAAAATGTAAATCAATTTTAACATTTTATTTATTATGTGTCAAATCCATATTGAGTATGGAAGGAATTGAACTTGTCCCTTTTATTGAGAAGTAGACCATTGAAATGATTTTAAATAAGATTACTTTTTATGTGTGTGTGTGTGATATTGAAAAAGTTTACTTCTATCCTATACTTCTAAGTCTTCCAAGTCTTCCATCCTAAATTTCCAACAAAGCTTCATTTCCCTTATTAAATATGTAGCAGAACATCCAACTTTCACTTTGTCTAAGCATCCACTCATCTAACCTAAATACCACTCTGTATCCCAACAAAAGTTACCTAGTACATTTTCACTCCTCGTACGGTCATATGTCTTTAGTTCTTTCGATTTTTCTATTATTCAAGTGTTGAACATATTTCATCCCATAGCCTTCTTCAATACTACAATTGTCTCAAATGTCTCTCTAATGAAATCAACGAATCATTCACTTTATCTTCAAGTAGATGCATTCTACCTCCATATATATGGTTTCTATCAACTAATTGAGAGAGAATATCAAGTAGATTCTACCTTGATGCACCACCACTCCCAACATGTGAACAACCATCTCCATTTGCTATAAGGAACCCAGTCACGAGGCCTACACAAAAGCCTATAATAACCAAGCCCCAATAAAAACTAGAATCCAACCCATTATTTTCCCTTCAAGTAATTAGTCACATATATACCATGACCACCCAAAATAGAAAACAAACTCCAACTTGTAAGACTTGTAAAACACCTCCTCATATAATTTTTCCAACACTATCTCACTAATTAAGAAGAGTATTTTCACCAAAAAATGTGTCACAAATGAGCTCTAATATCTAATTCCCTTGGTGGTTTAGTGCCCTTCATAGAAAATTTTCTAATACCACTATCATACCCCAAATTATTCCCATGAGTTAAGGCACATTTTGACATCTGAGCATGCAACCCTATTATGGTTCCTCATTAATGGCATGATATTACACCTGAACTATGTCTCTACATTTATATTTTTGTCTATGTGATTATTTAACAATGTATGCATGATAAACAAGTAACCAGTCATAAGTACAATTTATCTTCTTTACTTCAACATCATATATGCATAATTCATTTATTTAGTAATTACACATACATCAACATCATCACAATGTAATAGTACACAAGTTGTATAGATGTTTTAGCACTAATACTCAGAAGCCCAAAGGGACATGGTAAGGATTTTCCATCATGTGTTATTAGCTATTGTAATATTTTTCTTTATTGTTATTGGTAGTATATGATTATTGTGCACATGTGAGGGTAATGAACTCTTTTTTAACTGAAAACGTTTATATTTCTAAGATTTTTTTATTTATTTTACATGTTCTTATGCGAGTTTTTGATTCTAAATTGTATCACAATTAATAGTTAGTATAATCTATTCATCGTGTATCTTAATCAAATATTGCTATAACTCTTTCTTTAAGGTTAAAATCTATTGTAACATTCCTTGTATAAATTCACTTAAGGTATTTTCATTAATGTTGATTTCACTTGAATTCCATTTTGGGTTTCCCTTTTATATCTAATTTTTCCAAAATCTAACTTTAATAAGGCATAATATGGTAGTCATACCAAAAATCTCGATGGTATTCTTATCCCAAATGGTGTGAATTCTAACAAGAGCGTCATACTGGAGAGATCCCCTTAAGACTATAAGCAGTGCATATGGCCCCAACAACATAATGGTCCAATAAACTTGCTCTAATATAAATAATATAATAATGAATATTTTACATCCAAGTCCCAATAAGATTTCCATATAATAATGAATATTTTACATCCAAGTCCTGATAAGCTTTCCAAAGGGCCTATAGTTGATAAACATATAGGGCATGATCTATCATAGCAAAGTAAAAGATTACCAAATTAAAGAGGCTTGACAAGGAAAGTCTAAACCAAATGACATGAAACATGCCTAATGAGGAACCTAGAAAGACAACATAACAACATTGTTAGGGAAAAACGAATAAACTATCAAACAATTTAGAAAATAAATACACATTCAAACCTTATTAAAAGAGCTTGGGACATAATCACATTACCAAATTGTCATGCCCATAATAAATCAGGTGGATAGGAATGCTAAAACAACTAAATGAATTAGATGTGAGGATGCTATCATTGAAACTAGTTTTTTTACAAAATTACCACAATATAATTTGTTTTACAAGGTAGGTTACATTATTCTTAAACAAGTGTCTAACTATGTTTGGATCTAGATAAAATAATGACAAGTAAATGTGAGAAAGCTATTAGAAAAATATGTTAGGTCAAAAGGAAAATTTGATTGCATTCTTAAACTAAATATTGGTTACATGGACCTCAGAAAAATTTGCACATCAACAAAACTTCCACTTTATATTAAAAAAGAAGAAGAAAAGAAAACAAAATATCTCACCTCAGGCTCTTTATAGAAATTTCCAACCACTGCATAAGCCTCATATCACCATTTTTATCATCTACACATCTTTAGTTATGAGAACCACCATTATTTTTCACAAACCTTAGCACCAAGGACCTATTGAATTAACATAAATTTCACTATGTTTTCAATGGTTAACTCAGACAATGTGCCATTATAATTCCATTGCCAAAATATCTCACCACTTAGTTTTAAATCAAGTTTCTAAACTTTGCATAGACCTCAAACCACCACCTTTTTCCTTTCTTGTGTTTAAACCACAAGAAAATTGGAAGAGTAGACATGGTGCACAAATTCACTCAAAAATAATTTTGCATTCTACAAAACAAAGACAAATTACAAGCCACATAAATAGTGGTCATTAGATGCAACAGATTCCAAACAAGGAATTACTTGTTGAGAAAATATATCAACAAAACCAAAAAAATAATCTACCTATTTAAGTGTAATGTAAGAATTATTTCCAATTCCCCCCTTTAATTATTACATTACATCATTACAAAGATAAATATAAGAAACATAAATTGCATATAGTCGCATCTATCTAGCTGGTCTTCCTCGGAAATTATCCCCACTTTGAAGTCTCCCAGACAGTGCTCTTTTCACCAACATAATTTTTTATCTTCCCATTCAACTCATTTAAGACATAACCACCTCTAACCATCTTTGACAAACTTTTTATAATTGACGCTTCTCGATCTCCCGAAGGACAATCTCGATACTGGACTATATCCGACATTCAATTATGAAATTGACCTTTATGTGACCTTTATACACACATGAATCTCATATCATAACCTGTAACCGATTCTCTTGATGCCCAAAGCCCAACGAGATTCATCAACATATAATATATTCACAAAATTAATCTAGCAATGTGTTCTCTCAGTATTGAGGAACATTGAGAACCACTAACTTATTTATATTCTTTTGTTCATTACTTGGTTTTGCACCTCACAATTTAAAATACATCACTAAATATCAAAATCACACGGAATAATAATAAATGCATTAATCTAAATTTGTTGCAAATTTGGATTCCTCTCTTTAGCTACTGGTGGCTTGCTATGTTGCACTCCTTCCATTTAGAAGTAATTATTCAACTTAAGCATTTTTTGGAAATACATCCACGTATTGTTGAACCTTACTGAATTTTTTTCACTTAGGTCTTGTTCAAAACACCCAACTGTGCACATGCCTTAAATGCTAGTAAGGATATCCCTCATACTTAATTCCATAGTAGTGCAGAGGCTAATAATAATTCCATGCAATTCTCTATACCAATAATAAGTTTCTTGACATTGCATTAAAATTGGTTGGAGATGTGGTATATTTGCTGGAGCCTAATGATAAATGGTACCATTGCCTTTGAATTTCCACAAATAATCATTTCTTCAACAACAAGTTCCTATCAATGTTGATAACAAGTGTTGAATCATCATCTCCTTGGTGTGGAATGCATAGTTCACATGATTCAGATCTAAAATTTTGTGACCAAAATTACTACAGTTCCATCTGTTTCAACCGATGGCTTGTCAAAAAAAATTAAAAATAAAAATAAAAAATAGAAAATAAATAAAGCTTCACAGATCATTTTATTCATGACTACCACACTTCTTGTACACCATTGAGGCTACCATGTCTTCAGTCAACATACAAATTGCATCGAACAGAACAAACAAAAATGATTGATTTGTAGAATGATGTGGATAATGATGGTGACAGTGATGTTGTCTATTGTGTGTGATATAAGGCATTCGATGGCTATCCCATATCTCTATGAAGCCCAAATTCAGGTGAATCAAAGCTGCAAGTTTGTAGCTTCATAACCCATATTATCTCACTGCTATTTCCACCATTTAATTTTTGGAACATCTATACAGAGAGGAGAGGGCACAATTGATGGTGCCACTACACTTTCTCTGAGAAACACAAAGAAAATGAAAGATAAACCATAACAATAGATTCTATGGCAGAGGGGCTCCAGTCTCCATATCACTGTATATGATTCTTCAAGTCACAACATCCTCTAGGTATGAGTTTGATTTCGTCCAAAGGAAATGATTATGGCTTATTAGCAGCTCCCACACACAAGAGATGCAGGGCCAATAACTAGTGACTCTTTTCTCTATGCATACAAAAAGAGCTAGCGTACAATGACTTTCTCCTTCTCGAGGTGGACTTTCTCACATGCACCATCCACAAAAGTACATAGATCTACACGAACATATAAAATTCACAACATAATAAATTTCACACACTCTACATCTAACCTATGTACAAAGACTTAGCTCTCATGCCTCTCACATTTTCCTAGCTTTCCCATAAGGTAATTAAGCCATTATAAGCTCTGATACCAACAAAAAAATTGGAAGGGTAGACATGGTGCAAAAATTCACTCACAAATCAATTTGTATTCTACAACACAAAGCCAAATTACAAGCCACATAAATAGTGGCCATGAGATCCAATAGATTCAAAACAAGGAATTGCTTCTTGAGAAAATCTCTTAACAAAACCAACAAACTAATCTACTTATTTACTAATGTAAGCATTATTTCCAAGTAAAACATGACCTACAACAACCATATTTTTCTTACATAAAACTATATTGGTCTATCACTTGCAATGAAAATTCAAGTTACTAACACCCTTTAGTGCTCCCTAAAGGAAAGATAATATATTTCATGGCAAATCACTCACTAATCGAATCCACCCATGGCCAATAGACATAATATAATATTCAATAAATGAAGTTCATGAATGTCCATTGAACTTTGAGCATAAACCAACTATTAAATATCTCTCAAAATCTTATTGTGGCAAGATGCACTCCACCTATATTATAGGGGAGATGTGTAGATGTAATGACCCAGGGAGATGTGTAGATGTAATGTAAGAAAATATGTAAACATTTTTATGAATGTATATTAATATGTTCAATTTATTATTGTAAATATTTACAAAACCTTTAAATAATAATAATAAGATAATAATAAGAAATTAAAAGTAATATAGATCCCAACATGGTGGAGGTGTTGTTATGTGTGTAGAAGGTTAAAAATAATTAAAATAATAAAACTCAATTTTTTTATATTTTAATTTTGTTTTTAATAAAGTTATGAATAATTTTTTAGATTAATAATAATAATAATAAATAAATAAATAAATTCATAATATACATATCACATTAAAATATATTAGTATTTATAGGTTAAGATTCATTTTACCTTATAAATTAAAATGAGTTGTTTTTAGTGAGACCTTTTGGAACCTTTTCCCGTGGGGTTTTCCAGTCTAATTTCTCTAAAATGCTGGAGGAATTTATTGAAATCACAAGTTTGATGGGTAATCGTTGCACAATCCAAGTGCCCCAAGGGTTTTTCACGGTGCTAAATCCATATATACAATGAAAAAACCAGGTTGAATGACACCAATCAAGATTTCACCTCAAATGTTTCCACCAGAAAGTCCAAAATGTCGCACTAGAGACAACTCCAGATTAAAATAATGATTCTATAACCATATTTGAATTTAATTCATAAGTGCATAAAAACTTCAACACTTACAATATAACAATATTTTTAATCATGAATATTCACACCCACTTTACCATAGATACTATTAACTTGTAAATAGACGTTTGTTACAATACCATGGTCCAATACAATACCGTGACTTATCAATACCACATGCCCAAAAACCATATCTCATTTCACAATCAAAATATTTTATTTGAATTTAAGTTTATAGCAATTTTTTAATTAAATATTGAAACAAAATTATTATAATTACTTTTGAAATATATCTAAACACTTTATCACATTAACATATATAAGATATAAATAGTAGCTATAAATTAAGATCAGTTTTACCATAGAAATTAAAATAATAATTAAGTAATCATATTTAAAACTTAATACTTATAATATAACAATAGTTTTAACCATGTATATTTACTCTCACATTACCATGATATTATTAACTTGTAAATAGGCTTTGTTACAATACGATGGGTCAATACCATGTCTCATCAATGCCACATGCCCAAAAACTATCTCTCATTTCAATCAATATATATATGGAGGAGAGTTTGTAATTAGCAAACCTTTCATCAAGTTTTGCACCCCAAAAATAGGTTTGCATGAGAGATTTGATCCCTCTGGGTGCTTGATAAATCAATATGCCAATTCTAATCAAAACTTTGACAATGCATTTGTGTATTTAATTCCATATACCCAAAGACATCTTCATATTAAACAAGTGGTGCAAGGTAGCGTAGTCCCTGTCGTTGAACACAGAAACTAGAAATTGCACCAAATGTTGCAAAGGAAACATGTAGCATATGAAAAAGAGCATAGATGAAAAGTGATTTGATATGTTATGTGATCTAAATGTAGCCCAATTTAAGTAAAAGAGAAATATTAATGTTGTTGCCACTGTATAGTATTTTATAATTGGGATCTCTTTCTTTCCTTTATCGTGTGAAGATTTAAATGGAGAATTAAAAATTTTAGATATCTAAATGATGGAAAATTAGAATTTCAAATGTTAACTAATGCTATTGTTAAATTAATCTCCACACTTGAATTCCAAAAAGTTTGCCATATTAATTTACAAACACAACTCTTCTTTTAAAAACATAAGGACAAATCATCAAGGCTTTATTCCTTAACTCGTGATTATGGAACTACTTAGGCAACTAGGAGTTACATTTTCACTTAGAAAGTATCAACAAGATGATCCATATACATTTTATAAATCTATAAAGTTCAAAAAATCCTACCACCGCTAGGTGTTGAGTAAGTGGCCAATGTATAAAAAATGTTTTTTTAACACTTACTCTACCACATAAAACCATGTTTCTTGGAACTATACAACTACCATATCATTATAATACACATTTAACATTAAAGCAATTTAAAAATATATGTATTAATTAAAAGAAAACATTCTTAATTAAAATTTTAGAAACTATGATAATGCCATATGATATAGAGTGTTTTATCTTATTATGTGTGTCTATCAGTAATAATGCTCACAAGATGTTCATGATCATGCGAAATCAATTTTATGTTAGCGATAATTTTGATAAATGACAAAAATGCAACAGACAATTCGAGCATGGGAAATAAATAATGCTTGAGTTAAATTTGAATTTAGACATCAAATGGATAAGGTAAGATAAATCTTAATGTTTCTCTATAAAATTTGGAAGGATTTATTATAAAAGGATTTGTAGGGTGAAGATATTATAGACACTTATAAACACATACAACATAATTCATTGTAATACACATTCATTTATCATAATTACGTTAGTTGAGATTGTTAATAATGTACTTGTTACACATTCTAGTAAAAGAAGTGTGTTGTGTTAGATTGTTATTAGTGTACTTTTGTTTCTCATCACCTATCTTTCATTCACACTTTTACTCTCAAATTATTAGTAGGCTCAATTTATGCATAGCCTTAAAGATGAATGCAGCTACAATCTATACATTATAAAATTTTTGGTGTCAAACAATTATCTTCAAACAAAAGTTTTTCATTTTTGATGAAATTTAAGATGTGTTGGTGCATTTGAATCTTGTTGGACTGTGTACATGGTTTTGAATACGAGATGAATAATAACATTCAATTTATCTATAACACATAACACATTTCATTGGTTTAGACATATATGTATACATAGAATCATCTTGATGTTATAGCATTACAAGTTCTGAAACCCAAAATATGGAAAAATCAGACGTTCATCCTGATAACTAAATTGAAATACTATTGGGGATACCATGACCAGTTACCCTTGGACCTGATGATGGAAGCAATAAATATTAAGGAAGTATGCCAATCCCATTCATGTTCTTGTTACTCAAATCTTCATTTCTTTGATGCATGATTTCCTTTACCCGCTAAATTGTGGCAAAAAAACTTCGAAAGGCCTCTAGTGCTCTTCCATCATTAGTCCACTTAGTGTCATGTATCTCGCCCAAGTACTCTTCATCTAGTGAATGTGTTCAGAGAGTGTCAGCGACAGCCATGGTTTTGGTGGCTTGGAGCTAAGTTGGCATTGATGATAGGAAGAAATTTTTAGTATTTGAAAGAAAGATTTTACACAATGGATCTATTTCATTACGGATAAACTTTCTCATAATATATGGTTTGTTTGGTACATACCCTGTATATGGGTATTGTCCAAAATTTAAAGCATCATGCTACTCTAATGCCACCTAGATTATTGTAGTTAAGATCCCTATTATATCTTCCTTTGCCTACAAGTTTGGCCACAAAGATGCATTTATTTTATCATAATTCCCTTTGGTTATTGTTTCATCCCACCATGCTTGAAGTTTAATATCAATTTACACGATGTTGGAATCAAAGTAATAGATGGAAACATAGTCTTCCTCCCATTCCTTTATGGTATACCAAATAAGAAGACTATCATCAACATATGGCTAATCATTAATTACAAGTCTTAGACCATGGGGTTGACTCGGATCCTCTACACCCATGCCCCTAACATGGAGACATCACCTTTTAGGTTGATACATGCGATGATAAACAAAAAGTATTTGAAAAATCCTAAATTCTAGCTGACTTTCATTTATTTTTGTGAGTGGTAGAGTAGTTGTGACTAGAGAAAATGGAAAACAGCATGAGCATGAAATAACAACCAGCATGTGTTCTGACACATGGATGTGTATATACAAACATATACATGCATATTTTGAAAATCCAAGCTTCTTTGTTTTCCTCTTTCCTTGTTTTTTTTCTTGAGTGTTTGTTTCTAATTGAAGAACTGGAACCATTGATTTTGAATATTTTATTTTTATGAACTGTAGGCATGTTTGTGATTAACTAAACTACAAGAGGCCAAAAAGAGAAAGAGAAAAATAAAGAAACATAATTTTCCAATGATGAGAAGATGGAAAAGAAGGGCCTTTTTTTCCTTACTTGCACCGTTTTGTGTTGGACCTACAACATTTGAGCTATGAATATTTTACATCTCTTGAAAAAATATGTGTTTCAACTAGTCTAGATTTCTTTGAATAATAGTTGAAAGAGTAGTTCAACAACGTTATGAAATAAAATTGTTTTTGACAAAATAACTCCGATAAAAATGAAAATCAAGCTACAATATGCAAGGATTCTCACTCCCTAGAGTCTAACCCAAGAAGAATTCAAAGAGAACATAAACACAATGTGAAAAGCTCAAGATAGAAGCAATAGTGCATCAAGAAGTAAAAACGTTGGCAAATGAACCAAACTAACCTTTTTTGAAGATGAAACCAACATGAAAAATGGTTGAGGATTACCATATCATTTATTTGAAATAGAACTAAGTGAAATTTCCCATTAGAGATAAGACAATATATCTTATGTAAATGAGAAGTGAAATGGAAGTAACATTGTAGAAACAAGTGCTAATGACACCATTTTGATAAAAAAAAAATCATACAAATAGAGCTATTTAAATAAGCCAAGTTAGATGCACCTATCACTTCAATGTTGCAACATGGGAAGGATATGAAAAGAATATGTACATATCAAAGTGAGAAGAAACTACAATGATAATAGCTCCAAGAAGGATAGTGTTGGGAAATTTTGTTGGAGGAAGGCATACCACTAACAAAAAAAGTGTCTTGTAGAATTTTTCAAGAAAGAGACAACTCCAACATGGTGACTAGGTAAGAAGTGTTTGGATTTGTAAAGAAAATTGTAATAAGTGAGTATAATATAACAGATAAAGATAAAAAATGAGTCCAAGGAAGTAAGATAAAACTTCACGAAGATGAGGATGAGGTTATATTATATAAAAGAGGTGCATACCTTGGATGGGGCTTGGAAGAAAGGAAATCCAAAGATGGCTTATAAGAGTGAAGATAAGTGGGAGGAGGTGTCTCCTAGAGAGGCACATCAGATTGCCTTAGAAGCTAAGTAGAAGCTGACCAGAAGACAACAAGATGTGAAGGGAGAAGGAAAAGGAAAAGGTGAAGAATTTATTAGAATGTTGAAAATAAAATCTATAGAAAGGTATCTCTACATTGACGACGAAATTAACAATAAAGTACATGAATGTAATAATATCTAGAAAGATTGTTCCCAGATTGTTGTGGAGAATGCCAATTATGAGTAAAGATGGCATGTGGTTATGTGCATGCTAGAAGAAATTAGGAATGGGCTTACAACATAAAATTGACAAGAAAAAATCTAGAAAACTAGAGTTAAAGAGAAAGCACCATTGCAAAAGATGCATGTGGGAAATTCTGATTATTCTAATACGTTTTGTGTTGAGTTTGCAAATATGAAAGATTGAGTATGTAAATGTTTTCTATTATGATCAAGAAGTACAAAAGATCAGTGACGAGGAATATTTTGAGTATTTCCTTCAAAGCGATGAGATGAACGTTGCATGTAGTTTGTGCATAGATTCAAAGGTTACGAACAGTGGGGACACTGCAATGCATGAAGATGATAGAGGTAGGGAATTTGAGGTTGTACAACAACAAAATATGTTTAAGAAATGATGTACCTAAAGAGAAATATGTCATAGGAGAGTAAACCAGCTTGAGGCAGTATTGGGTGGTTATTTATGATCCGAATGGAAAATGACATCAACCCATGGTATTAATCTACCCATGTTATTCATCCACCCATGGAATTTACCCATGGTATTGTAAGTGGCATCCACCCATTGTATTTATCCACCCATGGTATTGTAAGTGACATCCACCCATGGTATTCATTCACCAATGGTATTTTCCCATGGTATTGTGACATCCACTCATGGTATTCATTCACCCATGGAATTGACCTATGGTATTGTGACATCCACCCATGGTATTCATTCGCCCATGGAATTGACCCGTGGTATTGTATCTGAAAAATACTATAAGTAACGAGTCGCATTTTGTAAAAGGACAATTTTTATCCGCCACAAATAAGTTTTTTATTAAAATGGGTATTGTAAGTGGCATCCACCAATGGTGTTTGTCCACTCATGGTATTGTAAGTGGCATCCACCCATGGTATTGTAAGTGACATCTATCCATGGTATTCATTCATCCATGGTATTCTCCCATGGTATTGTGAACTCCACTCATGGTATTCATTCACCCATGGAATTGACCCGTGGTATTGTGAAATCCACCCATGGTATTCATTCACCCATGGAATTGACCCGTGGTATTGTATTTGAAAAATACTATAAATAACAAGTTGCATTTTGTAAAAGGACAGTTTTTGCCTGCCACAATGTAGTTTTTACAATAGTATTTTTTAGTTACAATACCACAAGTCAATTCCATGGGTGAATGAATACCATGGGTGGATGTCACGATACCATGTGTCAATTCCATGGGTGAATGAATACCATGGGTGGATGTCACAATACCATGGAAAAATACCATGGGTGAATGAATACCATGGGTGGATAAATACCATGGGTGAATGAATACATCGGTGGATAAATACCATGGGTGGATGCCACTTACAATACCATGGGTAAATTCCATCGGTGGATGAATAACATGGGTGGATTAATACCATGGGTTGATGCCATTTTCCATTCAGATCAATTTATGAGGCTTTTGTGACAAGTATGCTAAGAAACGTTGATATAATTGTATAAACTATCCCGCATCACCCAAAAATATTTCCATACTAGATTCCTAGTTTATTGAATTCTTGCTATAGTTCCTAGCACTTAATAGAAGGATAAAGGGACCTCATCACAAATACCTAGGAATAAGTTGGGTAATATTCCAAATGGTAATTGATGATTGGTGATAATGTTGACCCAGTTGGCATAGTCAACCATATGATCAGATTTTATAGAGGATTAGAGCCTCTGAAAGGAGCATCCAAATTCATTTATGGACAAATTGTGGTAGCTCAATAGTTGGAATTTTGGGATATCCAAGCAGATGAGAAGATGATCACCATGGGAATCTAAAATAGAGAATAGGTGTATCTCTTCACTAAGGAGGTTGGAAAATAAGATCTCGGGTTCTAGTGTAGCAAACAGTTTAGAGAGCTCTTTAAGATCATGGGTTCACTCATGGAGACCAAGATCCATATTGGAAGAATAGTAGAAGTTGAAAGGATCTAGAGCATTAATATTTTACAATAGATCTGATGATGAGTCTACATGTGAGTGAGTGACATTTTGAGGTTGTGATGTAATGAGAAGAATAACATTGTTTTGGTTTTTGGTTTCGTTTAGTTTCTATCATATATAAAGCGTTAAGTTATGCTATGATACTTTTGTGGCTACCATGGTTTATTGTTGTGGATTCTGAGGTAGACAACTTGTAGTTTCACCATGCAAGTAATTGGAAATTTTGATCATAAAAGTGGCGGGAATGTGTAAAAAGATGAAAAAATATTAGGGATGTGTTTCTATTGAAATTCATACTAAGATAATAATTTTGGACCATCACACACCCTTTGTACCGTCTTAATCGATAAGTTGTGTGGGAAAATCACTTAAATACAAGTATGGGAGCATCAATGACAACATATGTAATGTCCTAGCTACTAGGAAATATCCTATGTAGAGTACCCTAACTAGGGGAAGGAATAATACAGACTATGAAACACATTAATAGTCTACGATGATTTTAGTAGACATCGATTAGAAATAAGCATTACAAGTTACCAATGCATTAGTGTCTACTTTCTTGATAAAAATGAGTAGGCAAATGGCATTACTCTCCAATCCAAAGAACATTTCCTCGCATTAATGGCCAATTTTAAAGAACTAGACTAGTTCTGATTAAGATTTAAGGTTGGTTAAATATTTTCTTTAAGGGAATTTGGAGCATATTGACCACTTCCTTTTCCCTTAGGAATTAGGATACGGCAAGGAAAATATTGTTTTGTTTTCTATAGTTTAGGCTTGTTGTACAAGGGATTTAAAATGGGTGATATAAAAGTGATAGAGTTAAAGATTTTATATTTTCATTTAGGAAGCTAAAATTATTGTCAAATGAAGACCTATTTGTGAGGGATCCATCAATACATTACAATGTGCTCGTCAATAGAAGAAATGTCCATTTTTTCCAACTAATGTAGCATCTCATATCAAAGGATTTGATTGTTCCTTCTACCAATATTAGATCCCATCAGATTCATCAAGTATTCATGGAGAATGGAATATGAAAGTAAAGTCATGTTTTAAGTGTCTCAAATCAAACCACATACCTTGCAAGCAAGTCTACATGTAAGGCATGCATATTAAGGCACCATTTTCTATCATATGTAGATGCACTTAACTCCATGGAGTATTTCTCCAGTATAACGCAATATTTAATAACTTCGCCTCCATTTATTACCAAGTTACAAAATAATCCCAAGGAACATATATAGTAGAATGTTTTTTGTGTCTCCTTTCTATAGATGGATTTGTCTATAAGAATTGTACTACTATTAGGGAAGCCTAAATTGCTCAACCCCATATAGTTGAAATTTCATTTGAAAGTTACCTAGGAAAAATGAAAAAACTTGGTAAAACAACAATTAAAGGACAACCATCTTTTAAAAAAGTATGAAGATATTTCAGTTTCATTATCTTCTTTGTGAAAGCTATAAAGTAGAATGATAGGTCTTCTACACTTCTTTAAGACTTGGATGTGGGAACTTATTCACATGCACCTATGAATTTTGATTATGATCGTCTTCCAATGCACACAACTTATGTGGGGATGAGTCCCATAAATATCAAAAATATATAATATCCATGTCCATTATTAGTCTTATATGTTTTTCATTCACGATCATTTTTTGGGTCTCCAATCCATAACCAGTTTTAGAAATTACAATAAAAAGGAGTTGAAAATAATATATTGATATGGCCATTTATAATTTTGTGAGAAAAGAATCCAACGGATTCCAAAGAGGAAAATTTCAAGCAAATATCTCTATTCAATTACCTGGAAAATCTCAGGATAACTTAGGAGAAAACCCACACTAGATCTCATTGTCTAGATCCCAATAGATGGTGTTCTTTGTTTAAGGTAGTTAAAGATTATTAACTTTCTTTTTATTTACTATGGCTATATTATGTAAAAGAATAGTACAAGTAAGGAAAGGTAGCAAAATATGTTGGTATTTTATTCAAATATTAACAATTTGAAGTTAAAACAAGAATCAATGATAACCTAAAGGTAGTTTTGTAATCACCATATCATATCAAAAAGAGAAAAGAAGGCATAAACTAGAATATCACAATATAAAATGAGCTTTTATGAAAATTCTTATGCAACCCATTTAAAAATTCCCATAAAGTCGAAGAAAATCATAGCTTCAAGCTTTTAGTTTCATACAAATCAACCACGAAAAGGTATGGTGCACTATTGAAATTCGTACATAATTACAAAATGCACTAAAACATGAAAGACTAATGCCATGCTAATTAAGTTGGGATGAATAATAGATAAATTTGAGAATAAGTAATTAGTCTCAAAAATGTATACAATTTAAGGGAACTCTTACAAATAGTCATATAAATATCCAAGTAGGTAAGGTCAAGTTCAGTCAAGCATCTGAATCATGCACTATTCAATTACTTTACTTTATAGTATGATCATGTCAAAGTATCATGGAAACTTTATGGTAGTTCTCATGGTCAATGGTAGTACATTAGTTATTTTTTCTAATATTTTATTCATTTACTAGTTCAACCCTTCATTGGAACCTTTTAAATATGCATGACATGATTTTTGAAGATAAGAATGCATAATCAAAGTAAAATCGATTTGGATCATGTCAGTATCATGAATCGTAAGGCTTATTGGCACTAAAACCAATATTCATGCAGTACCTACATCTACGAAGAAAAGCAGAAACCCTCACTTGTATTCATAGGAGGACGACCAGTGCGACGACATCTTGGATAAGTTATATCACCATCCCAAAGAATTAGCCTTGCAAGATCCTCACTTTTATCAGTGTTCCTTAAATCATTGTAATTCACATAGTCATAAATTATATCCCACTACTTACATTCACCTTTTCCATCTCCACTATTATATTTCAAGTCATTCTACTGGAGATCCTCTAACCCATCCGTAGTTTTTGAAGGAAACTTATGGTTGTTTTGATTTCAAAAAGAGAAAAAAACCATCATAATATTGTCTTCCCAAATTTTTAACAAGAAAAAATGAAAATTTGACATGAACCATGTTGGGATTGTAATCTGCACAATCAAGACATAGTTTCCTAATTATTCAGAATGCATGTAGCTTGTTCAGTTGCTAGAGCAAAGAAAATGTCCACCTATATTTTTTTTTTCTCTCATAGATTCTAGAGGGCCTGCTAAGTTCATGAATATAATTTCAATTCGTAACCTTTTCCCTTATTCCTCCCTACTAGGGAAATTTACTTGACATATGTTCTAAACACAACCCATGGAAAACTAGTATGACACTATGCACCAAGCTAGGTAGACCCTAGTAGACTTCGTCTCTAAAAAATTTATAAACTATGAAAATCTAATGTCTAGTTTGAGAACTCTAACTAACCAAAATGTTGAAGAAGATTCTCTTCTCAGGATTATCCTTCTTTAAATGAACCCAAGAGTGGCACATGAAGTAGATCGATTTGTTGTCAAACCTTTCCACAAAAATGGGCTCCAGATTTTTTTTCATGATAATTTGTACCTAAAATAACTCCCAACCAACCAAATTAGACACTTACTACAAAATTTGCGTTGCAACTCATCATGTTATCTTTATGAGTAGTCTGACACAACCACCCCTTCAAAGAAGATTATTTTCTTCTTGCCACTACTTGTCTCTGCAACAAATAAATAAGTGAAAAAATAAACAAACAAAACATCTTCATCCAACCAATTTATTGTACATAAACAAGAAAAATAATAACATGGAAGACGAGGGGAGTTCATATCAAAGGATTTGGTTAGTTAAGGTTTTGTAAATGAAGGAGTCAAGTAACAGTTCGCAGGTTGTGGATTAACGGTGGGGGACATTTGAATTGTCTAACATTTTATCAAATGAGCATACGGAAGATAAGGAAGATGGGAGGGGATTTCATCCTAACGGAACATGTT
The DNA here is from genome assembly GCA_031772625.1 of Pinus tabuliformis. Taxonomy (NCBI): domain Eukaryota; kingdom Viridiplantae; phylum Streptophyta; class Pinopsida; order Pinales; family Pinaceae; genus Pinus; species Pinus tabuliformis. The sequence goes on from CM062813.1 coordinate 886,790,365, forward strand.
ACAACATAATTATGTTTTGGGAAAATTTGCATAAACAAATATAACCTACATTTGTCAATGCCAAATTAATAGTGATCACTAGACAAATAAAATCTTAATTTCTTGCTTTAGCATAAACTAAAGAATTGAGATGTGAAGTGCATAAATTAATTGATGACTCCAACACAATGACTTGCATAAATTTTCATTGGTCAATGTATGTTTTCCATTTTTGAAATATGTATTTTTAAGGAAAAAAATTGGTTTCTTGAAATTCTTTCATCGCTCAAGTAATGGGTTGGAACTCGAAAATTGTGTAGAAGAACCAAATAATAAATGAAACTATTATGATGAATTTTGCAATACTAGGTTTTGTAAAGTGTCAATATATAATGCAAGGTATAGGAGTACCAATCATGCAAACTACAAACCACTAAATTAAGCTATACATAACACAAGATATTAACTTCACTTGGTAGATATTAACTTTACTTTGTAGCTATTAAATTTATTGGGTTTTCAAGTGCATTTGACACAAGTATTGACTCTAATGGGAGACTATCAACGCAAACTATCAATAAATTCACGGCTATAATTTTAATCTATCAATTATTAATGTATCATATTAAGATGAATGTACAAGTTTATTAGATAATGTGCCTCATTAGTTTACTAGGCGTACTGGTTAATGTATCTCATTATTAATGTTTTTGTAAATCATTAATCTTTATGCATAAATAAGCATTCACGGTTCTATCAATATTACCCATAAGAATTACTAATATCATTAAGATATTAAATTGAAATGAAACCCACAACACATTGAAATGGAATTTAAGAATTACTATTATCATTAAGCTATTAACTTGCAGTGAAACAAAAAACACATAGGAAAAAAAAATTAAGCTTGACTACATCTTTTATATGCTCAAATTTGTTGGAGTTCAAGAATTTATAGATCACAAAGAACTTGTTTTAATTAAAAAAGGTACGAATCTCTAGGAATTTGTTACAATTCAAGAATTTACATTTGTGAACTTCACATACCTTATTCACTTCAAAGATTCCACTATGTGCTTAATCAAAATTGAACAAAACAAATCCACCTTATGAGCTTTAATAAGAAAGTAGAAAAACTTCAAACCTCATGCCTGGCGCAAGCCCACCTTTTCACTATCCAAGCCTCTTATGTGTCCTCCTAATGTCATTCTTAGTTAATTCATTGTGAAATCGAAATAAAATGCAACCTAGTTGTCCAAGTTGGACCTATGCAATACAATGTGAATATGAATTTAAATTGAACATTGGGAATTGAATGTAGAATTTGGATTCTCATTAGTATAATATGAAATCAAATGTGGAATTTGAAATCTTGGAAACATAAAATGAAATCCAATGCCAAATTTGAAAACTAAGCTAGATATAAAGTGAAATTTTAAGCACCCACATAAATTGAAATGTCCATAAATGTAATGTTAAACATTTAATGCTAACCAATAAAAAATTTCTATGATAAATTTTGAAACAAATCTAAATACAAGTTATTATTCATTTTACTTTATATAAATATAAGCTTTGAATTGATTTAGAAAATAGAATGATATACTTGCATAGCGATGTGGCCATATCTCCGAAGTAAAAGCTATAGATTGCTTGATAACATTCTTTGTTCTTTTTAGGAAAATATTGGATGAGAATACGAATCGTAGCTTATACGTATATGTTTCTGGAAATTTCCACTATACCACTACCTCCTCATAGAGAGAAAACTAGTTAGTTATCATATGACTAGAATGCGCCAACCTTCAGGATCTAATTGCTCATATTAGGCTTTATAGAAAGATGGGAAAAACTAATTTTTCAACTAAAAAATAGTAGTCATTGCATAAGATGATACTGATCAAACAAAGTTTTGGGATCGACCAACTCCAAAAACTAAATTTCGAGAAACTCATTGGTTTTTAACTTTAAAAACAAGGAGAACAAAGGTTTAAAATGATAGGCAATTACCTAGAAGGAACAAAAGCATCAATCAATTTCAACTAATATTGAAAATCCAAAGCGCATAGAGAAAAGATTAATGTTTCATACCTTGTCCCACAAGTGAAATTAGGGCTAGACCCACCTTCATCTTCACTCACAAGAAAGGAAGTAGTATTGGATTTCAGTATGAAAATGAGCTCATAAGTGAAATGATCTATTACTCTACTTGCTTTTTCATAGGTATATCATTGTAATGTGTATCCATAGGCTTCAAACCATGACACCAACCACTAGAAACTACTTCTATTAAAACACTAAACCCTTTTCGATTATGCACACAAAACCAACTACTCCTATTGAAACTTCGACATTTATGTAAAAAGGATGGTGACTAACTTTTATGAGTATATTAATTTTTATGCTCATGTTGACTATAGTTGACTATGCTTAACTACAATTGACTATTGTGCATATAATTTCCAAAACATGGTTCCTATGGTTGACTTTTGTTAACTATGCTAGATTAATTATGTCGTAAGGCATTCCCCTCCGAAATCAACTCCCCCAACTGCCACCGTGTACTTGTCTGAACCATTCGATCGAAAGTTAAAAGATTGAAAAGTTCTATACCCTTGGATTAATAGTTAGGATAATAAAAAACCTAATAGTTAATTTAGGTTATTTTCTTATGTTCATTTCCGCACCATTTTTCCTGTTGCACAGAATTGCCTCAAATATTGTTGTTAATTCTACACCCCATATTGGTCTTTCATTCTCAAATTCACGAGTTATTGAGATAAAGAATATTTTTCCATTCAAGTTCAATAACAATGATATCAACCCATTTGAAAGGCTTCGCCTATTAAATTGTTTTCCAAGTCGCAACCTAAAGGAGATGGTGCAGTTGTTAGACGAAGGATTGGATTGTTACAGGTGTTGTTTTCACAATTGTGGTTGTTGGATTGTTCATTGTGGCCAGAAAATAATTTCATGGTGGTGATCAGAAAATGCAAGAAGTGCAACTAGCCCGTAAGATTGAAGGCCATTTTATTCATCCAAATAGTATCCACGGGCTAATGATTGACTTTCTATAATATTGAAGGAAATTTTATTCATCAAGATAGTATCCATAGGCTGAGGATTGACTTTGAAAAGGGTGTTGAATCCACTCTGGATCTGGAAAATGTCTTCCTAAAGAACAAGTTTAGTACCTATTACAAATTTGTCATGCCTTCTGGAATTAGTTATTTAGTGAAGAATATCAACTAGAGTGACAAAAGATTCAAATATGGAAGCTACTGAAAGCTTGGTGCATAACTAGAGAAGCGGGGGAAGGTAAGGCATCCCAACATCCTGAAACCCTTGGAACATGTTCTAGACACATATTCTGGTTACCTTTACTACAAATATGTTCATAAAGGCAGCCTCTCATAATTTCCTTCATACTAGTATTGAACAGCCCAATGCTTTCCATTCCAATGGGTGGTGTTGATGTTGTACTAGGAGTCTAATGGCTACAATCCTTGGGTACAATAGCTTATAATTTTCAAGAACATTCCATGAAATTTTTTTAGAAGGAAAGGAAGTTGAATTAAGGTGCATCGCACGGAAACTGGGAAAGATAATTAGCTCTAACAACATGACAAAGCTCCTAAAGAAAGAACAATGGGGAGTAATTTCACAATTATATTAACTAGAGGTTCCCACATCGAAATCATCTATTTCTCCATATCTACAAAAATATTTTGAACAATCATTCCAAGTTATTTGAGACTCCCAAATACCTCCCACGTATTCATGATCATGATCATGCTATTCAATTGATTCCAGGAAGTGTTCCCCCAAACATAATACTAGTGTATTATAGGGGCCTAATAGTAAAAAATATTGGTGCCCTAACCAAACTATTGTTCTTTAATTTGATGCTTCATGTCATACCTTTAAAAAAATATTTAGTGATTTTTCTTATCTATTTGCATTAGCAGACAACGGTCATAAAACAATATACTAAACTAGCCCCTAAATTTTAATTTTCCTCCACCATACTTGCGAGTATGTTGGTTACCAATGGCAAATTGGAATCTTTTACCACATTTATATGTTATTGATAACTGCTTCTTTCAATTATTTGCAATATTTTTTGCATATTGTGCCATATGACCATGGAACATCTTCATTTCTAACAACTACAAAGTGGTATCTTTATTTTTAGAAAAACCACTTGTTGTTTGAGCTTTATGGGTACAAATTGCCCAAAACAATTTGGACATTTTACATGTTTTTAGATATTTTATTTCCATAAAGTTCAAGAAACATAATGATTAACTGTGAAAAATGATACACTCAACCCATTTTTTCTTTGCATAAAAGCTCCAAGATCTCCCCAAGCTCTTTCTCGTGATAGGTAAATTGCTTTTCCTATGTATGGCCATTGCATGTGTCGTGCATAATGTTCAAGGATCACTAACAGATTATGAGATTATAAGTCTGGTAGCTCCCCTTGCCTTTGGAGTATTTCTAAATCCAGATCAAATTCTTAATGCAACATTGGAAAACTTTAGCATTGCATATTTGCATATATGGATCTTTTCCTTCTAATGAACAAATTTCCAGGTTAGTTTTTTTATTTGAGGAATTTGAAATTAATTGAACCCAATTCTCTTAGATAGTAGATGATGAGATTCAAACTCTTTTCCTTCTCGTGTAAAAAAATCCTCTGAGATTTCTTATGCTACAGTTGGGTTACGATAGAGACGATGGGTCTTGATCAAATCAGAACATAAGTTGTCGATTTTTGAGTTGAATTTTTGTCATTTTGCTAATGTGGTTTGTCAAGAGAACTATATGTTTAATGGTTAATTTCATTTGGCTTGTAGTTTCTCCTCTTGCTTGTTTTCCAGACCATCCTCACAGAGGTACAATCTTTTTCCTATTTAAAAACTCAATAACACTTTTATTTTTCCATTGGGTGTGTGGTATCCTATGGAATTCTAGGTCCTTTTCATCCTTCCTTTTGTTGTTTAGGTTTTGAGGTTGTCACATAGATGCTCAAGGTAAACCCATCTTACATAAGCTTCATCTGCCAATACTTGGGCCTTTCATGGGTTCAACTGTTTACATGGATATATTTTGTTTACTAATTTTTATCTTCAATAGTTTTTTTATATGTTACAATGCTTCTCGAATTTATTCCTTACGACGTTTCCTTTGCAACAACTATGGAAATTGCTAGTATACATATAATTTCCAAAACATGAGGCCCAATGATCTATTATTGAATGTTAGTTTTGTTGTGCTAATTTAAATTATATATTTATAAACATGTGCTTGTTCATATCTTCTTGTGCATGAGTTTCCTTAGGTTGTTCAGTGATTGAAACAAGTAAATTTCATCAAGTTTAATATGACAGACATGAAAAAAATAGCTTCAAAGACAAGTACTAAACAACAGACATTCAAAGTACAACAAAACATCAAAGAGACACTTTAACACATTGTTTTGATGAAGGAGTTCACCCCTCTTGGGCTACATCTCCTTGGTCCAACTTCCATGGCTTGGGCCTTTCTATTAGCTCAATATGGAAAAAATGGTTGTTTACAAAGCTCTACTGCTCCTGATACCAACATCAATTTGTTTAGAATGTCAAAATTAGATAGGAACACCTTTTCCTGAGCTCAATTTGGTCAAAACAATGCTCCAATTATGACTCAGACAATTTTTTCCTTGAAAAGCTCCTGCAAAACTGGAATGACTCCAATTAGGGCCACTAAATTAGGAGTTGGCACCAAAAATGTTGGAACCACCAAAACTCCACCAGTTTAATCTCATATTTAATTGTAGATTAGTTGAATACTAAACTGGGATTAACGGTTAATTACGCTTATAAACCTGACCATTTTTTAAACCGTTGGCAGCTTCGTCGGAGGTGACATACGTCATTGGTTTGTTAACATCGCGGGTTCGTAGTGCTGACCGCCAAGTTAGCTAACCTTCACCGTATCCGTCGGATCCGTTCACATGGTGCTAACCATCAGAGTCATGGTCTACGTTGGAGCCGCTGCATTAACCGTTGGGTGTGACATCGTTGCGTTCGCATGGGGAGACCATTATAATTTTGGAGCTCAGCAGTTAACATAACCATAATTATTTGTGGTGACTATCGTTATGTTCACATGGGGAGGGTTGGCATGCGGGCTGTCCCTCGCCTAGCCACCATACCAATAATCATTACAGTTTAAATATATATGGTCCGCTATAGGGGTAAGCAACAGCTAGTAGCGAAGTTGGTAGAAGGATTTGGTCTGCGGAGGGAGGTTGCAGGGTTGAACACTAATGCCTCTAATAAAATTTTGCTCCACAGTTGAGTCTACCTTGGACGTTGGGAGGTTCCACGTGGTAGCCTCCAAGGTTGCCACGTGGCATTCTCTTATTGGCCCAAATGTTAACCAATCAAAACTATGCCAACGCACCTATCTGAAACCAAATGAGAATATGTCATTTCTCAAACTGCGATTGAATGTTGACCAAATTGACCCTACACAGTCACCTTCCACATCAGCAGTACAGACTGTTGGCTGTGTAATGACTGTGTATTTCTTTTGCAAATTTCACCTGTTTAGCAAAGTGAACAGAACACAATAACTTCCTCATACGAACTCGGTTTTCTGTGAAACAAGTTGTGTTAGGATCATTTTTCTATGATGGACGTGGTCATTTAGGTTTCAATCCATTCTAGTAATTTTTATTTTTGAGCTAAATACTGAGCACCTGATCGTTCCTCCCCACTAGAAGCCTTTTGGACCCCAAAAGATACTATTAATTGTTCAACAAGTGAGGATAAAACTCCCTCACCTTCTCAATCTGCAACCATTTGGCTTTAGAAGGATTTTTTCCCTTCAGTCCCACTCTAAGGTATTCAACATCCCCTCTTTTCGAAGTCCTGGTTCTTTTGTCAAGTATGAGATCTTGCTAAAGTTCATCAATATATTCTGGAAAGAAATCATCTATTGATGGTAGTTGAACATGCTCTCCTTGATCATCAATCAAAGGAGGCTCAAACAATCTCAAATTCTCAACATTAACAACAGAGTATATTTGCATATAAGGAGGCAAATCAAGCTTAAATGCATTGTTACCAATCTTTTCCAGAATTTTAAAAGGACTATAACAGATTGAATTAAGATTTTTACCTCTCCTTGAAGTCTCTCCTTGCTAATATATAATCAAACTTTGTCACCAACTTGAAATTTATGATCAACTTGAATGTTTTTCATGCCTTTCATTGTAGTTGCTTTGACTTTTCTCAAGCTATTCCTGCACTGTATGATGTATCAATTGAATTTTTTCTATGAACTTCCTTGCTTTATCGATGTAATTGTGACCATTGATGGTGAGATCTTTCTCAAATATGAATTCTAATGGAAATCTTGGCAAGTACCCATAACATGCCTCAAATGGCGATGTGTTTGTGGAAGAATGCTTTGCCCTGTTATATGCATGTTGTATGTAATGCAACTGTTCATCCCACAACTTGGGATGTTTGCTGCAATATCCTCTAAGAAGATGAATGACTATTTTGTTGACCACCTCAATTTTTCCATCTGTTTGTGGATGAAAGGTTGTACTCTTCTTCAACTTTGTGTCCATCATGTCCCACAAATTTGACCAAAAATTCCCAACAAATCGAGAATCTCGATCACTTACAACAGAAGTAGGAATGTTGGGTCCCTATAATACTAGTGATTACCCCATTACTATTGTATTTATACCCCCTATTTATATTGTTGTGCCCCTATTACCCCCATATTGTTATTTCTGTGCCCCATAGAATCCCTCTATTGTTATTTTTGTGGCTTTATATTATTATTGTTAGGTCGGCTGGATTATATTGTGACTCCTTAGACTCATATATATAGAAAGGAGGTTTTGTCATTTGTATCATCCAAGAATTGTTCATTTATGTAATGTAAAGGAGGTTGCCCCCTCGAAGAGGCTGAATTCTAAGGCATGGATCTCTCTTTTCTATCTTTTTGTGAGCTGGTTTCATAACATTTGGTATGAGAGCTTTGGATTCTAGGGTTTCGCTGCTCCAAACAGGTCATCGTGGAATTTTCGCTATAACTTTTCTTCTGTGACGTTTCAGAAGTCGAAAAAAAAATCCATTTGAGAAGAAATCGCGCTGAACCTTGGGTCCGAACTTCAGAGCTTTTCGCGCAACATTTGCGGAGATATGATCTGATGAATTTGGTCTTTTTGCAGACTCTTGAATTACATTCAAAACAGGTGACCTGGGGAAAATCTTCATAACTTTCTCTCTGGGGACCAGATTGAAATTTCGTAAGAAGGTACAGAAAGAGGACAGACTGTAGTTTCTTGTATGTGTGTTTTAGATTCAAAGGTTGAAACAGGGACTCGTGGCACATCGTACAAGTTCACTCTACTGAACCAGTCTAAAAGCAAGTCATTATGGGAGATTTCACATAACGCTTCCTTGGAGAATCCAATTTGGCTCAGACTTGTGGCATTGTAAAGAGGACGCAGAAGGCTACCACAGGTAGAAATTTTAGAATTGGATGATTCGAAATTACAGAGATACATCAGATTCAATATCAGGCTTCTATAAAGTGAAAAAAGGCGTGTAGTTTTTTTTTTCTTTAATTTTTGTGTAAGCTTGGTTTAACGGAATTCAAAGGGCATAGTAAAGCATTATTATCGGCAACTGATGCCCTGAGGAAAGAAAATGCAAACACCTAGTAAGGAACCTGAAAGCTCTAGCATGACTCATGAAGAAGAGGAAGAAATGCTACATGATATATCAAAATTACAAGAACAAGTGCAACAAATGTCACGCTCACAAAAGCTAACAGAAGCTAAGGTAAATGGTGTGGAATCTAAGATAAAGGGCATGGAAGCTAAGATGGAGGATTCGATGGCAAATTTGAAGATAGATTTGAAGACAAACATGGAAGAATTGAAGAAGTTGCTACAAGAAAGGGTCACTAATGGTGAAAAGGTAGTAAAGGAAACTCATGATGAGAACAAAAGAAATGTTAATCATGATTCCATAGACTCTAATGTTGGATCAAAGACTCACCATGTTCCAAAAATCGATATGACGAAGTTTGATGGCAAGGATCCCGCCACATGGATATTACAGATGGAGCAATTCTTCGATCTCAATAATGTGCAAAACACACAAAAGGTACGTATGGAAACTTTATATTTGGAACCAAATCAGTTTGTATGGTATCAATGGCTTTGTTCTCGTAAACAATTTATCACTTGGGCAATTTTTACGGAAGAATTGATAGCACATTATGAGGATACAAAAAGCAACACTTTTTTTAGCCAATTGATAAGTCTCAAACAAAAGGGTTCAATAATGGAGCACATTGAGGAGTTCCAAAAATTGAACATAAGGGTAAAAGATATTCCAGAGGAGCATAGGATTGATGTGTTCATAGGGTCTTTAAAGGATAATATCCAACATGATGTGCGCCTTTGGGAACCTGATTCATTAGAGAAGGCATTCAGGTTAGTAAGAAAAATGGAAAGCAAAATTATGGCAACTAGGAAGCATACCATTCACAACTATAAAGACGGAAGTGTTGTTGCCCATAGTCTTCCACAACCTACAAGGTTGACACCACAACAATTGGAAGAAAAAAGAGCAAAAGGGCTTTGTTACAATTGTGATAGCAAATACACAAAAGGTCATAAGTGTGCTGAGAAGACATTATTCTACATAGATTGTGAAGAGGAAGAAGAAAAGGAGCAAGAAAGGTCAAAAGAAGAGGATATATTCCAGGAACAAAGCCTAGATGAAGAACAAATAGATCCGACCATATCTTGTAATGCATTGGCGGGAATTACCACTCCTCAAACCATCAAGATAGAAGGACAAATCAAGAAGAAAAAGGTAATAGTGTTGATTGATTCAGGAAGCACCCACAATTTTATTCATTGTAGGGTAGCAAAAGAATTGAATTTCATCCTATATCTAGCACCAGAGTGTCAAGTGATGATTGCAAATGGAGGAACAATAAATTATTCTGGAAAGTTCCATAATATCAAGCTATCCATGGGAGAATATGTATTGACTAGCCCAATGCTTTCCATTCCAATGGGAGGTGCGGATGTTGTACTAGGAGTCCAATGGCTACAATCCTTGGGTACAATAGCTTTTAATTTTCAAGAACTTTTCATGAAATTTTCTATGGAAGGAAAGGAAGTTGAATTAAGGGGTATTGCAGGGAAACCAAGAAAGATAATCAGCTCTAATGGCATGAAAAAGCTTCTAAAAAAGGAGCAAAGAGGTGTACTTGCACAATTATGTTCGCTAGATGTTTCCACATTGGAATCATCTATTTCTCCAGATCTCCAAAAAGTCTTGGACAATCATGAACCCAAATGTTTTGGAAGAAAATATGAGTTGTTTTTTCAGCTGTAATTTTCTTTTTACATGATGTTAATATGCACATTTTTTTGAACATGTCTACAACTACATACAAGTAATCATGACCTTTCCTTGACAATGGAAGACCTCCTACAAAATCCATTGAGATACTCTCCCATGGATGTGAAGGTACCAAAAGTGGAGTGTACAATCCAAGCTTCCTATTGCTAGGCTTACTTGTTGCAAAAAAAGAACATCCTCTTATGAAATGAGAAACATTTTCAAAAATGTGTGGCCAATAACAATACCTTTGGAGATTCACCATTATCTTGCCTACACAAAGTGTCTAACAATAAATGAAGTGTGCACCTTCCTTATGACATTGTTTCTTTCTCCTTGTGGAATACACAACTTTTCCAAGTGATACAACAAACTATTATGTACATGATAATCCAACTCTTCAATTTGTTTTCCTTAACTCAAGCTTGCATATGCATCTTGAAAGTCACTATCATATGAATATTGTTTAATGTAACTTTCATGAAAAATAGAATTATTATTGAGTATAATAGATGAATTTACAATAGGCCTTGAAAGCACATCAGCTACCTTATTGTAGATTCCCTTTTTATACCTAATAACCAAATAAATTGTTGTATAAAACCCATCCATCTGAAATGTTGTGACTACTTCAAATTTGACTGTGACTGTATGTACTACAATGGTTGATGGTCAGTATGGATAATGGTCTCCTTTCCCATCAAGTAGTGCTTCCATTTTTTGACAGTTTGTACCAATGCATAAATTTCTTTGTCATAAGTGGGATAGTTAGTTACAAGTCCACTAAAAATTTTAGAATGAAATGAAATGAGATTACCATGCTGCATAAGAACTGCTCCCATGGCATAATCACTAGCACTTGTTTGAATCTCAAATAGTTGTCTAAGATCCGGAAGAGCCAATACCAGTATTGAACTAATATTTTTCTTCAAAGCATCAAATGCTTTCTATTGTACATCTCTACAATGGAAGACTTTCTTGACACTTGTCAATGCATGTCATGGATCTAAGATTGAAGAAAAATTAACAATAAACTTTCTCCAATATTGTGCTACCCTTCTTACCTCTCTAACTATATTGGGATTGGGCCAATTTAGAATTAACTCAAATTTAGAGGGGTCTATCTTCAACTCACCTCCTCCCACAATTTTTACCAAATACACTAAATAAGTCTTGCCAAATTCACACTTCGACATATTTAAAAACAATTTTTATCTTCTCAAGACATCAAGTACTTTGTTTACATGCATGACATGTTCATCTCTGGATTTGTTGAATATGAGTATAACATCTAAGTACACAATGAAAAAGTCATCTAGAAGTGGTCTCAATACATCATTCATTACTCTCATGAATGTAGTTGGAGCATCTGTAAGACCAAAAGGCATAACAAGCCACTCAAACAATCCTTGTTTAGTTTCAAATGTGGTTTTCGAAATGCCCTCTTCAGCTATTCTAACTTGATGATAACCACTTTGTAGATCTAACTTAGTGAAATAATTTTCATACCTCAACTGATCAAAAAAATCATCAATTCTTGGGAGTGGATAACGATTCTTTACTGTGATTTTGTTCAATGCATGGAATCCACATACATGTGCCAAGTTCCATCCTTCTTTGGCACCAAAACAATGGGTGAACCACATGGCGAAGTGGATGTGTGTATGATACCTTTGTTCAATAGTTCTTGAATTTTCTTCTTGATTTCCATGCTCTCCATAATTGACATGTGATACATGCCAATGTTTGGAAGTGGAACATCCTGCTGCAGTTGTATCTCATGCTAAATTCCCCTCTTGGGAGGTAACCCCTTTGGTTCCTGAAACATCTCGCCATGCTTTCTTACCACATCAAACAAATCAAATTTCAATTTGTCATCACAATCTTCAAAAGACCCATAATCAATATGATTCTTTTTCTTGATCATGAGAACTACAAAAAATTTACTTGAGTTTACTAGTCTCTTCATACACCCTACATTAACCAAAGAAATGTTCAGATTTTTGTGATGGGCTCTCACAATGTACTCCACCCCATTCTTGAGAAATATGTATTTGTTTTCATGGCGATAAAATATTGCTTTCCTATCATAGAAATAAGGACTACCCAAAATGATTCCCGAGATGTCAAGTGGAACTACATCTAACTCAACTTCATTAATGAACTTTTTAGTAATGGAGAACTTGAACAAACAATTCCTTGTAACCTATAAGTTTGCATTGTTAACTATCCAACCCAATGGATATGGCTTATGATGAGGTACAGTTTCAAGGTTAAGATTTGTACCCAAGTCTTCTGAAATTAAGTTTGATTATGAACCATTATCAAATAATGAACCAATATTTGTATGATTTGAAATTAACCTTACATGAAACAACTCTATTCTTGATTCTTCAGTTGGAGAGTTGCTTTGACTATGTGAGGAACTAGTACTTGCAATTGTTTCTTTCCCTTTTGTGACCATGGATGAAATATTGGTCTCATCACCAGAATCTGAACCAAGGTCATGTTGTGTAGTAGAGGTCATCTTTTGTTTTCCCTTATTGTTTTGTTTCTTGGGCCTTAGTTTGGGATGTAATTTCCAACAATGGGCTTCATCATGCCCAACTTTGGAACAATGTTGGCATATGGTTGTCCCGTTCTTTCTTCACACCTTCATTTTTCTTTCCCTTCTCTTTCTCCTTTCCCTTGAAAGGCTTCTTCTTACTACCCTCATCCTGAATGTTCTTTCCCCTTGCTTCAAGGTGTGTGGCTTGCACACAAACATCATCCAAATTGCTTGGATTGAACATAAGGATAGTATGCTTCAAATAGGAATGCAAACCCCCAATATATTTCAACAGTGTATCTTTGGAATTAAAGTTTACTCCTAACAACAAAGCCCTCTTTCTAAACTCCTGTGTATATTCTTAGACAGTTTGGCCTTTAAGATGCCTAAAATTCTGCCAACTCATGATGCCTTTTTGCATATAGGCTAAAGGGTAAAATTGTCTTTTAATTGTAGAAACAAATTCAACCCAAGAAATGGATATCTTATCATGAATTCACATTTCCTCTTGAGTCTTTGCTTCCCACCAGACTAATGCTGCTCCTTCTAGCCTCAATGAATCCAAATGGATCTTTAGGTCATCTTATTGAAGTTTCTAAATTCTGCAGTATACCTCCAATTGTCGAATCCAATTTTCTAACGTTTCCGCACTCACTTCACCATTGTACATGGTAAGTTCAAACTTAATGTCCAATTTGAGTGAGGTAGTCTTTCCTTTTAGGGTTTTTGAATGTGTATGGACAGTTTCAGTGGTGGTAGTGGAAGATGATATTGTGTGAGATGATGAAGATGATGAATATGGTGGAGATGGAGGTGGATTTCCACCATTACCCTTGGAATCCTTCTTATCATATTTTTTTGTCTCCTGAGCTTCCTTCTCCATGTGGAGGTTTAGAACTCTCTCCAACCATTCTAGTGTTCCTCTCTTCATAGAGGACTTTAACCATCTCAGTTAAAGTGAAGAAAGGTTTCTTGAATTCTTCCTCTTCTGAAGAAGGACCTTCAAGCTCTCTTTTTCCAGACATAATGGTTGTGGATTCACGCTCATAAACTGGTACTGCTTGTACCTCTTCAATATCAGTTGAAGGAAAAACTTGAGGAGTTTAAAGTGCAGCTAGAATTGGAACTTTGGGTGGTGGAGATTGTGGCCTTGTGGCTCTTCTTCTTCTGGGCATAACCTCAGGAGTTTCAACCAACAATTTCCCTTCTCCCCTCTGCAACTTTAATGTTGTGAGCATCACAACTTTTCAACCATTAAAACCCTAATTGCACAAAACTCAAGGAGTCAAGAAAATCAACCTAGCTCTGATACCAACTTGATCTGTTATTGAATGTTAGTTTTTTTGTGCTAATTTCAATTATAGATTTATAAACATGTGTTTGTTCATTGCTTCCTGTGCATAAGTTTCCTTAGGTTGTTTGGTGATTGAAACAGGTAAATTTCATCAAGTTTAATATGACATATATGAACAAAATAGGTTCAAAAACAAGTATTGAATAGTAGACTTTCAAAGTACATCAAACCATCAAAGGGACACTTTAACACGATGTTTTGATGAAGGAGTTCACTCCTCCTGGGCTACATCTCCTTGGTCCAGCTTCCATGACTTGGGCCTCTGTATTAGCTCAATAGGGAAAAAATGTTGTTTACAAATCTCTACTACTCCTAATACTTGAACCAATGTGTTTAGAATGTTAAAATTAGCTAGGAACACCTTTTCCTGAGCTCAATTTGGTCGAAAAATGCTCCATTTATGACTCAGACAATTTTCTCCTTAAAAAGCTCCTCCAAAACTGGAATGACTCTAGCTAGGGTTGCTAAATTAGGAGTTGGCGCAAAAAATGTCGGAACCGCCAAAACTATGCCAATATAATCTCAGAGTTAACTGTAGATTAGTTGAATGCTAAACCCGGATTAGCACTTAATTACGCAAATAAACCTGGCTGTTTCTGAAACCATTGGTGGCTTCGTCAAAGGTGACACATGTCGCAGTTTGTTAACATTGCAGGCTCATAGTGTTGGCCGCCATGTTAGCTGACCTCCACCATAGCCGTCGAATTTGTTCATGTGGCGCTAACTGTCAAAGCCATATTTTACGTTGTAGCCGCTGCATTAACCGTGGGTGTGACATCATTGTATTCACATGGTGCTAACCATCAAAGTCATGGTTTACGCTGGAGTCGCTGCATTAACCATTGGTTGTGGCATCATTGCATTCACATGGGGAGACCATTACAGTTTTGGAGCCTGACGGTTAACATAACCATAACTATTTGCGGCAATTTTCGTTGCATTCACATTTGGAGGAATGGCCTGTGGGTTGGCCTTCCCCTAACCTCCATACCAATAACCGTTACAATTTACATATGTATGGTATTCTATAAGGGTAATCAACAACTGGTAGCAGAGTTGGTAGAAGGCTTTGGTCGGGAGAGGGAGGTCGCGAGGTCGAACCTTGGTGCCTCCAATAAAAAATTTCTCAATTGTTGAGTCTACCTAGGCTATTTGGAGGTGCCACATAGTGGTATTTGGGCTTTCCACGTGGCATTCTCTCATTGGCCCCAAATGTTAACCAATCAAAATATGTCAACACACCTATTTGAAACCCAATGAGAATATGCCACTTGTCAAAATGTGATTGAATGTTGACCAAATTGACCCTACATAGTCACCTGCCATGTCAGCAATATGAATTGTTGATTGTGCAGTGACTGTGTATTTTTTTTGCAAATTTCGCCTGTTTAGCAAAGAGAACAAAACACAATAACTTCCTCATACGAACTCAATTTTCAATGAAATGAGTTGTGTTAGGATCATTTTTCGGAGATTGACGCGATCATTTAGGTTTCGAGCCTTTGATTTTTGAGCTAAATAGTGAGCGCCTGATCACCCAAGTTGACTATTGTTAACTATGATTGAATTTTACTGATTATGGCTAAAATTTTTTACTATGTTTAATTATGGTTTAATTTTATTGCTTATGGTTGATCTTTGTTGACAAGATTAGGTTGACTATGGTTGATTATGCTTGCAATTTGTCACTTATCATTGATTTTTGTTGACAAAGGTTATATTTTGTTGGTTATTATTGATTAGTGTAAATATAATTTATAAAACATGATCTCATGTTGAATTTTGTTGAATATGGTTGACTAATCTACATTTGATTTCTGAAAGATGATTCTCATGTTGACTATAGTTGATTTTGCTTTGCATTTGTTGACTTTTGACCAAGATTGATTTGTGTTGGCTATGGTTGACTATGTTTGATTGATTTACATATAATCTTCAAAACATCATGCCCATGTTGATTATAATTGACTATGGTTTACTTTTGTTGAATATGGGTGACTATGATTGGATTTTGTTAACATGATGTTCATGTTGACTATTGAATATGGTTGACTAAATTTTGTTTGAGAAACAATTTAATACAATTTTTCCTATAGTTAAACTTGACTATAACTTCCCTTTATAACTAAATATTAAACACTTAAAAATTTTGAATTTTAGTTATCCTATAACATGTTTATCTAAATCCTCAATATCCTTTAGGTAATGTCTTCTAACATTTCAAAAACAATTAATACTATACTAATTTTCAATATAGTAGTTGTAATAAATATATTAAATACTTTAATAAAGTTTAATAAACACTTTTTATGAGTTAATAAATTAAAATAATATAAAAGAAATATAATCAATTCAATAATAAATTTTAATAAAAAAAAAAATTCTCAGCAATACTAACTAATTTATATTAATATGTACAGGTAAACTTTACATCCAAAAAGACTATCTGCCCAGGGCCAACTGTGGCTCCATGGGTGACTCTATCCTTTTCAAACGTTTGCCTCGCAGGGCGACATATCCAGACTAGATCAGCTTTCAAAACTCGGTGATGATTCAAAGATGCAACAAAATTTCCCACGCAGGGGCGTGCCACAAAAGACATACTACCCAGAAAGACTTTAGACTCCAAGAGCATTACACAGAACAGACAAAAAACATACATAATCTTCAGACGGATACCAGACATATGACGCCAACCCAGCAAGACTGTAGTGGCCGATACCACGACCCAGAACATGTAGGAAACAAACCAAAATATAAGACGAAAACCGGAAGTCCATCAAGGCCTCGTACCCAGTCTGCGCGAAGGAGTCCAATGCGGAAGAGAGCCACTGTGCGCTAATCCTCTGGTTCTTCTTCCAGAACTCTACACCATCCTTGTCCCTCTGGGATTCCCTCCCACATCGCCATGGGGTCCTGTGAGGGGGCTGGCTTCTCATCTTCACAAGCGCGGGAGGGGGCTGGCTGAGGCGCCCTTTCTGAAATGTTCTCTGAATTCGATGGCTCCCCCATTGGGCGCTTCCCCTTGTCGTTCTCGGAGCGAATCTCAGCAGGTGCCTGTGGCGGTCCGTCCTCATTCTCCTCAGGAATTTTGGTGAAAAGCACAGAAATATGTGCATTGATTCCTGCATTGTCCCTGGAGCTACCCAGTGTGAAAATAACTGAACCAAACGCTGGGAGCATGGGTGCTCCATCATTAGAGCCACCAGCTTCCAGAAACTGACTAGAAGGAATTGGGGTGGCTCCTGCCCTCCTGTAACAGTAGCAGCAGCAGCAGTGATGGTGGACATCCGCTGCAGGGGGACGAGAGGAATTTCCACGCCCCGAACCTCTTCTGCAAGGCTGTCGTTCTCGCAGCCGCACCATGGGATCCTCAAATTTCTTACTCTGTTCCAAAGCAAAGGTGGGCGTGCTGATGTTGCGCTCCCTCCCTGGAGCTTGCCGACCCCCAATTGAATCGAACCTGAGCTCAATTGAGCCAAGACAAAAACCAGAAAAATCAAGCAAGGAGCGGACCGCGTCCGAGCTCTCATCCACCAAGTCACAGCATCTACACTCAGCGTTCTGAGTTTCTTCCTCGACATACTGAACTCCGCTCCCCAACATTCCAACATACTTAACCTCACTGCCATTCCCTCGTAACTTGCCCGCATTGAATGCGCTCGGCTGAATTACCATCGCCACCAGCTTCCCCATTAAGGCGTCCCTTATGCCTCCCCCGACTTGCAGTCTCGGCGGCGAGGGGCATTGAAGGCGCCAGCTCTTCACGTGGCAGCCCGTGCTGGGCATGTGGCTCGCCATTAGCCTCTTTAATGACACCCGCATCTGGGGAATAAATTTTAATAAATTATATATACAATTAAATTTTAATAAATTGGTTATTTAAATATTAATTAAAAATGGTTTCCATCTCAATAACTTATAAATTTTATCCATATTACACTTTTAATTTTCACTGATAAAATATCAGAATTATTTAGTTGCATTTTGTTGACTAATGTAGATATTTTTTCCAAAAAATATGTCCATGTTGACTACAGTTTATTATGGTTCTATAATTTCTAAAACATAATGTTCATGTTTACTATTAACTATGATTCTTTGATATGATTCCTTTAGGTGTAGTCTAACTTATAGACGAAATGACATTTTTCAATACATTTTTTCTGGTTAATTTTAATCAAAATCCAGCAAGATTTTTAAAAAATTGAGTCTAAGTTGTTTAATCTACAAAATTCAAGTCCCCTATGGGACTTCACGGTGCTGAATCAATTTATGCTTTTAGAAATGCATTTTAAAAAACAAAAAATCACATTCTTTCCTGAAATTATTTTGGGAAATTCCAATAAAAGATCTATTTCATCTATATATGTTAGACTAAGTCTTTGTTTTATTCACTATAGTTGACTAAATTTTATTTCAGGAACAATTTATTACAATATTTTCTATAGTGAAACCTGAACTCTCTCACTTACCATTTATAACTAAACAATGAACACCTCCATGCTTTTTACCTAGTTAATATAAGCAATTGAAGAAACAAATATTCATGGAATAAGTATTGTTTATCTTACAACATGATTGATCTAAATTATCAATCTTATTATTAATGTATTGAAACATTTCAATAACAAATAATCCAAGTACTATATAATACAAGTACTATATATGTTTTCAATATAGTATTTATATTAAATATATTAAATACCTTAATAATAATTTTTAATAAGTTAAAAATAAAAATAAAAATATTGGATTAATTGAAAAAAAAAGAATAATAATATAATTTGACATATATATATATATATATATATATATATATATATATATATATATATATGAGTATATTTCATTTTATTAATTTTATTTGGTCTTTAATTTTGTTTATATTATAACATGCTTATCTAAATTATCAATCTTCTTAATAATATATTGAAAAATTTCAAAAAATATACTAAATATTGTAATAAATATATTAAACACTCTAATAAAAAATAATAAATATAATATTTAATAATTTAATAATATTGAATTCATATAAAAAAATTATAATCAAATTTACTAATAAATTTAAATAAATATATATACTTAATTTAATATTTAAAAATTATATATACTTAATTTAATATTTAAATATTGATCAAAAATTTACCCCAATTACTAACTTACAAATATTAATTATATTACACTTCCAATATTTACATTAAAAAGTAATAATTATCTTTGTTAGCATAAATGTCCATACAGTTTTGAATTAATGTTGAACAAAATCAAAATAGTTTCATAGAGTTTTAATGGAAATTAATTTACAAAATAAATTTGTATATGCTACAAATTCACATTCACATTGGTAATTATTCTACTTCGGTGCAGTAGTAGTATATTGGAGTGGTATACAGTTTGAGCAAGGGGCTCCTTGAGACTCTTTGAGTTCTTCGAAGATTAAAATTTGATCTATTAATGATCTTGGAGTAGTAGACAGTTGGAGTGTTAGTGGCCTAATAAAAGTGGGATCTTGAGACTCTTTGAGATCTTCGAAGATTAAAATTTGATGTATTGGAGTAGTAGACAGTTGGAGCGTTCGTGGCCTAATAAAAGTGGACGAGTCCAATTAATCTTGAGACTCTTTGAGCTCTTCCAAGATTAAAATTTGATCTATTAATGATCTTGGAGTGGTATACAGTTTTAGCAAAGGCGGCTACTTGATACTCTGATTTTAGAGTAGCAGAAAGTCACACCCAATATATAGTCAGGGGTATGCTAAAATAACATGAAACTCCTTTCTGCAGCATTTATAGTTGTAGTCTCTATTCAGAGAACGGAAAAGACATTAAACAAGAAATTCATTTGTTTCTTTTTCATAGGTATTTGTAGAATTTGAAGCGGATTAACCATTTTTAGATATAGATATAGATAATTACGTGTTAAGTTAGTTTATTTAAAAACATCAATAAATTTTTGTTTATCCTGCCAATTTTCGTTATGACTTCTAGTGTTTTGAGATATATATTTCCTGCCAAAAAAAAATCTAAATTATTAAATGTTTTTTATATTTTACAATTAAATAAATAGGCATGAAGTAAAACAGGTTGATTCTTCTTATTATTCCTCTTATAATAATAGCATAATATGGTGTTTTACTATAATTGGATTTTTGATTAATTTTTTTAAGAGATCTATGATGGTTGATATATTTTAGATCTTTTAATTTAAATCACAAACACCATAAGTTAATCTACTCACAAAGTACTTAGATGCTTTTATAAAGTAAAATTGTGATAAAATGTTGTTTGCTGGTGAAAATATCAAACTAATTATAAAACCAAAATAACCCGAAATCATATATGAAGGAATAGAAAATCTGAAAACTTGTTATGATTGAGATAAAGATTGACAAATTAAAAAGACACATTGGAAAATTAAAACAACACCAAAAACACTATAAAACACTTTGTAAAAAAGAGCACAAGATATTTATAAGACTTTTCCACAACAAAACTAAAAAAACCATAAAGGCATACTCATAGCAATACTTATCATCTATGAAAAATCCCATGTTTTGCAATGATAATGGCATTAAATGCAATTTAACAATCTAAACCCCAAAGAAAAATATGCATCCAAATGGTTACGACCAATGTTTAGATTTTGTAATTACTAATACCTTATTTGTTTGGGGAACCTTTTTTAACAACATGTGAACAAAATATTATTATTGTTTGTACCCTTAAAAAATTATTTAAACTAAATAAAATTATGGGTAGTATCAAAATTTGAGCTTTTACTCCTACATGTTAAAATGTCAGAGAAGTATTGTTATGGCTTCTTAAGGATTTCTGCTCTACAATGGGTATGATTGTTAACACTGACAAAACAAAAGTTATGATTATCAAATCCAAGAAGGAAACTTACGTTAATTTTATGTATGACAATAATAACTTGGAGGAAGTGTATTCTTACAAGTACCTAGGAATTGATATTCATCACAAGCTCAACTGGAACCATAGCATTGAGAAAAGGATTAATGGGGGGTGGAAAGCTTACTTTGGTCTTGAAAATAATTGTAAAATAGAAAACCTTGTAATGTGGGATAAAAGGAAGTTCCTCTTTGAAACTTTAGTCACTCCTATTATCTTATATGGTTGTGAAGTTTGGGGTTGCAGCATCTCCAGAGAATCATGGAGAAAGATTGAGCAAATCCAGAAGCGTTTTATAACTTATAACCTGAAAATTAAAAGTAATACACCCTATCCTATTCTCCTTATAGAAGCAGGTCTTTCCTCTATTGAGAGCCTAGCTATGCTAGGTTTTTGTTGTACAAGCACAAAATCAGTAACATAGACGATCATAGACTTCCTAAGCTAGCTTTAAATTCTAGCCAAAACCACCTAAGGCTCAATCGAGGGTGGCATAAAGACACAAGGGCTTGGTTTAACTATTGGGAGATCAACGAAAATGATGCATTGCAAAATATAAATAACATTAAAGATATTGTTACTTCTAAGTTCAAAGAAAAAATGTGGTGTGAGAAAGACTTAGCGGCTAAAAAAAAATTAAGTTATTATAAGAAGGTCATCAACCCCACCCTAGAAGATCAAAAGTATCTCTCTATTTTACCTAGCTCAAAGAAGAAAATTAATATAGCAAAGATTAGAACGAATTCTCATGAGCTCCATAGTGAAACAGGTCGTTGGGCAATTCCTAAAATGCCATGGACAGAAAGGATCTGCCATATATGTGATAATAGGAACATCGAGGATGAAAACCACTTCCTCTTAGAGTGCCCGCGTATAACCACATTAGAATCTTTGTTACAATACTGACCTTCCTAGCCTTTTACAATGTCAAAATTATAGTGAGCTCGGGAGGCTTCTCTCCAAGCTTTTTGAGCATAGGAATAAAATATTAAATCAAAATAGATAATTTGTTTCTTTAGGTCCGATAGACCATTATTTGGTCTCAGCGGAGGTTAACCATCATCATCATCATCATCATCATCATTAAATAGGTTATTTATGTGAGTGTGTGCACAAGTATTTAAAAATCAAGGCATAAATATTGAAACGACATCTAGAAATTATGGAAAAAAAAATTGAGATGGTTATCCACATGGCACAAAGGTTGCAATAAGACTTTCAAAGTTATGGTCCAATCAAATGTTTGAGAAGTATTTTTTTTTCAATAATATTGAAAAATAAATAATTATTTTCCAAACTTGAACATTAAAACTTACATTGGTCAATACTAAACTAATATGGTGAACAGACAAATAGATTGCTATAGTCTTACATTGAGGGAGGCTAATAAAATTATGATAGAAAATATTTAATTCTATAAATTTAAACAAATATGCGTAACTGATCACTTCTAAAAACATATAGCAATACTCATATATATATATATATATATATATATATAATTTCACTCCTCACAACATATAATATTTATAAAAAAAAAATAGTTTATTCTCTGACTAAAACAATTTCACATTTAGTTTTTCAATCCACCATAAAATGCCACTTATAAATAGATTAAATCATTTTTATATTTCAAAATATTCAATTTAATATAAAAGTACTGAGTTCAAAAAAATATAAAAACTTCCCATATTTAAAAGAAAATCATTTTTTTAAAATCTACATTTTATATATAAATAACTTAAAAAATAAATATATAATAGAATTAAATATCTAATATTATTTTTGTGTTGAGAGGTGCTCTACAACTATTATGATGTGTAAATATAATGTAAGAAAAATTTTACGTCAACATTTTTTTAATATTTTATGTTAATCTATTTTTATAATATTGTTTAGACTAAATCTAAAATCAAAAGGCACAAAGACATGTAGTGGTGTAAACTAATGATTAACTTGTGAATATTCTTTGTTACAATACCATGAGCCAATAACTTGGCTTATCAATACCACAAGCCAAAAACGATAACTCATTTCAAAATCAAAGTTTTTTAAAATTGTTTTACTTTATTTTAATTAATAACAATTTTTTAAATTAAATCTAAAAAGAAAAAAGTACCACGAGTTGTAGTGGTGTCAATAATGATTTTGTAACCATATTTAAATTTAATTAGTAAGTACATAAAAATTTCATACTTACAATATAACAAGATCTTAACCATGAATATTCACCCTCATTTTACCATGGATATTATTAGCTTGTAAATAGGTTTGTTACAATACAATTGGCCAAAATTATATCTTATTAATACTACGTGCCAAAAAAACTTAACTCATTTTGAAATCAAAATATTTTATTTTAAATTATTTTTATAACACTTTGTAAATTAAATCCAAAATAAAAAAGGTAACGTGGTGTGAGAACAAAATATAAATATAAATATAATTAAACAATAATTATAATTATCAATAAAACATTTTGACTTGGTCAAATTAGGTAAAACTAAAAATAAACATAAAATAAATTAAAAACATGAAATCACTCTTTATATTTATAATTAATTACTAGCCTAGATTTATCTTAATTCCTGATCTACCAAGTGTTGAGAGGGATGAAATCTCTTTGCATCTTATATATTTCCATGTCAAGGGATTTGATCCTTGTTAGCTCTTGGTAGATATGGAGTTCAGATGGATCTAGGCTAGTTTACTTTCCCCCTTTAAATAGACTATACTCCACATGAATACCAAACATTAAACTACTAAACATTAACATTGGGTTATTTTTATTTTATTTTGGAACGTTTACATTACATTAATTTTTTTATTTAATTTAATTTTTAGCAATTACCATTGTAGATTCGTCTTAACTCTGCATCTACCAAGTGTTGAGAGGGATCAAATATCTTGAGATACAAACTTCTTTTAGAGTGAAAGGAGACTTGACCCGTGTTGGAACTTGCTAGATCTAGAATAAAATGAATCTAGATTGATTAATTTCTGTAATACCCTCGAGTGAGTAAGTAAATATTTTAATTTACTTTTAAATGTAACTTGCCAGATTGTGGGCTAATGGAAGGCCTGATGTAATGTTAGACGTGAATGTTTATATTAATTAAATTAACAGGATTAGTGTGGTCATCCAAAAAATTACGGGAAGGTGAAAATGCTAAATGAGAATTTCCCCTATCATATAATTAATGGACAGTTACTCCTCACCCTAGAAATACGTATCTCTGTGAGAGGGTAGAAAAAAGACCCTGAGGAAATCAAGAACTAGGAGGAGAGAACTTATTACCTATGCTGAGGTAAAGAAGGATGCTGCTATAGGAAATTCTTGAGTTGGTTGTAGCCAGTTAATTTTTTGTACATACCTGTGAAAGTTGTGGGCAAAACCTGGTGAGGTTAGATAAGCCCTAATAAACCCAAACAAGACCAGGTGAAGTTAGATAAACCCTAGACCTGGTGAAGTTAGATAAACCATAGTAGAGCCGGTGCGGTTTTCCTAAAAGGAAAGTAGCTCCTTCTGGTTTTTCTATAAATGACACGCCTGAAATGTTTTTACAGTGCACTTTCTGCAAATTATTTCTATGAATTTTCTGGCTGGACAGATATAAGCATAGATAAGTAATGATGACACCGGGTTGTTTTTTTTGATAGACACTGTTTTTTTTCAAATGTGAGTTGTTTGATAAATGTTTCCATGCCTAAATTCAAATTATACTTGTACTCTTCAAAGGAAATATAATTAACGTTGAGAAACAGGTTGAAATCACTGTGTTTATATGGAAAGAGTGGGCTCTGTTTCAGAGCTGTAATATATAATGCATGTAGTATAAAGGAATAATGAATATGGTGGTGGGCAAAAGTTAACGATAAATGCGACCAAACCCTCTCAGGAAGTTTGGGTTACGCTAATTCAATAGCTGCTAAGAGTCAGTCCTTAGCTCCAAAATGCACATACTATCACAATATTTATACATCATAATTATAACGCATATCTAATGACTCTTCAGAGTGTGAAAATGGAAAGTTGCGACAATATCAGAGTTTATTCATTCTCTTGTCGTTGTTAATGGAACTGCGGCCAATAATTTCTCTAGATACCGTAACGAATAAGATGGGAGTGGGATAAATTCTCTACTAATATCAAAAACGGAATATATTAATATGAAAATAATTTATATAGAAAGGGAATATATTAATATGAAAATAATTTATATAGAAGGTGAAAAATATGAATATAGGTTATATTATTGGGTCACATGTAGTTATAATATTTCAAGTTTTTTTTTCCCAAAATTCAAATAAGAATTGTGAATTATGATTTAAAGTAAAGAAATCGTATGTAGAAAATTATGTTGTTGTCTTAATGATATTAAAAAAAAAAAATTAAAGTCTTATAATCTCTCAATTTTCATTAAATGTGATATATTTCTTTGCAAATTTTCTCAAAACTTAAGAGGTATGTGTTAGCATAATTTAGTCTAAAATATGTAATTTTAAAAAAATAAAAATATGCGAACATGATCTACATGGGGATAACTAAGTTTTTCATGTTAATTTTTTTTTTTTTTTTTTTATGTAAAATTATATTGTTTTTTATTTTTCGAAGTAACTAAGTTTTCCATATTAAAAGAATAGTTTTTATGTAAAATTATATTTTTTATTATTTTTGGAAGTTGGTGAAGTGATATTTCAATCGCATTTTGGAGACACATTTGTTCATCTAAGTTTTTCCCAACTCTTTAAATAAATTGAAAACCAAGAGTACCTTTTTGAAGACTACTAAGACAATGGTATTTTTTGAATTTTTTTCATTGTGTATCTTTTAATTGATTTTTATTCAACCCTTTTGAAATTGTTCAAAAAAGTTTCAAGCATTATGTTTTAAAGAAATTAGATAAAAGATATCATATGAATTTGAAAATGTCAAACTCATATGCCGTTGGATATAGAGCTCCTTTCAGAATTCAACATGATCAACTTCACCACTTAAAGACAATTTTCTCTTGGAGGTTGAGAGGGTACAAAATGATGTAGCAAAGAAATATGCGGAAGAAGAGCTAAATCTATGATTTTTAGGCATTGGGTGCTTAAAATGCTCGATCAAGTAATTGAAATTCAAATCTCAAATAGCAGAATAGAGGAAACCGTCTATCGAGCCTATAGCTCTATCCAACTATCATTATTATCTTAAACAAAAAGTGAAGCCTCTTAATACTTGTCTTTAAGCTAAGCTTTGATTTTAAATATAGGATATTGTTATACTTAATCATTTTATAATTTTTTTAAGTAGAAAATTTCAATAAAAAATAAATTAAATTAAATTATAATAAATAAATAAAAAGAATAAACTAAACTAAACTAAATTTTATAGTATTATTATTTTAAAAATAATTTTATAAGCACAATTAAATCTAGATTATTCAAATTCAAATTAATCAAATAATATTTTAAAATTTATTATTTCCTTATGTTTTAATTTATTATTTCCTTATGTTTTTATTATTTTAAAAATATATATTGCAAGCCTAAGTGAGAAATAAAAACTTCTATACTTTGCACTTTTGCACACTAAAGACAAAATTAGGTGCAATCACATTTTACACGTTGAGAGAGAATTATAAGCATAGATCTCATTGCATCCATTACAACTATATTCAATTATAACTTATAACTATTACAACAACGTTAATTATTATTACACTTCTTCATAAAAATTATAATATAAAAATTATACTTATTCATATAAAATTATAATATTTATTAAAATCAAATTGATAAATTTTCTTATATTATTTAAATTATATTTATAATAAATTTATTATTTAAATTATAACATTGAAAATTTAAATCATAGTAAAAACTAATTTTTAAATTACTAAAATATAAATATAAGGATATTAAAATTTCAATTTGCAAGTGAAATTGAATCCTTTTTCAAATCTATACACCAAAATGCTAGAAATATAATGAGAAATTAATCCACACCATTGTTAATTACATATTCAAAAGTAATTAGTAATTAAATTATTTTTTACTATCAAAATCTTATAATTTTAATGTTTTCATATCATTATTGATATTTACATAAATTTTAAAATTTCCATCTTTAAGGCTCAATTAAACTTTAAGGTTTGATCGAGCTCCTACCCTAGGGTTACTCAAGAGCTCAATCAAGGGTTTGTTTAAATGCTAGATAGTGTTATTTTTAAGCGCCTCAAGAGCTCGATCAAGTACTTCAATTTTTTTCGATCGAGCATACTTTTTTCATCAAAATGTGCCCTGTTTTCACCAAAGAGTGCAACCGAACTCTATGCTTTCACACAAAGTTGAAAAAACATCTTCACCCATAATTTATTATCGTAAAAAAGAATAAAATAAAGCTTATTAATTTCATAGGATGCATAGTTGTAATTCATTGAAAAGACAAGAAAAAAACAATGGAGCAAAGAGCCATGGAATTATATACTTTCTGTTAAAATTGGAAACTAGGGCCCAATTCCATGTAGGTCATATTATTTATGGCAGCTGATATTTTTATTGGATCCCTCTCATTGAGAGGTGTAGGATTGATCTAAAGATCATCCGATTCCGATAAGTATTTATGAAGTTATGAATTTATTTATGTTATGGGCAAATTGTTAAGTCGGCCAGCAACTTATGTAGGCTTAGAAGCCCAATAGTCATGTCTATTCAACCTCTACGTTTTAGTATAATTAGAAGAAGACTTCAAGTCATTTCTACACACACTTGGATCTCTTCCTCTCTCTACTTGCCTTTGGTTTTTAGTAGGAGGAGAGATCCTAAGGAAAAGCTAAAACTGCCGGAAAAGCCAAAAAAGTCGGAAAAGCTGGAACTGTCAGAAAAGACGGAATAGCTGGAATAATCGAAAAAGTCGGAAAAGCTGGAACTGTCGGAAAATCTAAGAAAGCCAGAAAAGCTGGAAGTGACGGAAAAGCCGAAAAAGTCGGAACTTCCAAAACTGTCGGAACTGCCGGAAAAGCTAGAGATAATGGAAAAGCCAGAAAAGTCGGAAAATCCAAAAAATCCGGAAATGCCAGAACTGCCGGAACTACCGGAAAAGTTGAAACTTCCAGAAAAGTCGGAACTGCTAGAAAAGTCGGAACTACCGGGAACTACCGAAACAGCCGGAGCATCTGTGTTCGAAGGGAGGTAGCATGATGTATGAGATCATGGGCAGCATGATGATATGAGCATGGGAAGCATAATGATGCATGAGGATATGAGCATGGGAAACATAATGATGAATGAGATGTCGAGCATGGGCAGCTTCATGATGAATAAGACCATGGAAGATGCAACATGATGAGCAGCATGAAGATGAGAGAAGCTCAGTCATCAAGGTTCAAGACATGTGACAGTATAGCAACATGTCACACGGTAATGTGCAGCAAATAGACAGATGCAGCACTATGATAGGTGAATGAGTCACCTTAGAGAATCAGTTGAAGCAATATGTCTTCAACTGATCTCATGCCGATATCAAAAGTCAAAGTGATTGACTTCTATTGAAAATGTACTATCTCTCTCACTTTCTCTGTTGAACTTTGAAGAACATAAAAGAAGAATTTATCAAGGGTTTCCCCATATTGTGGGGTTTTTCCCTGGCTAGCGCCACATCTTGTGTCCTCTTGTCTTGGCTTGTCTTCTGCGATTTATATTTATGTTCTATTTGCAGTTTAATTTATAATGATGTGATTGCTAATGTGGAAAAGAAATTGAAATAAATTGCTCTAGCATAGAAAATACCTAAAATTAACATGGTATCAGAGCTGAGGTGAAGACAATGCCCAAGCAAGAGCGAAAGAGTAATCACCAAAGAGAATAGGGACAAGACAAAAGGATCAATGAGTTCCACATCTCTCTTCTAAGTTCGCTAAGGGTGAAGTGGAAGAAAAAAATATTATCATAATGGCACAGCGGAAGATCACTTCGTTGGGAAGTTTAGATCTAACGGTGGAAGGAAAGGCAGATGACTTGGTTGCAATAAGTTCGACCATCATGCAAAGGAGTGTTCGAATAGCAGAGACACATCTCTTAATGAAGATAACAATCATTCCGCTAACATCTTCAATGATCAGAGGAATGATAAGTAATGCGGGTCATCAAGGAAATATTTGACTCTTCAAAGAAAGCAAGGAACCCCAGAATCTCTTTTATGTACCTAATCACAAGAAGAACCTAGTTTCCATCTCAGAAATGGAAGTTTAAGGTTTCAGGGTGGCACTCAGCGATGGAAAGGTACATGTTTGAAAGTAGATTTTTCAAAGATGTTTAAGAGTTCAGGGTTGTATCAAGTCCACTAGGGACCATGTCCATTGACTCAGCATTGGAGGTCTGTGAGTCAGATGGTGACTGGGATGCCTGCATTCAAAAAAGAGCATGAAGGTACATGTCCGAGATGTACCAAAGGAAAATCCTACAAGGGGACCATTCCCCTCATGTAGCAGGTCCACAGTTCTAGAACAACCCAAGGGGTCTGAGATTGATAATCAGGAATCTCGCATATGCAGGTGGAAGAAAGCCCTCTATGGCTTGAAGAAAAACACCTCAGGCATAGTATGAGAGGATCGATAGCTGTCAGATAAAGTTGAGATTCACTAGGAGTGAAACGGATCCAAAACATCCGAAGGTTGTGGATGATAGACCTCTCATACCAGCACCTTATGAGGATGACCTACTTCTAATAGGTGCAGACCCTCTCATTTGGAGAAGTAAGAGGGAGTTGGATTCCAAATGTGTAATAGTGAACTCCAAGCATATGACTACCTCGAGGACCTTAACTTTCAGAAGTTATATGGTAGTGATGTCGGACCAAATTTGGGAAATGCCTCTGAATCTCATGAACTCATTCGCGTTTATATTCTTGGTGAACTTCCGTCCGAACATATGTTTTGCAGCTAGCATGGTGAGCTCATATTTGGTTGAACCTCATTGGATTGGTGCCAAGAATCTTCTAAGATGTCTTCAGGGCACAATCTCTCATGGATTGAGATACACTGCCTGAAATACGAAACTACATGATTATTCGAATGCTAATTGGGCAGGCAATGTGGAGGATCACTAGAGCACTTCTTAGTGTTGTTTCTCTTTGGATTCTGCTTCGATATCATTGCTAAGCAGGAAGCAGAAGTCGGTTGTTATAAGCACCACTGAGACCGGATACATATCTACAAATATGACCTCGTATGAAGCTGCCTGGTTGGGGAAGCTCTTCAAGTGAGCTGTTTGTACCACTGTGATTCTTTGTGACAACCAAAGGTGGGATTCGATTATTGAGGAATCCTGTATTCGACGATTGCTCCAGTAGATAGACATCAGATACTACCTTATCTGGGATATGGTAAGTCTATGAGCAAGGAAGCTCCATCGCTATGAGATGATGTGCAGGTCGCTACACTTTGTCTAAGCCCCGGGGAAAAGATCAAATCTATGATTTTCCTACACGACTTGGAGTCATCAAGAGACCCTTGTACAAGGGTCCTACATGTTGTATACATTGAGCTCTGGGAGCTCTAGGGGCTTGTGGTTCTTACTAGAGAAACATACGAGCATAGGGTGACTCACCCTCCCCTGGTGGTGTGCACTGGGACAGGATGATTCGCTCTCCCGTAGACCGGATGATTTGCTTTCCTGTGGACAAGATGATTTGCTCTCTTGTGGGACAAGATGATTCTCTCTCTTGTGGGACAGGATGGTTCGCTCTCCTGTGTAGCAAGATGATTAATTCTCCTGTGAGGTCTGGATGATGTGTTCTCCATGACGATTGTGTAGCAGGATCATTAATTCTCCTGTGAGCTTTGGATGATGTGTTCTCCATGACAATTGTGTAGCAGGATGATTAATTCTCTTGTGAAGTCTGGATGATGTGTTCTCCATGATGATTGTGTAGCAGGATGATTAATTATCCTGTGAGGTTTGGATGATGTGTTCTCCATGACGATTGTGTAGCAGGATGATTAATTCTCCTGTGAGGTTTGGATGATGTGTTCTCCATGATGATTGTGTTACAGGATTATTAGTTCTCCTGTGAGGTCTGGATGATGTGTTTTCCATGGTGATTGTGTAGCAGGATGATTAGTTCTCCTGTGAGGCCTGGATGATGTGTTCTCCATGGCGATTGTGTAGCAGGATGATTAGTTCTCCTTTGAGGATAGGATTGATTAAGTTCTCTTATCAAGGCATCCTACCCATGGAGTCTGGGACTCATGGGAAGTACCTCTCATCTCATCAATGAGCAGGGAAATGAGGATAGGGACCATAGTAGAATTGATGGATGCATCGTTGTATCTACCATACTCTCTATGCTAGGATGAACTTCATTGATCTAGGATTAATGATATTGTTCTGGGACCAGTGGTAGGATTTGTACCCAATACGACACTGACTTCAAGTTGGTTAAGGATTGGTCCGGGACTAATGGTACATACTCTGAGACTGATTTCGAGTTAGTAGAGTACTGGTCTGGGACCAGTGGTAGGAGTTGTACCCACTATGACACTGACTTCGGGTCAGTTGAAGACTAGTCTAGGACCAGTGGTACATACTCTGAGATTGACTTCGAGTCAGTAGAGTATTGGTTTGGGACCAGTGGTAGGAGTTGTACCTACTATGACACTGACTTCGAGTCGATTGAGGAATGGTCTAGGACCAGTGGTACGCACTCTGAGACTGACTTCAAGTCAGTGGAGAATGGTATGACGCATTCTCGATCAATTCTTCTTCTTCATGGTTCAACAGAGTTAAGTTGAGCAGAGCAGAGCCAACAGAGCTAAGCAGAGAAGAGTAGAGCCAGCAGAGCTGAGCATAGTAGAGCAGAACCAGCAGAGCTGAGCAGAGCAGAGTAGAGCTAGCAGATCTGAGTAGAGCCAATAGAGCAAAGAAGAGCTAGCAGAGTTGAGTAGAGCTAACAGAGCTTAGCAAAGAAGTGTAAGGCACTGATAGCAGAGATAGTATAGTTGGACATATGGATCAGTGGATGGAGTTCTCCCGAGTTGAGAGGGAGTGTTAAAATTGGCAACTAGGGCCAAACTCCATGTGGGTCATATTATATATGGTAGCTGATATTTTTATTGGATCCCTCTCATTGAGAGGTGTAGGATTGATCTAAAGATCATCTGATTCTGATAAGTATTTATGAAGTTATGAATTTATTTATGTTATGAACAAATTGTTAAGTCGGCCAGCAACTTATGTAGGCTCAGAAGCCCAATAGTCATGTCTATTCAACCTCTACGTTTAAGTATAAATAGAAGATGACTTCAAGTCATTTCTACACATACTTGGATCTCTTCCTCTCTCTACTTGTCTTTGGGTTTTAGTAGGAGGAGAGATCCTAAGGAAAAGCTAGAAAAGTCGGAACTGTCGGAAAAGCTGGAAAAGCCTGAACTACCGAAAAAGCTGGAATAGATAGAAAATCCGGAAAAGATAGAACTGTTGGAAAAGCTGGAAATGCCGAAAAATCCAGAAAAGACGGAAAATCTGAAAAAGCCGGAAATTTCGAAAAATATGGAAATGCCGGAACTATCGGAACTTCCGGAAACGTCGAAACTGCCAGAAAATCCAGAACTACTGGGAACTGTCGAAACAGCTAGACCATCTGTCTCTGAAGGAAGGCAGCATGATGTATGATTTCATGGGAAGCATAATAAGTAGCATGATGATATGAGAATGAGCAGCATAATGATGCATGATAATATGAGCATGGGCAGGATAATGATGAATGAAATCATGAGCATGGGCAGCTTGATGATGAATAAGACCATGGAAGATGCAGCATAATGAGCAGCATGAAGATGAGAGCAACTTATTCATCAAGGTTCAACGCATGTGACAGTAAAGCAAGGTGTGACACGGTAATGTGCAGCAAATAGATGAGATTCGGCGCTATGATAGGTGAACGAGTCACCTTAGAGAATCCGTTAAAGCAATATGTCTTCAACTGATCTGATGCCGATATAAAAATTCAAAGTGATTGACTTCTATTGTAAATGCACTATCTCTCTCACTTTCTCTGCTGAACTTTGAACAACATAAAAAGAGAATTGATCAGGGTTTCCCCACATTGTGGGATTTGTCCCTGGCTAGCGCCACATCTTGTGTCCTCTTGTCTTGGCTTGTCTTCTGCGATTTATATTTATGTTCTATCTGCAGTTTAATTTATGCTAATGTGATTGCTAATGTGGAAAATAAATTGAAATAAATTGCTCTAGCATAGAACATACCTAAAATTAACACTTTCCCTTAAATTTTTGTGCACAAATGATAAACATTTGCAAAGGAGTTTAATTATTATTTTCTTGTGAACAAAAACGAAACTACTTCAAATATATATTCAAATGAAATTTTGTACAAACCCTCATAACAATCCACCATTAATGATATCAACATAGGTAATGAACTTTGTTTGTAGACAACACAAAACCCATGACAGGTATTTCTTGGTGGCACGACCAACTACATGAACCTACTATATTGAACCATTTGCGCATAAATTAAGACAAAGTTGTCATCATTAACTTAAAACCATCGGCTCCTTAAGAGCCTGTTGTCACGCAAAGGAGGGGAATTCCACTAGAACTTAGTGCTCAGGATTAATAGTCGACTTCAACGCTGCCAATACCTTTGGGAAAGAAGCCTAACCTACAAACATCAATGGCGCATATTTAGAAGACTGAGTGTGAGTCAAACATAATATTTAGATAGGCAAACAAAATTGTATATTTATCTATAGGGAAGTAGTCAAATTGGTTAGTAATT
Organism: Pinus tabuliformis; assembly: GCA_031772625.1. Classification (NCBI taxonomy): domain Eukaryota; kingdom Viridiplantae; phylum Streptophyta; class Pinopsida; order Pinales; family Pinaceae; genus Pinus; species Pinus tabuliformis. The sequence continues at coordinate 886,824,388 of CM062813.1, forward strand.
TTGCAACCTACTACAAACAAATTTCTACAGAATTATTCCTAACTATTGAATACAATCTACACCAAGGATAAGTCCTTAAATATATAAAAAATTACTTAATAGAACCAGATTGGGTGTTGGAATAACAACGGGGCCTTAACATGAGTAGCATACTGCTGAGAAGTATTCTGATAAACCAATGTTGCACAAGCTTGTACATAGAGTGGTATGATTAGAAGGGATTCACGATCGGGCATAAAAAGAGAAAAAACTAAATAGTAGCAATCCCTTCACAAAAAAATGAACTGGTAGAAATTAGCTCAGTACTAGCTATATAAAGGATACTCACAACACAATAGCCATAAAAATTGCAGGTAGAGGCTACAAATATCACCTTCACCTCTGCAAGAGCCAAATGAGGTATTTCAACGCAGTGGGAGAGGAGGTAGGTGTTTCCATAACTATCAGGTTTTCTCCATAAACCTAGATCTAAAATCGAGGACTCTAAGAACATATCGATATATTGTGAACCCCAATATGGATATCATTACAACTAGAAGGTTTAAAAGGTCCAGGGAATGGATGTTAGCAATTCAGGTAAAGTAAGCCATAGAAAAAAGTCTTGTGAGTTAAACACATTCAAATGTTATGATACCAATTTTGACCATAAATGATAATACAGACATCCTAAATAATAAGAGAACCCTCATGTAGAACACACATGTAAATATATACTTAATGGAATGAAAGGCCTGAAGACTAAAAATTTAATGCAGTCGGAAGTAAAATACATGATTATACCTAAAATATCTCTATATCAGTTAAAGGATAAGGAGAAAATTTATTGTTCATGTTGGAAATGTTGTAGAAGATTCTAAGAATGGTTCAAATATTTTGAGTTGCATTAGGGAGGAATGTTAGAATTTCCCCCTTTAAATAGGGTATATTCCACATGAATAACATTGGTTGCTAAATTTACCTACTTTTTACTTGCCTTTTTATCCCTTTCCTTCACCTATTTTGTGTCCTTGCAAGGTTAATTTGTATCTCGAGCAACGAAGGTATATCTATTTTTCATGTCTTTGTGAATTATTAATCAAGAATCGTAGTCCTAGGGGAGAATTTCTTATGTTACTTTCTAACATAGGTTTCTTTGCAGATTCGAAAGGTGAAGATCAACATACTACAATTCAGTGTATAGTTATCAATGAGCTGGCAATGTTATATCAGGGTGTTGGCTGTAATGATGATTTAACCAAAGAGAGGTTGTTGGACTGATGTATTTTCTATATTCGTATTATGTTTATGTCTCAAATGATCATTGTGTATTTGTAGGCAGACAACTGTTGTAATCTCTGGAAATCCTTGATACCATCTTTGTAATATTGAAGTGTATAAGTAAGGCTACAGGGCTAGAAAAGTAGCCACCGCTAGAGATAGACATGATATATTTGAGAATGTAACAACAGACTTTTGTATTTTCATTTTTAATTCAATCATGATATTCTGCTTGTTATCTAGTCTTTGATCATTTTCCATAACCCTGATCAGGGAGTTGGGCCCACTCTCATGACCAGGTGTTGTTGGATTAGTGGTGTGTGTGTAGATTTATTTTTGTTATGCTTATTTCCTTATCATTGTAATGGTTCATTAAGTTTTTGTTGTTGTGAATCCTAATTTGTTGTTACTCTGATTGTTTTTACTGTTATTTCTTGTTGTTACACATGGTCATATTTTTGATTCAATGTTTAATGTTGGGTAGGGAAATTGTGGTCTGCATAAACCTTGCATGGTAGCCTTGAAATAACCAAACGAGCCCCAAGTTGACAATTAATGTGCGAAAAGGGTGAATTCTATAATTCATGTATGAACATCAACATTTTGGCATTGTTTTTGGGGATGCTATCGAAGGCACGAAAGTGCAACCAATATTGACCATAGGACCAATCTCTCATCCTGGAAAGGGAAGTTTTCACCCTACTCTAGGTCTTGAGCATGAGATCACTTTGGTTGTTTTGATTTCTTTTTTTTAGGACCACTCTCTCATCTTGGGGAGGGAATTTTTCACCTCACTCCATGTCCTGAGCATTAGATTTCTTTGGCTTCTTTTAGGAACCACTCTCTCGCCCTGGGAAGAGAATTCATTTTTACCCTATTTCAAGTCCTAAGCTTAGATTTTGTGGTTGGTTGTTTCTCATCCTTTTGTCTTCTTCTTAGTGGCCACTCTCTTCTTGGGAAGGGAAGTTTCTACCCTATTCCAGGTCGTGAGCTTCAGATTTGTCTGAATGTTTTTATTTTTCTTTTTGATTGCATGAACATATACACAAATAAGAGGGGCAGAGGAAGACCCACAAAAAGAGGAAGGAAAAATCTAGGAAGAGTTACCTATATCCAAGAAATCATTTCAAGGGTTGAGTCAGGGGCATCATGTTGAGCTATTGTTAGGGTTAGATCTCATACAAAATATGGAGGACAATCCGTTTCACAATGAGAACCTCCCCCAATAAGAAAAGCCGAATTCAGGGAAGGGGAAATAAGAAGCAGAGGATCTAAGGTATTTAGCATTGAAAGTTCAGAAGAAAAAGAGGGAGACTCGAGGGAATTAACTCCACCATTTGATTGAGGAAGTGCTATTAGACAACCTCAACCTCACGTTATAGAACAACCAGAATCCATTGAGATTCCAAGTGCATATTGGAAGATATTCATGGCTCGTACAACTTCCATGATTGAGTTCCCACTTGGAGATATTAGAGGTGATGCACCTATTAAAGATATTACTTTGACAACATTACCTAATTTCCATGGTCTTTCTTCTAAAGGTCCAGACACATTCCTCTTTGAATTCGATGTTCTCTGTCGATGATATAATTATAGTTCTGATGCTAAAAAATTGAAGATATTCCCTTCTACATTGAAAGGAATGGCTCTGAGATGGTTTATGGGTTTAGGGGGAAAATATATTACAACATGGGGTAAGATGAAGACAATTTTCCTTGAAAAATATCAATCCTACTGCAAATCCCAAGAAATTAAGGAGGAAATATTTAAGATTGTGTAGAAAGAGGATGAGAACATAGAGGAATTTGTGGAATGCTTCAAATACAGTCTACAAATATTGGGCCATAGTGATCTAGATATGGATATCTTAAAGAAAATCTTTCTCCATGCACTAAAGGGAGGAATATTTTGAACTCCTGAATGTGGTAGGAAAAGGAGATTTATCAAAGGAAGAATTTGACACCATTTGTGAGTTGTGAATCAAATTTTCACATGGAGATACAAGGCATAAGCAAGGAGTATGAGTGCTTAATACATCCAGTAATGGGGTCACAAAATCAGAAATTGGAAACTTGCTGGATAATTTGAGGACTGATATTCTAAGCACAGTGTCCTCACAACTAGATGTTCTACAAGAAAAACAAAAATAGATGGAATTTGAGAAGGTAATGGTCATTTTCTAGCCTCAATGCAGAAGGAAGCACCCGCTGAAGGAATGCCCACTTAATACGGTTGAAACTTGTGCAATATGTGTGCAGAGCCATTCTATTAGCACGTGTCCATCTCTTCCTGGGCTGAAGGCAGTTTTATAGGGAGAAAATGAAGAGGTAAATAAACTTTACTTCATGGGATCAAAGAGACCATGGAAACCATGGCCACAGAACATGAATCAAGATATGCCTCAAGACCCTTCTCATTATTTTAATAATTTTAATTTTGGAGCTCAATCTATAGCTTTTACACTTTCATGGCCGCAATAATATCAATATCCAATGCCTTAACAATCACGGTCTCCCCAACATGGTCCAATCCATTCATGGCCCGAGAGTTGGCAATTAGAAATAAAAATAAAAGCAATCAACCTATTCCGCAAAAAACAGCTACAACATCCCTCTAATGCCTCCACTAGTAATCCTCCTCTTTGTCTGCAACTTCCTATTCAATCCAACGCAAACCTAAATAATAGGGGCGCTCAAAAGGTTGAGACACTCAACCTTCCTGCATAAAGTATTGCCATTGCGTAATGTAATGAACTGGATCTTCGATCTCGTCGGGTGGGAAATACTAAAACTTCACTGATAATTGTTGAACACACTGATGATGAAGCCTCATAACTTGAATCTGCCAGTTATTTGAATCTGTTATGAGTTGCACCATCCAAGAAACCATTGAACCAAAAATGGAAGTTAAGAACGTTCCTGCCATTGTACCCCATAACAATATTCTTGTAGAAATCGATCCCAGGAAAACATTGAATGCTAATCCTAATATTTCAACTTCCCAGTCTGAACAATTGTTGAAAGTCCTTTGGGATCAGAGGGAAGCCTTTTCCTAGGAATATAAAGATATGAAATGGATCCATGTTGATCTATGTACCCATCACATACACATAAAAGAATAGTGTTGACATGTTAGAAAACCACGCAGAAGTATGAATCCTACCTTAAAGAACATTGTCAAAGAAGAACTGCAGAAACTACTGGATGTTGGGTTTATTTATCCAATCTTGGACAGTCAATGGGTATCCCCACTAGTCATTCTTCTGAAGAAAAATGGAAAGTGGTGGATCTGTGTTGATTATATGGAATTGAATAAAGCAACTCAAAAAGACCATTTCCCCTTACCCTTTATTGACCAGGTCCTTGATACATTAGTCGGGAAGAAGTTCTTCTCCTTTCTAGATGGATTTAGTGGATATAACCATATCCAAATAGCTCCTGAGGATCAGGATAAAACTAATTTTACTTTCCATTGGGGAAATTTCGCATATCGAGTCCTTCCATTTGGCTTTTGTAATGCGCCCGCTACCTTTCTATGGGCAATATTAGGGATTTTTTAGAAGAAGATCTGGAAAACTTATAGAAATTAATTAAATGATGCAAATAGACATATGTTTCTCTTAGTACAATAAAATTCCATATGATGATGGAAGAAGGAATAGTTTTGGGACACCTTCTTTCAGCTACAGGAATATGGGTTAATCCTAACAAGGTAGAGGTAATCTTAAATTTTCCTACACCAAAGACACCAACGACAGTACATAGCTTTATTGGTTATGCTGGATATTATAGATTTTTTATAGAAAAAAATTTCTAAGATAACATTTCCACTTTTCCAATTATTACCTAAAGATGTAGAAGTTGTGTAGACAAAAGCATGTGAAGCAGCTTTCTTGGAAATCAAAGAACTAGTTTGTAAAGCTCCGATATTACATGGTCCTGACTGGAAACTCCCATTTCATATCTCCACAGATGCTTCTCATACAATAGTAGGGGTAGTCTTGGGACAACAGGAGGAAAAAAAACCGTATGTGATTTACTATGTTAGCAAGAACCTAACTCATGTTGAACTAAATTATAAGGTAACTGAAAAATAGTTTTTGGCTGTCATTTATGCTATTAATAAATTTTTGCATTATATTACAAGGTATCCCACTTTCGTGCGCACTGATCACTCAGACATCAGGTATCTGATGAACAAACCCATAACTCATGGTCAAATGACAAGATGGTTGTTATTGATACAAGAATTTGATATTACCATTGTCGATAAACCATGGAAAGATAATGTAGTATCATACCTCCTATCTAGGCTGAATACTAGTGATGAGGACACACCTATAAAGGATAGTTTTATGAATGAACAAGTTGTTGCAATTTCTAATAACACTTTCTGGTATGTAGATATTCCTAACTATCTTGCTACAGGAAAAGTACCTCATCATTTTCCATACAGGGAGTAGCAAAAAACCATCCATCATAGTGCTTGTTACTCATGGATAGAGGCATACCTATTCTATACAAGACCTGATTAGAAAATATGGTGCTGTGTAGGTGAGCATGAAATCTATGACGTTTTGAAAGTTTACCACGATGTCCCTTGTGGAGGGAATTTTGCGGACAGGCGGATAAGTCATAAGGTGTTGCAGATGGGATACTATTGGCCCTCTATTTTTCATGATGCAAGGAAATATGTGCGAGGGTGCGTTAGTTTCCAGCGGATGGGTCAACCTGGTCAGTCAAATGAAATTTTGTTACAACCTCAATCAGTTTTTTATCCCTTTGAGAAATGGGCTATCGATTTCGTTGGGTCGTTCAAACCTCTTACATATCAAAAATTTCACATTCTGGTCTGCACATATTACGTGAAAAAGCAAGTAGAATCCAAATTTGCTGCAAAGGCCACATAAAAGGTTGTCCCGGGATTTTTATTCGAAGAAATTTTCAATCGATATGGTGCTCCTAGAGAGATAGTTTCAAATGGAGGGGCGCAGTTCACATAAAATCTAATAGAAACTCTTATGAAGAAGTATGGAATCAAACACAAGGTGACATATCCATATTATCCTTAGGTGAATGGTCAAGTTGAGAGCACAAATAAGGTACTAGAGAATATCCTTAGAAATACTGTAGCAAACCATCGCTGAAACTGGGTTGAAAAACTTCATGAAGCACTTTGGGCATATAGAACAACATGGAGGAATACAATAGGATTTTCACCATATGAGCTTGTATATGGGAAATCTCCTTTGTTTTCAATGGAATTTGAAATTAAGATGCTCGAGGCAGCTCTTGAATTAGGTTTAGATCTTTCAACAGCTTAGAAACACTGAATGGAATAGCTAAATGAGTTAGATGAAATTCGTTTGATAGCTATACAGAATAATGCTGCAATCCACAGTAGACACTCCATTGGTGTTGACACTTCGTCGATGTTGTTACTTCACTGGTGTTGTTACTCCACTGATCTTGTTGCTCCGCCAGGGTTGTTACTCCACTGATGCTGAAACTTCATCGATGTTGTTACTTTGTCGGTGTTGTTACTCCATCGGTGTTGTTACTCCACTAATGTTCTTACTCGGTTGATGTTGTTACTTACTCGGTGTTGTTACTCCATTGGTGTTGTCACTCCTTTGGTGTTGTTACTCCTTTGGTGTTGTTACTCCTCCAGTGTTGTTACTCCACTAGTGTTTTTACTTCACCCATGATGATTCTCCATCAAGGTAAGTCGCCAAGTACTTCCCCAACCGACTTTGTGGATCTGATTGGTATTTCACTTATGACATGACCAACCATGACCAAGGAAGATCATCCCTTAGTTGGGGGTAGGTATGACATTTAATAGTAAATATATCATATTTAATAAAAATAACATCATACCATCATAGCTATTAAACCTCGCGCCAACTCATACATCCCACGATCATTATCGTCGTAATTTGTATCAATCTGTGATACCCACCATACCTTTCACACTTATCCGCACACATTGGAACTTGAATCATGTATGACAACATTAATTGTGGTATTTTCCAATACGTCATATTAATGGATTTACCATTGGCTTTCCCATAACCTTTGTCTAGATTTCCTTATCACCACATTCCTTGTTACCGTAATCCCTGTCACCGAAACTTTTCTAGTTAACACCCCCTCAACAATTTTGTTGCTACTCCAAGTGCTGCTACAGAGAAACTGGCAAAATGGGTGGTCAAGATGTTAGGCATGAACAAGAAGATATAGTGCAGGTCCGACATCACTTGGATGTATGGTAGATTTTTCAGGATGTCGGATGACACATCTACTTTGAGAGGTTGTAGGGGTTTGGCAAAGGATTGCAGTTAAGTTTTCATTGAATTTGGAAGGGAATTATTCCAGAGTCTGCGGACTATAAATTCTTGTAACATAAGAGATTATCTCAAATATTAGCGGATTTCCCCAAGGAGGGCAGAAATGGCTTGCCCAGAAAATGCCCTTGCCAAAATTTATGGAATTGTTCTTGCAAGTAAGAGAAACTGTGGTTCAAAATAGGAGAGGATATGACCAAAAATATTTTCCGCATACATGGTTTGAGGTTGCATACTTCGTCATGCGATACATTACCTATGAAGGTCGGCTTTCTACTTTGTTTAAATATCATTTTAGGGGTCTTGCATGTATTTTGTCCCATCAATTGCATTCTCTAGACATTGCATTTTTCCTTTGGAACAATCTTCAATTACTGGCATGGTTTGCACGTCGGTCATGCCAAGCATTGGAAATCCTCTCAAGCCATGGGTTTGTCAAGTTTTTGGTCATGCATTCCCTTTTACAAACCCCCGGGACTTGACCAAAATTCATTGAATTAGGAGAAGAAGAGCTTACAACTATGATTCCAGCAAGAGTTGAGGAAGAATTGTTGGCAGAGGAAGGAGATGTAGTCAATGCTATTGCCGAACAATTGGGGGAATTGGGGGAAAAAGCAATGGAAGAAGCAGAGGAAGAATTTCCAGTAGAGGAAGGAGCCACATTTGATGCTCTTACACAAGAACCAACATCAACCATCGAACAATTGGGCGAGCTAGGGGAATAAGAGATGGAAGAAGCAGAGGAAGGAAGGGAGGAATAAATGACATAGCAGCCAGCTGATACAAGGGATAGAGACAAAATTGGATAAACTAAGGCATAAGGTATTGAAGGAATGGAAATTGAGGAAGTTACCCCTCGTTCTCTTCTCCCCACTTCCCTACCAAAAGGTGCAAGTAAATTCCACTCTCCTACCTGCATGGTAAGAGAAAGAATCTCTCCTCTGGTAAAGTTTGTAGAAGCAATTACAAGAGAAAACACCATTGTTGACACTTTAACACAAGAACCAGTGTCAACTGTTGAGCTAATGGAAGAAGAAGCTACCCTTGAAAAAAATACACAAGAACTAGTGTCAACCGCTTAGTCAATGGGAGAAGAATCCACCCTTGACACTGTTAAATACGGACCAGTGTCAAATAGTGAGATCATTGAAGAAATCATTTTCAACACTATTACACAAGAATCAGTGTCGACCGGTGAGAAAATTGAAGAAATAATTGTTGGCACTGTTACATAAGAACCAATGTCGACTAGTGGGAAAATTGAAGAAATTGTTGTCAACACTATTTCACTGTCACCCCTCGAGCAGTTGGAAAGAGACACGGCTATTGGTACTAACCTGCAAAGGCCAAAATCAATTCCTGAGCATGCAGAAGGGTAAAACAGGGCAACAGAATGACCACGGGAAGAAAATGTTGATGATACTACTCTTCAGGGACCTACAGTGGCTCCTAATCCATTTGGAGGAAAAGTGGAGGTACCGGGACCTATAGAAGAAGGCACTAGAGTCGCCCCCAATTTGTTGAAAAAATGGAAGAGATAATGGTAAAACAAGAAATGGCTCATGATTCTGTTGATGTCAATCCACCAAACCCAACACCGACCGTGAGACTAATGGAGGAGGTCGTTATTGAACAAGAATTCATTGAACAATGTGAAAAAGGGGAGGCCCCCATCCAGGACCAGTACTGGTCACCGTTTAGGGAAAACATGCAATTAAAAATCGAAATTACCAAGTTGAGGAGGCAAGTATTATGCTTTTGGAGACAGGAAATAAGGCAAAGGAGGAACTTCGGTTAAGTGAACATGACTCTCGAAGCCAAAATAGCTACAACAACAATACAAACTAAAGATAGTTTGACGACCTTGGTGGCCACATAGACTAAGTCATTTCTTCATTTATTTGAGTCTCGGGAGCTTCTGTTGACCATAGAGATTCAGAAATGGAAAACCACTATGTCTCATCTTCAGTGGGGATCTATCTCTTTAGAGGACACCAGGAATAAGTGAAAGGAATTAGGGAACAAGAAACAAGAGTAGTGGTTCATCATGTCACCCAGATAGAGAAAGCTAAGCAGAAACAAGAAAAACAATAGAAAAAGATTGAAGAATTACAAGGGAATGTGCAGTTACTCAAGGCTAACAAGGATGAAATGTTCACCCTAGCACAGCAGGTAATGGTGTGCCAACCCCCTGCTAATAGCTACACTTCATGAGAAATATTTGTTTCTGTCTGGAAAGTACCCACCAGGATATTAGCCATGAAATAGAGGATCTTATGCAGTTCCTGTGGATCCTGAAAGCTCACAACCTACTGAACCAACACTTGATGTGCGAACTTTATATGCACAATTATATCCTAGAGAATGATCAGTCATTCAATCCAGTGCCATATGAGGGGGACATTAAGGTTTGAACATTTACTTCCTTCATGATTAATCGGGTTAAATGGAAGAAATCCTTCGACACCTTCGAAGAGAATCAAGAAAATCCACCACTTGCGATCAAAATGGAACATTGTCGTTAGTGGATATATATAACAGACATCACATATTTTTTGAAGCTAGAAGGATGAAAGGACCAGATGTTGACAACATGGAAATGGTGTGTTGACATGTGTACAAGGCATATTCTTACTTGTCGGGAGGAAGCTCGGGATGCTTGTTAGATACGATGGATGTTGTCTTCATCAGCAATGAGGGTATTTGAACCTTTTGCGGACCCTAATTTCACTCTGGATTTTGAGCGAATTCCAAAATATGTCATATGCATCTGACATTACGGGACTTGATGAATAGGTTTGAGATTTTAGTTTCCCATTATTTGGTTGGCTTGTGAGCAATACACTCCAGCCTATGTGACAGCATAAGAATGGTGGAAGGACATCATTTGTACCAATGGTTTCAAACTTCTCGGGATAGATATGGCCGTGAGATACTACCATGCATAGCTTCACACCAATCATAGTGGTTCCAACCCAGACCTGTGCAGATAACAAGCTACAGGAGGACATGCAGAAAAGCTAGTTGGGGGGAGATGTTGGCTACTAAATTTTCCTACATTTTACCTCCCTTTCAACCCCTTTCCTTCACCTATTTCATGTCCTTGTAAGGTTAATTTGTATCTCGACGAATGAAGGTATATATGTTTTTCATGTCTTTGTGAATTATTAATCGATCAAACGTAGTCCTGGGGTGCATTACTTATGCGACTTACTAACCCGGGTTTCTTTGTAGATTCAAAAGAGTAATGATCAGCAGACTACAACTCAATGTACGGTTATGGATGATTTGGCAGTGTTATATCAGGATGGTAGCTGTAATGATGATTCAACCAAAGAGAGGTTGTTGGGCCGATGTACTTTATATCTTCGTATTATGTTTATGTCTCAAATGATTGTTGTGTATTTGTAGGGAGACAATTGTGGTAATCTATGGAAATTGTTAATACCATCTTTGTAATATTGAAGTGTATAAGTAAGGTTACGAGGCTAGAAAAGTAGCCACTACTAGAGAGAGACACGAGATTTTTGAGAATGTAACAGTAGACTTCTGTATTTTCATTCTTTAATGCAATCCTGATCTTCTAAGTATTAACTAGTCTTCAATATTTCGCCACAGCCTCGATCAGGGATTTGGACCCACTCTCCTGACCAAGTGGTATTGGATTAGTGGCCCATATGTAGATTTATTCCTGTTATGCTTATTTCCTTATCATTGTAATGGTTCATTAAGTTTGTGTTGTTGTGAATCCTAATTTATTGTTACTCTGATTGTTGTTAGTGTTATTGCTTGTTGTTACACATTGTTATACTGTTGATTGAATGTTCAATGCTAGGTACGGAAATTGTGACCTACATAGACCTTGCATGGTAGACTTGAAATAACCAAACGAGCTCCAAGTTGACAATTAATGTGGTGAAAGGGTGAATTCTATAATTCATATCAGAACATCAACAAATAACATGGGTCAGAACCATGGGTTCTCTACCATGTGCCAATACCATGAAATTATTTTTATTTTAACGTTATTTTTTTACTAATTTTATTTTATGTTGTCCAAGTAAAAATGTTTTCACATAGGGTTATTTTTATTTTTATTTTATTTTCACTGAGTTAAAAAAATGAATAATTTCATAGAAAAAATAATAAAAATTATATTAAAGAATATTATATTATTTTGAAAATAAAATATTATATTCAAAATGTAGAATCCAAAAGTTGTTGATGGTAAATTAACTATTTTACTTTAATATTATTTTTATTTATGATTTTATTTTATTTTATTTTTAATTTTATTTTTATGTTATTTGACTAAATCAAAATGTTAAACAAAACATGATAGGACAGCATGCGACATTACAACATCTCTACAATATTGGGCTGGAGAATTTCTCTTAGTGCAATAATTGATAGTAAACCAACCTAGATCCATCTTAACTTTGTATCTACCACAAGCGTTGAGAGGGATAAAATCTCTTGAGATGCAAACCTCTTTTAGAGTGAAAAGATATTCGATCTCTCTCGACATGGTAGATCCAAAGTTAAGATGGATCTAGGCTGGTATTTATTCCAATTCTAGTAAATATTATAACATATATAATAATTATAAATAACATAATATACCATCAATATATTACCATTATAAAGAACAAAATGTACCATAATTATAGGAAATTAAAAATCTTAGTGGAAAATTAAAAATAATAATATAATTAAAAAACAAAAGCATTCTTATATTAAGACAAGTGTTGCATGACAGGTTAGTCCTTCCCACTCGAGTGGAAATTAAATGAATAGTAATTTGTTTGTTGTTGTGTAGATCGAATACTGCCAAGTTAAGAAATTTCTTTAGTAATTTGTTGTGAAGTTCTATCAACAACCCTACATTTCTTTAGTAATTTGTGTACATTAATAAAATGATTTGATATTATCTCATTTCCATGCCTGCATGTGGAACAAGAAACCATGTTAAAACAATTTTCTACCTGAAAATCCTTTCTTGGTCCTTTTACATTCTATCCAACCCTTATTCAATATAAAATATATGTGAGCATTTGAGGTGGATTTTTGTTCATAGTGCTGAATGTAGACTTGGAAGGCTAGTGTCTCTATATTTGTTCAATTTTGTCATTGATAATCATCGATGTCCTTATGTTGCATGAGATATTGGCACTGACAAAGATTCATAATTTATTGAACCTGCTAAGAAAATGGAGAAGTACTATCTTGCAAATAAAATAAAGGCAAAAGGATTAGAGAATAATGTTGTTTTATCAAAATTTACACTATGTTTATTTATACATTATATGTGATTCGTGGAGCAAAAGAAGACCTTGTCAACAATCTTATCGTAAATATTCACCACTTTGTTATAGAAAATAGTGAGTTGATATGTGGATGGGTTCTCAGGCACTTCTGGAAATAATGCCAAAAATATATATAGTAAGACATATCAGCAATTGAATCACTTTTAATGGAAAGAGTTCTTCCAAAAAGATCTAATATGGAAAATTTCTAGACATGAAAGTGTTGATTTTTCAAGTGAAATAGATATGAGAACTAATTTTTGAAAACTGATAATTACTTCTATGATATAAATATTCTTTTAGCACTTTCAGTTTATCATTAAGAAATTACACTTCATAAATTCAACCATAGAAGCAGAAGGGCAATATAAATCACAATGCACAAAGACAACACAAGATTTACTATGGGAAATCTCACTTGGGGGGGAAACCCAACAACCTTTTCCTTATATAAATTCTTCAATTCAACAGGAGATACATATAATGCTTCTAGTCAAATACAAAGTCAAATTGACCAACAATATAACCCTAGTCAAACCTGGTCAAACTACCCAAAAAATTGAGCTCTAACAAGTCATGCAAACTTCTTGTTACTCATGTGCACTTCCTGTTACTCATGTCTACTTCATGTGACTTATGCACAATTCTTGTGAATCGTCCACACTTCCTTTTCTCTCTCACATTCGCATAGATAAACTAAAGAATATATAATGAGTGATCCAGATTGTTTTTCAAGAGGGGAAGGTTGAGTACCTTATTATAGTGTTTTGGGAGGCCAAATGGGTGTCACTTCAATTCAGGTTGAATTGTTGACTTGATGGAGTGCTAACTTGATTATCTTGGAGCCAAAAATTCAAAATTTTCTCTTTTGAATCGGACATGAAGAACATGTCTTATATTTATCATTACATGTATTTCAAGGGCTAAAATATTAATTACGAAGACTAACCATAGCTACAAAATTCAACACTCACTCTTAGCTATGGAGGTATTCATAATGACTATCCAAATGTTCTCTTGTTAACAAATTTATCTAAGAAAAGGTAAAACAATGTCATCATCATCAACATCAGCTGATTACCATAATCTTGGTCAAGAACTTTGACCCATGGTGGATCAATAACATCAACTAGGTACCATAATTTTGGTTAGCAACTCTGACCCATGGTACATCATTAACATCAACTAGCCACCATGATTTTGGTCAGCGTCTCTAACCCATGGTATACATAATACTCCTCCTTTATCATCATTGTTGTATGGAAAATTCACTTCCGCAGACAAAAATGAACTCCTGAGATCTAGTGGTCTGATCTAGAACAACAGAGGGAAAAAATATTTATGTTTTCGTTAGAGATATTAGAATACGAAAAAGATACCTACCTGCAATATGTAGTAAGTCCTCCTCTTCTCTTTTCTTGTAAGCTCTAGCTCTAGATCCACACACTTTAAATGGAACCTGCAACAATGACTAAAACAAGAAAGAGAACTACAATATCCACGTAGAATAAACCAATGTCTCTATTCAATGAGTCAGAATGTCATTGAAATACATAAGCATCAACATGACACAAGTATAAAGAAAACATAGTGATTTTTGTATTAATAATAAAGGATAGGGTTACAACCATTTAAAGATTTTGAGTTTTTAGATGTCTCCCTAATTGTCTTGTCCTACCTTGCCACAAAGAAAACATCCAAACTCAACCCTAATGCATAAATGGATGATGATTCCTTAAGCTCAAGATAGCAACATGAGGGCACTAGTAATGTCCAAAAGCCAACACAGACTCTATGAGAGGCAATAAATTTATAGGGTGTAAGTGGTAGTTTAGGATTTACCAATCTAGGCTTCAAATCCACATATAGGGAGGATAAGCTCTAGAGATAAGAGATAATACCATTAGAGTAGTATCATATAGGAATTTGATATCTCTATCCATGGTAAATGGTTAAAACTACCTTAGAAGCTCCTAAAAGGAGAAGATTCAAAAATAATTTTTTCTTGTTTCTTAAGTTCTAAAAGCATTGCACCTGCAAAGTAGAGAAATCTACGTTGATCAGTGTATATGCTCAGTTATTAAACTTGAAACCATCACAAGTGGAAAACATGCAAAGTGTGTTGAGGCTAAAAACATTTTTTTTGAGTTGATTGACCCAGAAAATTAGACTTTTTGGAGAGGTGATGTTTAGGGCTTTGCAAAGGAATAATGACAAAGTGTTCAAGGATTTTGATTGATCTAGATTTTAGGCCTTTTAATTGGATGTGTCAAAATTATCTGTAACAGATTTTGACCTAAAGTACAAAGTCAAAAGTAGTGGTTGAGCACTGAAGTGCTTTACCTTGTAACAAGTCTGGATCAATAACAAATTAGGTCAATATCTTAATATGTTACAATACATATTATCATCATGATATCATTATTGAGATACGCATACCAATACTCAGTGTATAAGCCAATATACATGTACAATGATCAAGAAGTCTCATCCACAGATGACAAAGTGTGGACACATGCTTGGATGATTGTCTTGAATGATCATAGCCACCATACTTTGTAATCTTCTATGAATCCTAAAATCGCATCCCAAATGAATGGAACTAGATTCAGGTTCTTCTACCTCATCACTTGATATTATGAGTCTAACGATGCAAATAAATGACTAGAGTCGAGCATGGTAGACATCAGCTGATTATCAGCCAATGATGCAAAATATTAACAAATGAGAGAGAAACCTATGAGAATGATAATGTCTCTCAAACAGTACAATCTATGTGGTGTGAATAAATGAGTTGAAGTCGAACACCGCACAGAATCTTTTGGTCGAATGCCAATGATGAGGAACCATCACCGGAAGCGAGGAAATTTTCCACTGAGGTATGAAATTTCCAAGGCACTGAAGAGAGTTTCTAATTCAACTTCCTGGATAATGAGATGACGTCGACAGGAAATGATAGGTCGCAAGAGGGCCTTGATGTATCCCCCATCAACGAAATGAAACGGGTATCAAGATTTGAGACAGAATGATGTTGATGAAGAGATGGTTTAGGAACAAAAGACATGAAGTAAGGCTTAAGGTACTGTAGCAAATTTTAATTGAAGGACTTCTCTTGAACACATCGATGACACTTTATGGATTTGGCAACATTGACTCAAAACCAATTATGAAGGATTTTGATATGGTATGATTAACCAAAGAGGAAATAAAATTTCCCAACCCAAAACATACAGAGAAGAAGTGAAGGAGTTCCATGTTCAAGAGTGACTTACTACCATTAATAAGTTAAGTACCCTGCTTCACAATTTCCCCAACCATTTCTAGCTAGCACCTCTTTATTTTTGACAAGCTTGAGGAGGATAACATATGCTTGATCTATAATTTCATCCTTCAGATGAATCCTTCTGAGTATATTTAACAAACCATGAGAAGGAGTGGCTCGGTCTTGTCATGTTTAGTGAGTTCGTCATTGTTTAATAATTTTACTAGTCTAGAAAAAGTATAACTTGACTTCTTTTTCATGTTTAGTGAGTTTCAAAAAGAGGTGAAAATGAAAAATCCAAAGGTTCCTTTTCATAAATTTAGTACCTTGAGTCCGAAAAGGAAGAAAACAATACTTCGAAGAAAATTTTAGTCATGTTCAACTAAATTATTCTTTTTTTGTAAATAGGTTATCCTAGACTTGAAAAGGGTTAAACTTATACTAGGAAGACATATTTTCATTTACTTTAATGAGTTTGAAAAGACGAGTGCTTGGTAGTCTTTTCATGTTTTGCAAGTTTGAAAAGAGGTTAAAGATGACTCCTCCTGAAGGAATGAGTGGTATAAAGGGTAGAAATTGGTTTCATAATGATAGAAATTCCCAAAGCATATAGAGCTCAAGAGGTAGGATAACAAGACCACTCACCGCATCAATTCCCCATGAAAGCACAAAAAACCAAGGGAAAGTATATGATCGGCCCAACAAATGGTGACGATAGAAAGAGAAAACCAAGGCTCATATGGAAAAAAATGCTAATGAAAATGGGAATCATGTAGGATAAAATGAAAATGGTTTCACTTTTACACAATATTGAAACATCAGAAACTAATCTTGAATTTGGTTTCATTTTTACACAGGTTTGAAACAAGGAAAAACTATGCTTGAGAGTAGTTTTAGTTTTACAAGATCTTGAAACAAAGGAAAACTATGCTTGAAGGTGGTTTTATTTTTACAAAACCTTGAAACAAAGAAAAATTATGCTTGAGAGTGGCTTCATTTTTACACAATATGGAAACAAGGGAGAAACTATGCTTGAGATAAGTTTCATGTCCCCAGCATAATGACTCAATTCTAAGAACATGAACCCCAAGATTCATTTCATTCACCTAAGTAGACAATTGGTTACTAATAGGCGGATGGAATGAAGGCTTATTTACGAGATCAAGTAAAAGAATCGACTTGAAGAGAGATATGCTTCATTTTTTAACTAGCTTGACATGGGAAAAGAACTATGCTCATGACATCTTGGTTAATTTTTTAATAAGCTTGACATAAGAAAAAAAAACTTTGCTCCAAGAACTTGTTTCTTTTTTCAACGAGCTTGACACAAGAAAATAAACTCTTCTCCGAACCTTAGGTAGCTCAGTAACCTTGTGGGGGAAGGTTAACTGTTGGTGAGGGATATCTAGTATAGGATAGGATGGGTTGGGCTACTGACATTTGCATGCTACCTTGATACAAAATGTTGATAATTAGGATAACCCATACTAGGTTTTCC
The DNA here is from genome assembly GCA_031772625.1 of Pinus tabuliformis. Classification (NCBI taxonomy): domain Eukaryota; kingdom Viridiplantae; phylum Streptophyta; class Pinopsida; order Pinales; family Pinaceae; genus Pinus; species Pinus tabuliformis. The sequence goes on from CM062813.1 coordinate 886,842,060, forward strand.
AGTCCTAGGAAAGCCTTGATATTTTTGGAAAGGTTGACTTTGGAATTATTGGCCTAGATAAGGATGTTGCATGGTTGTGGTCTGGCCAACAAGAGTTTAGGGTATTCCTTGTAACGATTGCCCTGGTGGAATTTGCATCATTCCTGTAACAGTTTGACTAATTTTCACATGTGGCGTGCTATTAATGGGTTTACTTACTTGTACCTATTGAATAGTGTTACCTAGTGATTCATCACTTGAAGGGGATTTCTTGAAAACATGAGAAATTCCCCCCTGTTTGACAGGATCTGAAGAAACAAGAAGAACATGAGTGGTATGAACCTCACTCTCTACGGGAAAAGTACGATCAAAAGGTGGAATCAATCCGAACATTTTCTCAACCAATGGTTTTTTAGGAATGGACTAATGCGATTCATGTTCAAAGAGAGTGGGACTGATTGGACTTGTATCAATCACTTCATCAACTAGTGGAGGATTCGAAGAAAACTTCTGGTACCCAACCAAAAGTCGAGGCTAAGAAGATATAAGGTTCTCCAACACTTTGGATGCTTCATCCAGATAAGAAAAAAGGTGAATAGGATGACTCCCTTTGCATAACCTACAAGGAAACTTTAATTTAGCCTTTTTCCCATGGACCTTACTATCACTAGTTAATGTTTTATCACTGACATGATCTACAAAGGATGATGAAAAGGGTTGATTTGAGCCTTTATATGACACTTCTAATACCTAGGGAATACCAGGACAATCTCTAAGAAGGTGATCACCCTTACAAAGAATACAAGGGACTTTAACTTTATGGGGCTTGATGGAAAGTTTCTTAACATTAGTTTCATTCATAGCAATGGATTCTTGGTTTCCCTCTGCTTATTTTTCTTTTTCTTCATCGTCCTTTTCCTCTTCTCCTTAGCTTCCTAGTTACTAGAATCAAGACTTTCACTTGGAAGGAAGGAAGAAAGGAATGAAGAAACAATAACTGAAGAAGGAAAAGGGTCAAATTTAGGATCAACTTAAGGTTGATGTTTTTCAAGTGGAGGAATACTTGGTTGAGAATCAATTTTGACATTTGGAGCGAAGGAGGTTGGAAACAACCATACCGGTAAACCTATGGTAAAGCCAGGAAGGGACAACATAGCCATATAAGGAGCACCAATATTTATGAAAGGATGAAAAAGACTAGGATTCTCGTTAGATTTGTTTCCTTTATTGGTAGACTCAGAAACTGTCATCATTATTCTCAACCTAAGATCTACTAAGGATTTTTTCCACAGTAAGGATTTTGTTCCACGGTTAATTAATTTATTTTAGAAATTAAAGACATAAAATAAAAATAAAAAAGGGTAACTAGGCATATAAGGATTACCAAACCACTGTGAGCTACAATATACCATTCCGAGTACGTGTAGGAAATCTCCCTGAATGTTGTGTTTAGTGCATCACAATAAACAAGGTAGATGACTTGGTTACCTATGGTAGGATAGCAACCTATAGGGAACTTCCAAAATATACTTAGAGGTATGTGGAAGAATAGTCTGTAGTAGTGTTGTTAATGTGTAATGCATGATAGGAAGTATTTTGATATACTTTTCATACGTGGAGTACCATCTAATATACCCAAAGGTACATGGCAAATGATCTGATATACTTATGTACATGGAATATTGACAACCCCTAGAATGTAACACAGACAAATAATGACAACTCCTACATTTAAAGACGTTGGAACACATCTCTAGCCTAGACCTCTATGTGTGTCATTAATGTACCAAATTATCCATAGGTTAATTGGATAAATTTTAGAGTTGATCTTCAATTAAGTTTCAATTTTAATGCTCATAGTATGAATTCACCTGAATTCCCTATGATGCAACTAGTACGACAACAAGAAGTCTTTTATTTTTCAATGAAGATATATCTACGAGAAGGAATAGACAAACAATGATGTAAAAATAAAATATGCAACAAACAAGAATTTCCTAATCAAATATTTCAATGTACTATTCCAATTCAATTCAAAGCCCTAAAATATGCCAAACCATGTAATGTAATCTATGCACAATTCCCCTGAGAAGTATGCAAATGTAATATATGCATAATTTCCTTTCCTATTGTGAAAATGAGAATTCTAACGATGAAAATGTAGCCTATGTAAGAGAATTCTTCAAAACAAGCACAAGATAATTCAAAATTAGTGAAAGAAAAATATAACAAGACTACTTATGAAAAGCAGTACCTTTCTCCACTAATGCAATCAAAGAACCAATTAAGTGCAAGTAAAGGATATTCCCAATGAAATAAAATGCAATATGAGACTTCATTAATATAATTCTCAAACTAAAATTGGATGAGAATTCCAAGGATCAAAAGAGATGACACTCAAAGGCGATTAACACTCATACTAATTTGCAAAAATTAAAGCAAAAACACTCAAAAAAATTTAAGAAACTAAATTTTTTCTTTTCTTTTCCTTTCAATTTAAAATGAAATGAAAATGAAAATGAAGCTAGATCATTGATCAAAATATCTCACATGTACTAAAACTATAATATGAAAATTGTTTTCATCAAAACAGTAATCAAGATCAAGTGTTCACAAACCCTAATGACGAGAAGAAAGAAAACTGAAACAAAATCTCATCAAAGGAAAAAAATTCAAATGTTAACACAGTGATAGATTTATAGAGACACAAATAATTTCAGAAACACAGGAAAACCTTTTGGATCAAATCAGATCTCAAGGCAAGGCATATAAATGAAATTTCTTGCTTTCTACAGGACCATCGCATGTGCAGAGTCGGCACTAGTGTGAACCATCACACTTACAGATAGGAAATTTTGTGTCGTGTTACTTTGTCTCAGAACAAAGAGTGTGTTGGGACTAATTTCCTCAAAATACGACATAAAAACCCCCACCAAGCTCAGAATTATGTTCTCTTAAGGTCAATAATTGTTTTAACAAGTCAATGTAGGTCGCTTTGAAAGGTTAGAAATGACTAGGCCAAGGAAACCACTAAAGAGAAATCTCATTCCCAAGTATGGTTGCCAATTTATCATATGGAAAATTAACTTATGTGGAAAAAAATGAACTCCCTTGATATAGTGATATGATCTAGAACAACAGAGGTAAAAAAGGTCTATGTTTTCCTTAGAGAGATTAGAATACGAAAAAGGGACCTACCTAGGATCTGTAGTAATTCCTCCTCTTCTCTTCACTTGTAAGCTCCAATTCTAGCTCCACACGCTATAAATGGAACCTGTAAAATGACTAAAACAAGAAAGAGAACTACAATATCTATATAACATAAAATAATGTCTCTAATCAATGAGTGAGAATGGCATTGAAATACATAAGCATCAACATGACACAAGTATATAAAAATAAAGTGTTTTTTGTAGTAGTAAATAGGAGAGAGTTACAACTATTTATAGACGTTGACTTTGTAGATGTCTCCCCAATTATCTTGTCCTTCCTTTCCACAAAGAAAAATTCCAAACTCAACCCTAATGCATAAATGGATGATGATTCATTATGCTCAAGGCAACAACATGAGGGCACTAGTAACATCTGAAAGCTAACCTAGACTCTATGTGAGGAAGTAAATTTATCGGGTGAAAGTGGTAGTTTAGGATTTACCAATATAGGCTTCAAATCCACATATGAGGGAGGATAAGATATAGGAATAAGAGATAAGACCATTAGAGTAGGATCATAGAGGAATTCAAGATCTCTATCCATGGTAAATGGTTAAAACCACCTTAGAAGATTTTGGAAGGAGAAGATTAGAAAATATTTTTATTTTTCCCAAAATTATACAATCATCACACATGTAGAGTAGAGAAACCTATGCTTATTAGTGTAGATCCTCAATTATGCAACTTACAACCATCGTAGGTGGATAGGCATGCAGAGTGAGTTGGGGCTAAAAACATGGTTTTTGAGCTAATTGACCTAAAAACTCCGACTTTTTGGAGAGGTGATTCTTAGGGCTTTGAAAAGGGATAATGATAGAGTGTTCAAGGATGTTGATTGATCCCGTTTTCAGGCCTTTTGAGTAGATGTGACAAAATGACTTGTTACAATCATCTTGGTCAATCTCTTTTACTCATGGTAAAAACCTAAGGACACACTAAATTCATTTGAGTAATTCTCATCCCATATCCATTTAAGGCCTTGTTCTAGGATTATTAATGTGCTCACACAACCTATCTAGAGAGTAATCCTAAGCTTGATGCTTAAAGGTGACCACTCAACTCTATGGTTGAGTAATTTTAGGCCTCTAGGACCATTCTTCCTACTTTTGATCAACATGCTTGACCCACAAAGAATGATTTTCCTAAGGAAAAGGTTGAATGAGATAGCTATATTTATGTGTCAATACACTACCCGTGGAAAGAATCCTACACCAATATCATGCTCAACAAGTCCTCACTTGGAGAAATTCACCATTTATCCAAGTATCATGTAGAACTTGGTCAACACATATGATGTATGGTGAAACCCTGGGCTATTACCATTCCTACTTGTTAATTGAATGGTAACTCTTTTTCCCAAGGCTAAAGGCACACACTTTCCCCTCTAAGGAGAATTGCAAGCCTTGATAATCTCAGGGCCATTCTCCCTAGCCATATTACATGACCCCTATTCAATACTTTGACCTGTCTATATTCTAACCAAAGGAAAATATCTGCCCCTTAATGAAAAAACATCAAAAATCCCTATAACTAGTTGGTCCTTGAAGTCTACAAACTTCTCAAGATTGTCCCTAAAGTGTACAAACTTCTAAAGATTGTCCCTAAATTGTACAAACTTCTCAAGCTTGTCCTTGAAGTCTACAAACTTTTACCTAGCACATAGGCTTTCTGAGAATGTTAACAACCTACTCAACTGGAACCACCTTGTTCCTTTCTGTACCATGTCTTGGTACTTGATATTAATTTTCTTCGACTTGTCATCATGGTTTTCTCATACACCTAATTAAATAATCATGCGAGAAGTTACTAAATCCACACTTCTTCACAGCTCACCAAATTAGCTACAACATACTTAGCCTATACAGTCTTGAGTGCAGCAAATGCCTGCTTCATTCCCAATCATAATCCAAACAGAATCATCATCATGATGTACTCTTCCTATCATCAACACTCTTTTCCCAATCTAAATTTGTATAACCTTGTAGCTACTTCCTTCATAAGAAATATCACCACAATTGCTTGACACTGAAGCAAATCCTGTTATAGTAATATTGCTACTCCCTGTTACAAATACATTTGGAAAAATCACTCCCAACATTTAGATCAATACTATTAGGGCTCATCAAACCCTAATCCAGTTGCTACATTTCCTAGAGAATTCATCACTTTGAATGCCTCCTTCCCTGAGATTTTCTTTGTGTGAAGCCCTCCAGTAATGCCTCCTTGAGGGACCAGCACACCCTTGGTCAGGGGTAACTGTGCTTCAGTGTAGGTAGGCCCATTTTAGGGTGCATTTCAGAGCACTTAGGCCTACTTTGACCTACGTTGGGCGAGATTGAGCAAAATCCTCATAAGGTTCTAGGAATATTCTTATCTTCTAAAGCCTTCTAGAATATTCCCACACTTATCATCTCCTATGAGCTCGAAATTGGATAGGAAACGACTTAAGTAACCTCCTATCCTCTCATCCCTTCCTCCATGGAAACTAACTCTAAGTTTGGAAGGCCATTCAATACCCTCATTTATCACCAAACCTCCTCCATTTTTCTATAAACTGAGCACTCATCTAAGTGATCAGGGGTTGGACTTTGAGAATTTGTAAGGAGATATTATTAGTGTGGGGTTTTAGATTATAAGAAAGTATTGTTATGTTGCCAGAGTGTTGTGCTTTTGATGTGATGTTGGTTGGAACCCAAGCTGGAGTAGTGATATTGGATCGAACTTCATGGTTGTAACTCTTCCTTCTACTTAATAAAGTTGTTTACACCTTTTCCCATATTCTTGTCTTTATGTATGATGATTAAATGTATAAATTCTTTCGATTCCATTTGCTTATAGTAGATAGATCTCTTGCTTTGTTTGGCTTTTGTCCTCTGTTTATGATTGCAGGTCCTTGTCGAGTGGATTAAGTTCGAGAAGGAGCGACGAGAGCCATACAAAGGAGACAAAGGGAAAGAAAAAGATAACAAGTAGGTCTCTTGTATTATTTATCTTCTATAGAAAATGGTTAAGCGCTTTAAATCTGTTGTTCTAGGTGTAGCTACCCACCTAGGGAATTGTGCTTATCTGTAGATGAAGAATTCCACATAAGAAACTAGCGAATCCACTGGGGAACGATCATCATTCCGGATAGCTTACCTTCATCCTAGTACACCCTAATAGACTTTACTTTCTTCCATTGATCTTGTTTAAGCCTTTTTGAAGATTTTTTTGGTAAAAATTGTGCTTGAAAGCTCCTAGGAAGGCCTCTCTGGCACCAGTGCAGGTTTGGTCAAGAGACAGAGTGCTATAGAGCACCCTTGGCTTGAGGACAGTGCTCTGAAGTGTAGTGTCCCCCATTCAAGGTTGTCTTGATCCTCCTTAGGTTAGAAATCCCTCCTTTCACTTGACTTTTCGCAAATTTCCTTTTGTTTTTGCTTGTTGAATTGTTTTACTTCTGAAATCAATTTGTGTTTCCTTTGCTAGCCCTACTTTGGCCTTGATTGTTTAGTGTTTCTTAAATTATTTCTTTATCACTATCAATTCATTGTCAAAGTTGGTTTATAGTCGATTAATCTATGTTCAAAATAAAGTGTCGTAAAAGTCTTCATTTATAAAAATAACTGTCGTAAAGTCTTCGTTCTTGCAAAAATATTGACTAGTTGTATGTGCATTAGTTTCCTTTTGTTCATTTTAACATTAAGGGAATTGAAAAGAAAAACTTGCATTGTGCATTGAAAGAGCTTGAGTGTGCTCATAGAAATAGTTTAGGGAAATTTCATTAGATGTGCACTTTTCTCTTTGATTAAAAGAATCTGATTGCTCTATCCCTACTAGCTAAGGTTTTCATTGTTAGAATTGAATGAAAAGAATGCTTATCATATTAGTTGCATTCTAGGAATTTCAAAGACATTACATGGTAAACCTTGAAAGGAAAATTCTTAATCAAGATCAACTTAAAATTAACCTCAATTAACCTAATGGAGCATTGTCACCTAACGCATAACATTTAGAAGTTCTAGGTTAGAGACTTGTGCCGACGTTGTCAAACATAGCAGCTATCGCAAACTTGTTTGCGATACATTTCGAGTGTGATACCTCATTCCACGTACGTGAGTATATCGTAGCTCATCCACATACCTTCGGGTATAAAGGGCGGTGTTACAGTACGTAAAGTATAAAGGAATGCTCTCATTGTGCAGTTTCGCATTAGACAACGCTAATATGGATTGGGCCTCCACGCACTTTCAGGTATATATGGGAGGACAACACTAGGTTTCTATCCACCCTTAGGTAACCGAGTCAGCCTCCTTGTACACTGTGTACACCAAACACAACATTTGGGGAGATTGCCTTCCCGTACTTCTCGGTTCGTCGGGAGGTATTCTACAGTTCACAGTTGCTTGGTAAACCTTTTGCCTAGCTTACCCCTTTTTATTTATTTCTTTTTTGTAATAAAATCAATCAGCAACCGTGGAGGCACATCAAACCTTAACTCGTTGTTCGGGGAGAGCAGTGAGTAAACTACCTTTATCACCTGAAGCTACACCTATCTGGTCAAAGTGGTCTCATTTGGGTGAATCCAGTACTTCAAAAACTTCGAGTTCTTTATCTGAATTACCATAAACACATATATCGATAAGTACTGTGACTCCAGTTACTCCTACAGTTATTGGTACATCTATTACTGAAGTGGAATCTCCACAATTACATGAGGATACTAGGACTAAGTCTAGTGAAACGATAACCCATGTTGTTCAACAACAAGTTGATTCCCGACCTGAAGTTGTTAAAAAAGAAATTACCTCTAAACCTGAATTTTTTCAACCAAAAGTTAATCCTGAACCTATCACTGTTCAGTCAGAAGCTACTCCTAAAACAGAAGTTATTCAAGAAGCCCAACCTAAACCTGTTCTTTTACCAGAACATTTGGATGTTGAGTTTGAATAATCAGAAGTTGTTACCTTACCAAAAGAAGATTGATCGATACATCCTTAGACATTCATAACTGTCGAGACTTCCTCTTTACCTCAGGAACAAATATCGAAAATCTATTACGGACCTGACAATGAAATCCTTCCACCTGGTTTCATTTCAATAGAAGAGGAACCTGAGGTAGAAACACCCAAAACTCCATTCCATTTTGGAACTGAACTTTTTCTTTATCCTCATGCTCCTCATTTTACTACCCCACTTGATCTTGATTACTTTCCAACACCCATTGATTCGTTAGGAAATTTATTTGGAAATTTGACTATGGTAGAGTCAACGTCCTAGATTATACCATCTATTACAGCTACGATAAAATCTTCTTCCGCAAACTATTCGATGTTTACTACGACACCTGAGTCACACTTGTATGGTGTTCCATCCATCCCATCGGGTCACCAATATTTATCTGGAACCCACTCAGGTGTTGCTTCTAGCCCTTGGTCTTCACCAATGTCCTCTACAGGAATTTTATTTGGTTCCTCATTAACGAATACTAAATTGTTGGACCCATCGAGTCAATATCAAGCTGGTTCATCTAGTTGCCATCCTATGTACCTGCTTTACATTGGACTACCCCCATACGGAGAGCAATATGCACAATATCCTTATGCTCCATTTTTTGTGGGGCAACCATATGTCGATATCTCGTCGTCTTTAGGCTAGCCTCGAATGACTGTCTGTCAGTGGCAGCCAACAATGCCTGTTCAACCTAGGGCTGTGTATCCATCGCAACCTATGCAATCTATCTCATCCATACCTACAAAACCTGTTGTTACAACTTTACCGTAGTCACAAGCTCATATTTTTGTATCTCAACCTGTGCAAGCTGGTCCTTCAACCTCAGACCCCGAAGTTTCATGTTTACAGATTTATCCTTCTGAGGCAATTTTACAACAACCACTTGTGCCTAGAGTCCAACAACCTTAAGCTAGTTTACCTTTTACTAGAATGACTTAGAATTACACTAGTTTAGTGTATTCACAACCTGGTAAGGCTTACATTGGTGGTCAACAATCGTTAAGTCAACAATCGTTGTATCAACAACAACAACAGTTGCTTCAATAGCCTTGGTAGCCCCAATATCAACAGCAGCAGTTCCAGTAATACCAACCTCATCCTAGACTTGGTCAGCATTCCTATGCTGGGTTTGGTCAACAACACGTTTACCCAGGTCCTGGTCAACAAGCTTATGTTGGGTTTGGACAACAAAAAAAGTATCCTGTTACTCAACAACAACCTTACATCGGATTTTCTCAACAATCTTACCCATATTAACGTTACCAGCAGGAGATGCCTTATGCTGGTATGCAAAGGCCTATTTCCCAAGAAATCCCATCTTACCCTAGATATGATCAACTTGACCTTAATAGACAGTTGCCTTTCATTGCAACACTTGAGTTACCAGATCTAAATCGGCTCACCAATGACCCAATTCTCAATGCACCTTGGTGGTCGGTGATTCCTCATGAGTTACCTTCAGATATTCCAAAATTCAATGGAAACCCTGGAGAAGACCCGTCCAACGATGTCATGACATTTCATTTATGGTGTTCATCAAAATCCTTAAATGACGATTCTGTTAGACTACGTATTTTCCAGAGAATGCTTACTAGTCTAGATGCAAAGTGGTACATTGAGTTACCACGAGCTTCTTTTGATAACTTTACAACCTTGGCTACCTCATTTTTAACCCATTTCTAGTTACCCATACGATATGAAACTGGGACGGAACTATTAACCAACTTTAAACGAACTAATGCTACTCATATCCCTGATCATATTCATGAGTGGTTTCATCGTCATCGAATGGTTAAAACTTATGTTCTTGATCAACTTTTAGCTAAGTGGTTTATAAAATCCTTGCTACCATCTATCACCGAGGATGTGGCAAAAGATGGAGTTTTCACTAAAGAGCAAGTAATTTCTCGTACCCAATATTTGGACTTGATTTATACATAGTCTGGCACGCTTTATGATATGATCCCAAATGCACCCTAACCAACTTTCACTATTACGCCACCACCATTGAGTAAGGACTCTCATGTCAATGATGGTGTGATTGGTTCTTCAAGCACACAAACGGTCGGTAGACCATCTGGTCAAACACTTTCCATTTATAATCAAACTTCAAATGCATCTGACAACACTCTTGCTTCCAAAATCAATGTTGCATCATCTAACAAAGGCAAGAATGAAACGAAACCAGGAAGCAAGAAGAAGGGGAAAAATAAGAAAAAACAAAATAATTCCCCTCAAGAGAAATCATCTAATTCCTCTCCTTCAGCTAGGAAATCTCGTTACCCATGTTTAATCTATAATGATGAGAACTTTATGTGCAATTATCCTCACCGCTTTGAAGTCTCAAAGCTTCTGAAGACTTCTAATCGCAATGTTGATTGATCCTTTTCCAAACTTGGAGAAACATATGGTTGCTACAGACCATGCTTCCACTTCCCAAGTGCTTATGTTATCCACTTCTAAGCCTAAAATTGATATTTCGGTGTCAACAAGAAGTAAATATTACGGAAATCAACTAACATAATCAAATAACCAGACTGATCAACCTAATCCTTCGACTTCAACTTCGTTTGATCCTATTCCACCACCTATTGCACCAGAGTTAACAATAAAACCACCTAATGGAGTTGTACGTAAATCAACATTGAACCCTCGAGCTTGAGCTGCACAGAACTATAACATAGTAGAAGATTTGGCTTAGTCACCTTCTACTATATCAACACTTGAGGTGCTTCAGAATTGTCCCTCCCAAAAGCAAGCTTTGTTTTCAGCAATTGGTGGAATCAATACAACTTATTCCAATCTTGTGGTTTTCAACCATGCGAGTTATACGCCACAGTTACCAGCACAATTAACATTCCTGATTCAAGTAAATGCCTTGAATAAAATTATTCACTAAACCATTATCGACGAGGGGGAATCTACTTGTATTATGTCTATGAATTGCTGGAAAACACTTGGCTCACTGCCTTTGTCATGTTCACCAACAACGTTAAAAAAATTTGATGGTCGCACATATATGCCTTGTGGAATCTTGAGTAATCTGCAAATTGAACTATGGGGGGACACAATAACTATTGAAGTTGAGGTTATTGATGGACCCCTGACTACAACATTTTTCTAGAAAGACCGTGGATTTATGCTATGGCTGTTGTGGTTTCAACATAATTTCGTACGATTGCATTCCCTCATAAGGGTGGAATCACAATTATCGATCAACTCACCTTCTTCACCTCTAGTTCACAGGCTACTGGAAGCATTATGTTAGTTCACAGACCCCCGCTATCTGTTCAAAACATTGGTGTAGGTCTCTTCAAGGATTCTTCCCTAATGGGTACTTTTTCACTACTGTCACCATCAAACGTGGCAAAATTTGAGACTTGCATCATGATATCTTCCACTTCATCTGACTTAAGGAAGATTACCAATAATTTTGACGTTGATAGTAGTAATGAAATCATGCCGCTAATCCCTATTGAGCTTGCATAGTAATCAACCTTTCTGGCTTGCGTGATGAACCCAAATCCATCTTCGCCAATTTTATGGGTAGATCCTTCATTAGAATATGGTACTTCCTCTAATCCTTTTTCACGTATATTTTCTACTGATGAAGGAATCATCCAATCAATGATGATGGAAGAAGAACCATGGGAAGGTTATCATCATCGTTCCCATCTTCTAGATCACATAGAATATTTTTCAAATGAACTTAATCACCCTTTAGTTGTTGATATCCTTTCAAATTTTGTTTTCATAGATACAGTAAATTCTGAGTGAAACTTGTCAAATATTGAAGAAACTATTTCTATCAATATTTCGACCAAACCTAACATTGTAGAAAACATTCATGTTGGAAAATCTTCTTTTCCATCAGAACTTGATATTTACCATGCTCTCTTTCGTGAATTTCGAGATATATTTGCATGGTCATTTGAGGAAATGCCAAGACTTGACTCTAGTATAGTTGAACATGAAATCAAAATGTATCATGATGTCAAACTAGTGTGACATCACCTCCGTCCTGTTCATCCAAAGAAGGCTACTGCCATTAAAATAGAATTTGAAAAGCTTTTGCATAGTGGTTTCATATACCATGTTCCTCTTACTAATTGGGTTTCCAATATTGCTCCTGTCATGAAGAAACAAGGGACAATACGAGTGTGTGTTGATTATAGGGATGTTAATCAGGCTTGTCCAAAAGACAATTATCCCGCTCCCTTTATCGACCAGATTATTGATGAATGTGTCGAATGTGAAATATTTTCATTTATGGATGGATTTTCTGGCTATAATCAGATCAATATCCACCCAGAGGACTGATATAAAACTTCTTTTATTTTTCCATGGGGCACATTCACTTACAAGAAACTCCCTTTTGGTTTGAAGAATGCAGGGGAAACTTTTCAGAGGGCAGTGAACTATGCCTTCCATGACATCAAGCATATTGTTCAACCATACCTTGACGATTTACCTACTCATCCACGAAAGAGGACTAATGACCCGTAGCATTTGAGAGCTATATTTTTACATGACAACACTACAAAATATGACTCAATCCACACAAATGTGTGTTTTGTGTTGGTTCTGGTCATTTCCTTGGTTTCATAGTGTCTAAGGAAGGAATTTGACTCGACCCACTTAAGGTTCAGGTAATTCTTGACTTTCCTCCACCTTCCAATCTACTACAATTACATAGACTCCAAAGGAAGGATAACTTTCTGAGGAGGTTCATTCCCAATTATGCTGAAATGGCTAGAAGATCTACTCGTCCTTTGAAAAAGTGGATACCCTTCCATTGGGATCAGGTTGCGCAATCTTCCTTTGATGCTCTTAAAGATACCTTGATTAGAGCCTCATTAATGTATTCCCTGAATTATCAAAACAACTACTTCTTGTATCTCTCCATTGCAGATATAACCATTGGAATGATTTTAGTCCAAGAAGAAGATGGGATTGAACATCCCATATATTATTTGAGCCGAAATCTCAATGATACAGAAGTTAAGTACTCCTACACAAAAAATGTAGCTCTAGCTTCCATTCAAGTTGTACAAAGATTTCTCCACTATATCCTGCTCCAAAAGACCACTGTCATTTCGGATTGCAACTCTATGACATATATTTTGTCATGTCAATTGCTGGGGGAAAAATACTCAAAATGGATCATAATTTTGCTGGAATTCAATTTGGAATTCATCAAATCCAAATAAAAGAAATCTCTAGTTTTCATCGAGCTTATTTACGACCTTCCCTCAAATACCATTTATTCAAAATTACAACCATCAATTCTGGATGAGTCTTTGTTCCTGATTGCGTCATCTAACCCATGGTATGGAGATATACTGATTTATCTTCGGACCCAAATTGTTTGGCCTGATACCTCTCGCTCGCAACAATGATACATCTGATACCAAGCCAAATATTATATGATCATTAGTGATACTCTTTACCATCGTCATATCAATACGATTTTACGGAGGTTCCTCTCTCATGTGGAAGCTGAGAAAGTTTTGAATGATTTCCATTCAAGTGCCTGTGGTGGACACTTATCTGGTTATGCTACCGCACAGAGAGTTCTCCATGCTGGTTACTTCTAGCCTACCATATTCAAATATTGCATTATTGCCATTAGACGCTATCATGCATGCCAGATTACCACCTGCACCATTGCATCATGTCATCGTTGTTGGACCATTTGCGAAATGGAGCATTGACTTCAAGACATGTAACCCCACCTCGGCTGGGGGGCATGGGTACATTATAGTCGCCGTTGACTATTTTACAAAATGAGCCGAGGCGATGCCTACATTAAACAACAATGGCGAGACGACTGCACTTTTCTTTTTCAACCACATGCTTGCCCAGTTTGGTGTACCACAGACTATAGTTATAGATCATGGGTCACGTTTTCGCAATCACATGATGACTGAGTTAACTACCAAGTTAGGACTTTCACATGATAGTTCTACTCCTTATTATGCACATGCTAATCGACAAGTTGAGGCCATCAATAAAGTCCTAAAGCGAATTCTTCAAAGAATGATAGGATTTCATAAATGAAACAGGCATTTAATCCTGTACTCTGCTTTGTGGGAATATAGAACCTCGGTTAGGAATGCAAATGGATTCACACCCTTTAAATTGGTGTATGGTCTAGTGGCAATC